>JBAMHV010000022.1:3214284-3229346 GCA_037177535.1 Pseudomugil gertrudae
TATATATGATAAATAAATTTTAATAAATTCATGGTGCTTTTGCATTGTGGAGAGAATCACTAAAACCTACTGCAGCCTCTGTTTAAACATTTCACAAAATCACTTGTTTCAGGTTTTATTAGTCAGGAAAACACCACAAACTGTTAGATAAACACAAATCAGTATGTGATCACCCTGTACCTAAGAGGTTTCTTCTGGGTCAAACATGCATGTTTTGTTATTTTGTGATCCTTGCTAGACATTAAGTGTTTGTTTTCCTCGATTCCTCCAGTTTTAAGCCCATGCTGTGCTATAAACTCTGCACTCATTTCAACAATTTATTGAAAATCTGTCCAAAAACATGCATTTAAAGACTCTTCTATCTGTTGTTCATCTAGACCTTTCTAGTAGAAATGAATATGAAGCAGTGAAAACATAATGATGTGCAAGTATGGCACTGCAGGAATACGATTGTGGTGATTATGCAGGAAAATGATTGTGGTGATTATGCATGCATCATTACTATTATCTCCTATAATTTTGGAATAGTCAGTTAAATTCATTGTGACAGGGCTGTTTGCAGTGTGACCGCTGTGATTGGGTGCAGCTTCCCTGCAGGCATGGACAGAATAAAGCAGCGTTAAAACAGGAATGAAAGCATAGGTTTGTGTTGGTGGTGATGGATATATGTTTTGGAGCAATACTTTACCAGATGGAGAAGAGGGTCGTGTCTAAGCTTTGTGGCATGTTGTCTAAAAGAGCATCAGCCACTTTATTAGGCTCACCTCAGCAGTACTGGATCAGAGGCTGTTTTACATTCACAGTGGTCTTATGGCTTCATAGCAGAGATTCAACAAGGTGTTGGAAATTTTGCTCATATTGACACGAAGCATCACACAGTTGCTGCACATCCATGATGAGATACTCCCGTTTCTCCACATCCCAAAGCTGCTCTGTTGGATGTAGATCTGTGACTATGGAGGCCGATGGAGTGCAGTGACTCATTATTGTGTTGAAGAAAGCAGCTGGAGATGATGTGAGCTTTGTGACATGGTGCATCACCCTGCTGGAAGTTTCCATCAGAAGATGCTGCACTGTTGTGATAAAGAGATGGAAGTGCTTAGCTACAATGCTCAGATGGGTCGTGGTGGTCAAACCATGCTCAGTTGGTACGAATGAGCCCAGAGTGGGCTTACTGTCCAGGTTTGGCAGGTCTGTGTAAATTTTATCCTGTACTTCCTGTAAGTTGGTGTATGTAATATATCAAGTTGCTGTCACGTGATTGGGTGATTAACAAGCATTTGAACTGAAACAAGTGGCCAGTACGTTTATACACGTCTATTCATGTCAGGTTTTTTCTTTAATTGAAAGGAGTTTATCCCAAAGACATGATGCTTTCGTCACTAAACAACAGCAGAAATCTTTATTTTGTCTACAAGTGCATGTAAACTTTTAAACTGTAATGTTTATTTTAGAAAAGTAAGTTTTTTTTGCTCTTAAATTCAGTGTAATGACTAATGTTGTTTTATTAAATACAGTGTATGGTTTCACACTGAGTTCTGTGTTGGCCAGCAGAGTGAGAAGCTTCTGCATTAAGGAGCTCAAGTGGAAATGGAGAACATGCTCTCTTTCTGAATTAACTGCCCGTCCCAGGACAATAATTAAAGCATGTTGCTGATCAGCTGCTGCATGCAGACATTCTGTATTCCTGCTTCACCTCCTCCTCTTCCTCCACTCACCCACAGAGCCTTGCTCTCCCCCTTTATAAGCCTTTCTCTTCATTTTCTCCCTCAACCCTTCGCCTCTGCTCCGTGTCCTGCAGGCCTCTCAGCTTAAGTGTTGCTGTTGTGCTGATCTTTATTCTGATCAGGTCCAAATGCAGTGGGTTGTTGCATGTATGTGTGAAACAGAGAGAGATGGGTATTTATGTATTATTTATGTTTAAGGTCTGAATGGTAGCACTGGGTCATGCATGCAGAGCATCAGCACTAGAAAAGGATTTGTGTTGGTCCAGGGTTGTGTGGGGTCTGTGTGTGACTTTTATCTTCCCTTAATTCATTTGAAAGAATACTGATAATAATAGTAAATGTGCCGTAAACGGTGGCATCCATTAGTGTGTTCATCCTGTAGGATTTTGTTTGATGCATCTCCTCGTTACTTGTGTCCATTACAGACAGTATGGTTTCTATGTGGCCTGAGGTGTGTGTGAACATTTCTCCTGCCACTGTTTTCACTCTCCCTCTGTCTCGTAGTGGTAATACAATAACTTTGACAGTCCAATTTCCCCTTCTCCCTCACTGATAAAGTACTCCTTGTTCCATATCCAGCACCACACACCTTCCCTCCTCATACATAAATGCAATATGCTGACACATTCCTTTTATTTTCTAAATGTCAAAGCACAGGGAGACATATTTCTGCTGTTTATATGATGCATAAATGTGTTTACATTTTATATTATTTAAATTCTATCTTGGATTAACCATTGAATAGTCCTTATTCTGCATGTATGTGTTTATTACATACCAGTATTTAATACCTAACAAATGTCCGCTTACTGCATCTCCCCTCATTGTGAGACCATGGATGCTGCTTCTTAGGATGCTTGCAAGTTAGTTTTGTTGTGTATATGTATGTGTAGGGAGGCTACCCTGCTGCTGCCGCTGCCGCCGCTGCCTATCGCTACGCCCAACCTGCTGCTGTAACCGGAGCAACCGCTGCAGCTGCTGCCTACAGTGACAGGTGAGGTCAGCCCGGGACACTCACTGATGAAACAAACACCTTACTGTCTGACTCACTGAGGCACAGAGATGATGCACGGAGAGGAATCAGGAGTCTCTGGACTATAGATAGTCGTCTAATGGATAGTTCTTTATATATGAAGCCTTTCAGACATAGTGCTCTCAACTGTACCTGGCTTATCCTGTGTAATCTAGAATAAGGTGGTCAGACCCATGTTTTGTTGTGGGTATAATTTTTATTAGTCTATTTGTTAGCTGGAACTTTATGGATCTGCAGAAATGTATAAAGACCCCATTTGGTTACAGCCAAGCTGCAGTGCTTTTACCACACTTCCCATGAATGATATTCTATTTTTCATCTTTTGGCGGACTGCTTACTTGTGTGACGTAGTTTACAGACTACTGTCTGAATAAAGTGCAACAAAATAACGAGCAAGGTTTAAACTAAGTAATGCTGGTTAGTGGGTGGACTGTGTAAAGAAAAAAAAGGGAGGTAGGGAAGAATGGTGATGACAGAAACCACTGAGATGTGGATATTGTGCCCTCATGGAGACTCAGACAGGAGCTCTGAGGGCATTTTTCTTATTACTAGAATAATTGTTCACATGGATTATTTAGTTAGGTTTGTTTTTGTGCTTTGTCACTTCTTTTCTTCTATTGAGATATTCTCACATGTATGAAACATAAAAATGTTTGAGATAAAAGTTTTTACCAACTGAAAGCGTCCTGTAAAGCCAGCGTGTCAGGCTGCACAACTACTTATGATGGACGGTGAGAAAATGATGAAATGAGAAGCTGGTTGAAGCTAGGCAGAGAAGACGGATTCTGTAAATCCTGAAGCTTTGTTTCATAGTATAATCACAGCATAAGTAGAAAAAACGTGGATAAATATGGCTCGTTTGGAAGAGGTAAAGGAAAACCTTCATTTCTCTGTAAGGAGCTAGCAGGACAGTGTAGGGTTACATCAGAACAACAGTAACAGAATACACTAATATGCTTACTTATAAGCCACTTCATAAGGCTCGTGTTACATCTCTGCTGCATGTGTTTGTTAATGTATGAAAGGAGCTTTTTGTTTAACCCTTTGTGTTTGTTCTTGTAGTTACGGTCGGGTGTACACTACAGACCCTTACCACGCTTTAGCTCCAGCTGCTGCTGCTGCTTACGGAGTGGGAGCCATGGTGAGAAAAAAGCACACAAACTCTGCAAACGGTCTTAAACAGGACAGATGTGCATTTAAAGGGCTTTGTTTTACACATATGACGTATTGATATATATATATATAGTTCCACATGTGTTGGCACACCGTGTAGAATCTAAATCCAAGCAGAGAGCAGCGGTTTGTCACCTTAATGCTGGATTTTAATCCCAGTGCAGCAGGAGCAAACAAGGACATTTTATTGTTTCATGGAAAATATCAGCTCATTTTCACCACCAGTTCAGTTCAGTAAGTTTACCTGGATACCTGTCCCACATTTTTATGACCCGTCCGTTATCCAACCCGTACATGCTGCATGTTGAGAGTAATCACTTCCTACAAGTGCAAAGGCGCCACAGCGGCATGTGGAATATATGTTTAGTTATTTAAAGCCACAAAGTTAGAAGAAATCACAGAAAGCTTTTAATGTTCACTAGTTTCCCACTTTGTTTCATTGTCTTTATAATGCTAGGAAGGCATTGTATAAAGCCATGACCTCAAGCTATGGTAGTGACACATCTGTTGCTACCTGGCTGATACGCCACCTGCTGGGTAAAAGTATTGTTGGACTGGGATTAGAACGTATCCATCCACATGGTCCCGGACCTGCTGGTGGAAACGGCGTTTTTTAATCTGATGGCAGCAAAAACATTTAGAAGAGGAGCAACGAGTGTTTGGTACTTTGGTAAAGCAACTGGACAAGCATTTGACCGCTTGGGTTAACTGGTAACATGTTGGTATGGTGGGAATTAAAGGAGCATTGCAGAGAGTTTGAGCCCCTCAGAAGTGAAAATGAGCAGAGCTTCACCAAACTGCATTTAAAATGTCACGTTTCCGTTTACAGTGAAGGAGAAAACCATGCTTTTTGCAATAACACATAATGGATGTGAATATTTTATATCATTTCATGGATAGATTTCCTACAAAACACATATAAACGTTTAACTTCACAACTTTTGTTTGTCTTTCAGGCCAGTTTATACCGAGCGGGATACAGTAGGTTTGCTCCTTACTAAAAAAAAAACCCCACGAATCACACCCAAGGAATCTCACTTTGCTCCAAAATCCCTTTTCTCAAGCTCCGTTTGGCAGGAGCTCCCCTCCATTTTCTGCAGGCAGACTATAGTGACAACTCACGTTTGTTTTTTTGTTTTGTTTTTTCCCCCCTACGTGGTAAGAAGGGTCATTGCCACATCATCAAATCAAACTCTGTACTTTACTGTTGCTGACATGGAATCACTGAGAAAACTTCCAGGAGCATTGGCCACCTACAAAAGAAAAGGAAAAAAAAGCTGGAGCTGCTACTGGGAGTCGCCGAGCTGGGATGTTTTTAAAAACACTACGGGACCCTGAAGGAGAGAGACTGCTGTTCCTGTGTGATCCAACACACTACAAACCCCCTTTTTCTGAAAAAGTAGCCGAACTCAACCCACTGTAATCTGACCTGCATACACACATTTATGTTTTCTCTCCATTTGATGAAGCAGATGGTAGAACCACAGCATTACTGTACAAAGGCAACCTTGTTTTTAAACACTATAGACACAGAGCTAAGACCCACTACAACCAACCTTCTGGTTTGTCATATTCTAATGAGAAGATGAATCAGATGGAGTGTCCGATTAAGCAGATATAGGAATGGTTTGTGTTTAGTTAAACGAGAACATTAATCTGAAAGGAACATGGAAGAGTCCGACTGACAGCAACCACTGTTGGCTCTGAGAACCACCATGATTTCCTTCTGTTTTTCTCATTTTTTAATCATTTCACTACATCCTCTAAAGTATGAAAGGAAAAATAAAAACACGATGCTGAAGATTATGTGAAAATGACAAGGAAAAACACACTTTTTTTCTGCATTACCTCAGCTTTCTCTTGCATCGGGTTTGTTCGTTGCCTCCATTTGTATGAAGTTGCATAGAAATGTCTTTAAAGAAAAAAAAGTATCCATTTTTTTTTTTTGCTCATCTTTATACGTTTCAGTGATTTCAGCACTAAGAAGGAAAATCCTCGTCTGCTCATTTCAACTGACCTCCACACACACACACACACACACACACACATGAAACATTTCACCCACCCTTCCTCCCCCCTCTGTGGCTCGTCCTTGATCTGCTCGCGCTTCTTCCAAAATAGGACTTTGTACATTTCTGACTCCTAAATCGCCGAGACATTCCAGCCGCAGCGGCGAGTGCAGCGAGCGAACGGATCAGATGGGACAAAAGAACACAAACAAAAAGGAGATTTGGCAGAAGCGGAGTGAAACGAATCATCTGCCAGCAGAGCTTTTCCAGGCTCCGGGACAGAAACTGTATCTGATCTCAGATCCCAGCAGAAAAGCCCAGATTAGAAAACAGCCGAGCTCATTGCAGTGGATGCAATGACGTCTGATTCCATCATCTGTTTTCTGTTATTACTCATTTATTCCCAAGTTCTCCTCCTTATGTAGTTACAAGCCCCTTAAAGAACTCCTCTTTCTGAATAGAAGTCATCACCAAAAGGACTTGGTAAACCAAACTACCCACCTGTCCCGCTTCATCTCCACGTGCTCGCTAAGTTGTTTGCCTTGTTATTTTTTTCTTTGGTTCCAAAGATTTTGAAGCAGAAAGCACATTGTGTTCTGATATATCTTCTGTGCTTGTGTCTTTTTCTTTTCCTTTTTGCAATATTTGACATTGTGGGTTGAAGCTGTATTTTATTTTTACAGTACGGAGATGTAGCAGCTCCCGAGGAAATGTTATTAAAGCAGCATCTTCAAGAGAAAAGACAAAAAAAAATGTTTAAAGCAACTTGGGATTTTCTGCCCTGCAAACACTTAAATTTGAGTCACTCTTAATTTATTGGTGCTTTGTTTTTCTGCCTTCATGTGAACACGGATAGTTTTTAGATGTGGAGGTATTTGCTACGGACAGATGGAGACATGAGGGATTCACTGAAAGACGGACGGGTAGACGTGAGAGGATATGTAGAATCAGAAGGGCCAGAAAGGAAGGGCCGGTCGCGAACTGTCTGGGGGGGGAGAGGTAGCGAGTCCCTGCAGCCCAGCGGTGGCAACCTTTCTGAACAATAGAACAACGTGTGGGCGGTTTGCTGGAGGTGAGAAGCTGAGCCGTTAATCATTAGTTGACAGGATAACAACGTCCCCCGCTGTCTCCTTTAAGGGGGTTCGGTGTGCTCGGGGTGGAGCGGGCAGCGGGGCGAGGGGCGTGTCGTTTTATATGATTGTGAAACTGTGCAGTAGGTCCAATGAATATTTTTGTCGAGCATTACCTCCATTTTTTTCTTCTTGTTCCTTACGAGTATTATCAGAAGTGTTGCTATGCATGCTTTTGGGAGAAAAGAACGGTGTCAGTCTTTCTTTTGTGCATGACTTCAAATCTTAGTGCTGGAGGAGGATGATGAGGAAAGTCCAGCGTGAAGCATCTGAATGTGGTGACTGGAGACCCAAGTGGCCCACAGCAGCTTTACGACACCAGAGTCAGCCTCCTGCAATAATCTAGGTTATCTCCGTGCTGTGCCTCTGTGGTCGTCATGGTAATCACAAGTCATATCAGATGTCTTAAGTTTAATTTGGTGTGCCTGGACCCCTGTGGTTTGCTTTTATGGTGATAATGAAGCTCCGAATGATGGCGAGGGTGATATTTCATGCACGGAGGAGCTCACACGGCAGCAGCTAGCTGCAGTTTGTGTTGGCTTGTTGTCATTTCTGTTGATTGGAGCTAATTTCATTTGGAAGGCTGTGAACTTATTCACCATAGAGGAGCGCTGGACGGCCACAGAAGCACAAGCCCCCCCGCGCTGTGCTCGAGTCCACCAATGGGAGTTGTTTCAGAAATGGGTCTGGATTGCATGTGGAGGGTTTTTGGTTTTGTTTTTGTTTTGGTCACATGCTCTTAAAAGCTCATTTATCTTGTTTTTTTTTAAATAAGTGACATGTATTTTCTCACAATGTGTTATTTTGCCATCCTTGTGTCTGCCTTCTGTTTATTCTCCATTATTATTGAATGTATATAATAAATAAACTGTTTGGTTTTTATTCTGGGCTTTCTTTGTTTCTTTGCAGCTTCACACAAATGCTTGCGTAAACGTCTTATTTGTTCTTTATCAGGAGCACATTCCCAGATATGGCTTTATCAGTTTGTCCAGGCTGACTGCCATGAAGGTTTGAAGTCAGTGAAACATGAGCCGAATGAGGACAAGTTCAGATTAAACAGGAAGGAAAGGTAAACGCATATCGCACCATCCAGAAAATCTCCCTCCTCATCGATGCAACGCGATTAATAACTGTTGGTGTCAACTTTTGACTTTGATTTCTCCAGAAAAGGTGCATCCTCAGCTGTGATAAGCTTCTCTGCCCCCTCCAAAACTTTCTCATAATGGCCGAGGGGGGGTCGTCAATCTGGAACAGGCTTTAATTGCATGTGGAGTTAATGGCTGTAAATGGGTTGGATGTGGCAGGAAACCTCATATCACTGCTAATTGCTCTAATGCACAAGAGGCCAATTGCCAATTTGATGGCATGCTCTTTTTGAGTAATTGAAGTTGGACTAATTGGAAGAATAGATTGAGGGCTGTGTGATAAAAGGAGTGTGTGTGTGTGAGAGATTGCATCTGGAGCTGACCTTTGTGGATGGAAAATCACAGGAGGTCATGCTGGGAGAGCAGTGAACAAATGTGGAGAAATGCCAGCAACTTGCTGCACTTTGGGATGACATTGCCTCTGACTGAAATAATGGCTGCTTCTATAAGCCTCAACGTGTCCAGATGTTGCCCCCTAGTGGTGAAGCTGTGACACTGCCGTTTAGTCCTGTGTGTGTCTGAGTGGGTAATCAGCCAAAATTGTTCCGTATGTGCCGCTTGTGTTGTGGAAAAGAGACGTGCATCCCTCACACAGCGTTGCTAAAGCTTTGCAGTATCATTCCTTTGTTTCGGTTTAGCATTTTATCAGGACGTTACGTCAGAAGATCGGTTTTGTTTACGTCTCTTCTTCCACTTTCTGAAAGAAATCACATTTTTGCTAAATGAGTATATTATAGTAGTGTGTCTATATGACTATTTTTGGCATTTTTCTTAGATGCAACTAAGAAAATAGAAATAAGTTGCTGTATGTTGATGCTATCCAAGTGTTTAAAGTGACTGCTATTGAATGAACACTATTACACACTATAAGTATTAAAACTTTGTTTTAATACTTGACCAACACAGGCCAGTGTTAAATGATAAACCCTGAAAATGAGTGAAAAAGCAGCAAATGTCCAAATAAAAACTTTGAAAACCTTCATTAAACCTTCAGAGCTACTGCTTAAAACCACTTTTACACATTTTAAGAGGCTCTTGGAAGCTAAACGATGGAAAGAAAAGGGGGGTGGCTCCAGAGTTGTGCACAGTACTGCAGCCTTCCTTCTGCAAAGAGCTCTTGCTTTTATTCAGGAGCAGAGCAGAACCCTGTAGCTGTAACTTTGAACATGAAGATGTTAATCAGTGATGGCATGAGACGTCCCACAGTGCTGACGAGTCTCCTGTCCTATTCTCCTCTCTGTCTCGTCTCATCTCATCCAATACGTCTTCCTTTCCAGTCTCGCCTCCTCTCTCTCCTCTCGTTTTCTGTCCTTTTGCCCTCCTTTGCCACCGTGCATGGACATCACTGCTCCGCTCAGCAGTTTGGCACCAGCAGACCGACAGCTTCACGCGTCCTTTATCACCTCGGGGTCTTTATATACTATCTCTGAGTAAGACACAACCCAAACCTGTAGCACACACTCAATTCCACATAATGCAGATTTCCAATCCCATCTTGGGAATGAAACCTCAGCAGATTTGACATTTATAAACATAAATATTTACATTTGCATATTTAGCCGGGCACAAATTGTCCGTTTTTATCTTTATCACAGACCATTTTAGTCCTGTCCATAATATTCATCATATGGCTCAGTGTAGTTGGTGGTCTGAGGGCGGGGGATGCTGTAATCTTTTTGTGGGTCGATATCCTGAAACACAAAATCATACATCTATCAAGTCACAGCATGATGAGCTACTTTCAGTAACTCTACCTAAACATGCAGATGTTCTGCTTTAATCCTCACCGTCATGGAGAAAGCTGACTCATAGGGCGATCGTAGCTTCGGCTCAGTTCTCCTGCCTGAAAGGAGACAACACACAAGCTAATCATCATCTCATATGCAGTTCACATCAAAAGGTGCACGAGACCTGAGTTTATTGTTGTATTTAACACCCAAATATTACATTTTAGTTACCTTTTTCTTCCTAATTTTCAGATAAGAGTCTTATCATGTTGGGGCTTTGAGGTTAGATGTTTAAGAATATGTCTAACTCCTACAGGGTTACAGAAATAAAACCCACCCACATATTACATTTTCAAACTGAAGTTTTGCAGTAAAGTAGCTGCTATTCACAGAGCATTAGATAATCCTGCTTTAAAATCCTGATCTTAGGCACTAAAGCCACCACAGAAGGAGGAATACGCCTGTTAAAACAGGATTATTATCATTAAGGTGACATTAGCAGCTAATGAAACGGTTATTTAGGTGCTTTGTTTGAGATCTTTGAAGCATTCAACTTATGCATTTTACAGCTTTTCTGCTTAATTTAAACATGAAGGTGTTTACACACAAACCTAATCACATCTGAAGTGTTGTGACTTGATTAACCATCCAGCAGTTTATAGGAGAGCAGCCAGTTAATCAGCTAATTGTCTGATAATAACCTGGAAGCTACTTTGGTAAACACGTGCTTCTCTTTTTACAGTTTTAATTGTTTGATCATTTGATTGTTTCAGCCAGCAAACAATGAAATAATCTGATTTTAAATCTGTAATCTAATCCTGAGCAAAAACAATCTAATCTGGCTGTAACATTCATGCAAAACAGTTAAACTGTCCTGATGGAAAACAGGAAGTGAAATCTCTCAGATCGAATCTGCAGTGAAACCACCTTCCGTCCCCTTGCTGATGCTGCTGAAAGTAACTAACTCTTACAAGCACAACCTGAACAGTCTCACCTTTCCTGGTTTCACCATCGCTCTCAAAACTCCCATTTTCTTGTCCTCCTTTCTGGTTTTCCTGTTCGGGGGCGACAGCATTAGGGCTGATCCAGCCTGCAAAGCTCAGGGGGAGATCCGTAGATGTGACGTCCCCTCTACAGAAGAAGGTGAGCTGGGACAAACCGTGCCCCAGCAGTAATACCCAGCCGTTTGCCACCAAGGCGATGCTCAGTACTGGGTCATCCCAAGTTGGCTGACGCCCCATCTTCGAGTTCCCCCACAACAACATGGTGATCCAAACCACCCATATGCAAGCTGAGACCAGCAGCGTGAGGCAGAGCAGCCCACACTGGACTCTCCACTGCTGGTTAGTGGGCCCTGTGTATCTGTAGCTGTATGTGAGGCAGGAGCGGCACAGGAGCAGCAGCGAGAGGATCAAACTGACAGCCAAGAGGCAGAGCACGTAGATCTGCATCATGACAAACTCCTCCTGGCTGTACTCGCAAGGATTCTCGTCCCTGACCAGCACGATGAGAAGCCACTGGGTTGAGATGATGACCTGCACGAGGAAGAGCCCCAGGGCTATGGCGGGTTCCCCCCATCCATGGGCAGCTGCGAAACCCAGCAGGGCGAGGCAGCGAGCCAGCAGGGAGGAGAAGGCCAGAGAGAAGAGTACGCTGAACAAGAAGATCCTGGTGGGACAGGTCTGAGGGGTGAGGCGGATGATGAAGGAGAACGTCATGGCAAAGATCCCAGCTGTGGCCAGCAGGAACATGCACATGCAGAGCACCACGCCCCCGATGCTGTTGCGTTGGTGCTGAGAGGATCTGCACGTGCACAAGTACCAGAGCAGCAGGCCTAACAGGATACCCACACTGAAGAGGAAGCCTGTAGAAGCCAGGGTCTCGAGCACGATCCCCCATGCTGCCCAGCGGTCACACAGATACTTGTATACGGGATCCAGGTCTGTGCCGCAGCCTTGCACACTCTTCAGGGTGGTCGTTTTAGACGATGTGGTGGGATCCACTGAGCTGTTGTTGGTTGACTGGCACAGACAGGTGAGAGGGGCATAGAGGAGGAACAGGAGGGGTAAAACAGATCTGTGCTTCATGGATGAAAAAGCCATCATTCAGGATTCAGGAGGTTGTTCCTGTGAGAGAAACACACGCATCAGTCCCTATCAATAAAAACTTTAACATGATATAAACACCTCGTTGTAGAACAAAAAAGGGAGTGAGGATTAGCAGAGTGCAAGAGCAGGGGCTGGAACATGCCAGAACAAAGCAGAGAAGTGAGTAGTAGGGGTAAAAAAGCTGAACAAAAAGGAGACGCTGAGGCAGAAAGAGGACAATAAGACGACAAATCTCTCACACACCAAGTTTATTATACAGCGTACAGGTCAGCGTGGAGGTTAGAGACAGAGATATCCACTCCTGATAGATGATTGCTACTTCCTGCAGCACAGAGTGCAGGCTTTGTTCCCCTGTCAGAGGTTTAAAGATGACCTTTTAGTAGTTTAATACTAACCCAATCTGATCTCTGCATGGACTGGCCATCTTTCTAGCTGTTCATATTGTCTTATCATGTACAAAAAAAGTGTTTCTACTTCATTATAAGATCAGAGATGTCTGAATTTGAGTATAAATCACGAAGCATCAAATGATGAGTTAAGAAAATAGCAACCAGAAGAAGGAAAACCTGGGCTTAAAAAGGTTACTTACCTTTTATGCTTTTAGATGTGAATTTAGACTCTTTTGCAGCTCTACATCCAAAGTTGGGCTTTAAATGTCTCTCAATGTGCGTTCACAACACCTCTTAGCATGATGAAGCACTACTGTCTCACAAGATGAGGAAGAAGTGACTGGAAGAAAGGGTTGTTATCACCTCAGATCAACTGAAGTCTGCACCCGAGTCATTCTGTCCTCTCAAAACCCCTCCTTTCTGTTTGAGTCCCTCCCTGACAACTTAGGCAAGGCTCATACACCTGGAAGTGATGACGGTAACTAAGTCCCACCTCCGTGGTTCTGAAACTCCCATGGGAATTTGCATCCCACTGGTTGATAAGGTAGACCCTGTATTGGAGTGTAATGAAACTAAGGTAGGGTGTTGAGGTGAACTGACTCATCCCGATGTCACCGGGATACAAAACAGGGACAGCTGTTGCCGTAGTTACTGGTAAATCATAGCAACATTTGAAATGAGATAGTTGGCCCCAGGGTGAGTCGGATCAGGAGCAGAGAATGTGTTTGACTGTTGCTTTTTGCAAGTCCTTACAAAACACTGCAGCTCATGCCCGAACAAGTGTTTACAGGGTGTGTTTATCTGAAGTCATTCTTCAGCCTCTAAATACACCCGGTTTCATAAATCCTGGAGGGACGATCCTTTTAGCCGTTTAATTTTTAAGCTTTTGTGTTGCCACAGCAGGCTGAACAGCTATATGGCAACATAAATATCTACTTAATATAAAAAAAGGACCAATCTTAAGTCTAAGGTGATATATTTTTATTACTTTCACCTCTCCAACAGTTTTCTAGAAATTTAGTGTAAGAATGATGAAGACTATCTGTAGTTTGAGCCAAGCATTATTTATAAGACCCAACAGGATGTTTTATGCCTTGTAAAAACTACTTACACAAAATACACAACCAACACTTGGATTAACTGGGAAGTGTATAATCTTTCATACAAGTTTGAGTTTGGCAGATAAATCCTGAAGGACCTTGTTACAGTTCTGCAGCCTCAGTCTCTGGAAAATGTGTTACTTTTTAAAAACAAAACCAATTTAAAAATATTTTAAAACAAATAAAAAGTCACAAATATTTATGAAATATCCTGAGACTGGTATTCTGGATGATTCTACTGTTACCAGATTGTTTACTGGTGAGGGTGCCTGGATTGTGTATAAAAGGAGGGTGCACCACAGACCAGTCTTTCCTGTTAAGTCCTGTTCCAACCGGAGTGTTGTTGCTGACTATATTCCCCCTTTCATAATCAGAGTGTACCCATTCTCCACTGGTTTGCTGTGGCAGAATAAATAGATATAAATAAATAATACAGAATAAATAAAAAGGAAGCCCCGGCTCTAACCTAAACACTCATCCTCTTCCTTACTCTGTCCTTTTGTGCGATGTGCATGTTATAACGTGCACAATTCTCCAGAGGAAACTCGCGTCTTCCAGGGAATTTACTGTTTTGGTTACAATCATTGATAAGACGACTAGAGCCAGTTTTGAGTCCATATTCAGTGGAAAGTGGTCCCACAGTCACCAGCTTTGTTCCTTCTTTTTGTTGCACTTCAAGCTTCTCTGCTCTTCATCAGTTTTGATGTTGTGTAGTCAGTGACAGCCAGTGGAGGTATGCCAGCTTTGCTCTCTGTACCCACGCTGTTCACAGGATCTGTCGTGGACACGCAAGGAGAGAAAACATCTTTGCTTTTGCAAAACGTTTTTTTTAGCAGCTGGCAGAGAAAAACATGAAAAAGTTTTCAAAGCTAGTTAGCATTAGCAGCTTCCACCAACTCAAAAGGCCTGGCATTAATTAGTTTTTTATGGTGTTACCTCTTTTGCCATTATATATATCACAATAAAAGCTTTTATCTTAGTGAGATTAAAATAAAATCAGGTATAGTTCCTTTAAATGTAACAAATGACATCATCTCAAACTATTCTTTTAAAAATGACAGTGAGCTTAATATATGACGACATCTCTTCAGTCACTAGATCCCAATCCCACCAGCTAGCAGTGGAAAGGGGGATATAGTCCAGAAGTATACTGCAGCATATGTTGTCCATATATTTATCTCTAAATGTTAATGTTAGTGAGAACTGTGCTCCCCAACCTGGATTGGATTTACTGGTACAGAAAATGAATGAATGTTCATTCTAATATGCAATTTTGCAGTAGAGTGCCCCAAGTGGAGGAGTTTAAGTATCTCGTGGTCTTGTTCACGAGTGGGGGTGGGGGGTGAAATTGACAGGCAGATCGGTGCAGTGTCTGCAGTGATGCAGACGCTGCACCGGTCTGTTGTGGTGAAGAGGAAGCTGAGCCGGAAGGCGAAGCTCTCAGTTTACCGGTCGCTCTATGTTCCCACCCTCACCTATGGTCACGAGCTGTGGGTCGTGACCGAAAGAATGAGATCCCGG
>JBAMHV010000022.1:3234054-3249179 GCA_037177535.1 Pseudomugil gertrudae
TTGGGTGGTGTTGGGTTTTGTTTTTTTTCTTTTCCTCTTTTTTGTTTTTTCCTTTTTTGTTTTTTTTTCCCCCCCCCCCCCCCCCTTGGGCCAGGGCACTTCCTGCAGGTGGGCTGGCGTTCATTTCTGCTGGGTTTCTGCTGAGAAAAACAGAAGAAACTTAAACCTCTCGCCACTTCCTCTGCCTTCTGCTCGGCTGTTAATCCTCTTTCCACCCAGCTCTTAATGCCAATCAGGGGAGATTATGCAGATTAGGTTAAACAGCCAGATTAGCTCAAATCCCACTGCAATCCTCCACTGACTAATTGCCCTCTGACGGGCAGCCAGTAAACAACCTTCATTCTTGACCTCAAACTTTTTCCATTAGCTCCTCGGCTCCAAAGTAGGGGGAAGAGGGAGGGGGGGCGTATTTTGCAGTTATAATACCAAACTTTAAATTTACTGGATTATTCAGGACTGAGGTCAGTAAAATAAGACACTGTCAATATAAGCTCCTGCTGATCTGTAGGAGAAAACAAAGTAATCCCTGTCTGTGTTATCAACTCAAAGCAGGAGTATCCTGCCTAACGCTACATCTCACCTGCTTCCTCTGGCTAATCCTTTCGGCTACTTTGGCAGAGCTGAAAACCACTCATGCTTTGGTGCATTATGTAAACATATGCACCTGCATCAGCACCAGCAGATCAGAGTCTTTCCAGAGTACATGATTCCTCTGGCAGGCTGCGCTGTGTGGATGCTGCCCAACAGATTATTAGCCATCTGTCTGTCGTGACTGTTGCTCCCACTGTCAATCTGCTTTGCTCTAAGCACAGGAAAATCCATGCACGCGTGCTCCCTCTTTGGCTTTTCAAGCCTTTGCGCTTCCTCTGAGCAAAGGTTTTATTGGAGATGCCAGGTTGTGTGATGCTTGTTTAGTGATTGGAAAACTGCTGTACATCAAACTCCCCCTCCCCACCTGGACCTTTGGTTTTATTGTTGAAACTGATGAGCAGTTTCTTTTCTCCCTCATTCTTTCTTAATGTTTTTCCATTTAGCAGGGACCACTACAACCTCTTAGGCCAGTGTCCTGCAGATTTGAGATGTTTCCCTGCTCACATACACCTGATGTGGGTTTCCAACTGCCTGTTGTTCAGTTCTGCACGAGCCATCAGCTTGAATCAGCTGTGTTGCTGCAGTGAATCCTCTAAAACAGTATAGTGCCCCAAAACACCCAGAGTTGGTGATCTCTGGTGTATAGTTTTGGATACAGCACTAGTTGATGTTAAACACACAGATGCTGAACAAAAACCATCCTCATCCAAATTGTTTGCATTATTTTGCCATCAGTCCTCCTGATCTATGCACTACTGGAAACATAATGAGCCGCTCTCGCAGTAGCTGCTGCACTTAGTAAAAGATGAAAAGCCAAATGTTTCCACCTGTGCTAGTGAAATCAGCAGAAGCGCTGGTTCCTACCTGCTGTTCGGGTTTTCCCTCGAGGTTTCTCCTCACAGCTCCGTGTGGCTTCTCCTTCAGCTTGCCCGCATCCTGCTTTTATACCTCCATCTCTAATCCCCTCATCCTCTTCTTTTCCAGTCACATGGTCGCTGGTAGAGGTCAGCCAAACCAGTATCCCCTGCCTCCCTCCTTCCTGTTCCGTCAGTGCTCTTATTCCCATCATCCCTCCTCCCTCTTGTTTTCCAGACAGCCCTGGTACAGAAGCAGTGTAGGCGACTCGGCAGACAATGTCAGAGATCATGCTGGAAAGATTTTAACCGGCTTATCCCTCTAAACCTCAACACTCTGCATTTAGCTGCAATGTTTAGATCTACCTGTCGCGTTTCATGCCCATGTGAGATGCTTTGTTCACATGTTCTCGGCTCTTTTATTTTATTTCAGCGCAACAAACAACAGCTAGGCTGGTCTTGTATAAGGGCCACGTTACAAGTTGTCATTATATACGACTAAAGGGAAGTGTTGTATGCTGATACATCTACATTTTAAGGTAACCCTCTTTAACACTAACTTCATTTGAGCAGTAAAAGCAAAATAAACGCCCTTCCTAATGGAATTGAATTGCATCTCTAAATTCAGGGCACCTTTTTCTTGCTCGCATCCTGCCGTTGTACTTCCATCCAAACATTTATTTTAACATAATTACACATTTATTTAGATTTTTACAATTTTTTGCTGCCTTTCTGAACAATTTAATGCGCTCTCTGCACCATCTGTAATGCTTTATGATGTTCTGTAAAGCACTTTGAGTTGTCTTTGGTTCACAGCTCAGGTTTTTGCACACTTGTCATGAAAACAGGAATCCATGCAGGCAGGACTGGTGTTGGATGATAAAACAACCATTAAAACCAGTTGCTTGAGGAGAAGATTCAGAAAAGCTGCTGGTTCCTGCACAAGGAGGATTATAGCTTATAATGATCTCACACCTCCTGATGCTTTAAAAGTCAAACTAATAAAAAAAGAGAACAAATTATTCTTTGGACTTTTTCTTTAGATAATAATAAGAAATGTGAGATGGTTAAATACTGGAACAGTAATGAGATAACGTGTTATATTCCCAAACGAGAAGGTTTATTTCCACAGATTCTTGTTATGTTCCATCTGGTTTGATCCACCAAAGAGGAGAGCAGGCTGTTGAAGGGTTAGTAATCCAACCGTGTTTCTTCTTTCTGTCTGCTAAGTGATTTGAACACATTGCATGAAACTAAATGCAACTAATGAAGAGACGAGAATAGAGGAGTATTCGTGGTAACAATGGGAGGTCCGCTGGCAGAACAAATGGCTCAGAGTCACCTGGTAAGCTTTACCAAAATGGAAACTTTCATGGCTAAGCTTGAAAGTCCAGAGGACGTCTGGAAGCTGGTTCTACAGTGAAGGATCCCTGGAGGCTCTGCCTGGCTTTCTGCCTTTAGAAACCACGCTAAACCTGCAGCCATGGGAGCAAAGTGCTCCGTCTGCTGGGATGAAGCAAAGCTACGGGGTCTGCGCTTGGCTGTTAGGCCTCAGCGTGATGGAAGATTCTCCTCTGGATTTCTACAGCAGCAAAGAAGAAAAAGCACATGTGGGGGAATAATGATCCCTTCCACCTGTTTGTGTTAGAACTCATGCTGCAGACTTTTTGGGGCTTTTTCAGAGAGCTGGGACGTCCTGATAGTGATCCAGTAGAGTTCACAGATGGAGGGGCTTGTTCTTGCTTCATGGCCATGAGACAAGTTGCTGCTCATGTTTTACGCTTTCTGCAACTAATAATTGAAACAAAATCAGGCAGCAGATTAGAAGTTATGAATGAAAACTTCTTTAAAGTCCTCAATATCTTTATTAGTCAATTTTCTGTTTGAATGCTGTGACATGCAGCCTGATCAGAGCAGATATCAGGAAAGTGGAGAATCTGCACACAGAGGGTCATAATAATGTCCCTTTTCTTATTTTATACTCCAAAGTGTCAGCGTGCCAAAGCGATACTCAGAATAATTAGTTTGAATGATTCAGGTCTGCTGATACTAAACATGTTGTTTGTTTCCACTAACAAACTGCACATGAAGCTCAGCAACAGTTTACCATGTGTCACATGATCCTGGAAGCCATCACAAATCATGATGGTGCTGTTTTTTCATATTTTACTGCTTTAATTATTGTATATTTTTTAATTTAATTATTGTAAAAATATTATTGTTTTACTTTGAATATTTGTTATTTTCCATTTAAAAAATTCTTTTATTATTCTTTTTAAATCCTTTAAAAATATTTATTTCATCTTATTTTAGTTTAATTTCCTCATTAGTATAATTTATTATTGTTTACAAGCAATAAGTATTAATGTTGAGTTTTTCTTAATATTCATTGCTCTTGCAATGAAGACATTAACGCACACTGTGCAGGATTTTCCTTCCTGGGTGAAGGACGTATGAATATTGGTGCTGAATAAAACCTGCCATAAACTAATTATCAGCAGGAAAATATTAGTGCTGCCTGCTCGTTGTGTCAACATGTGCAAAGAGCCTTCTGCTAAACTTTTCATCTTAGATGATTTGTATGAAAATACTGCAGACATTTAAGCTGTGATGTGAATGTGTGAAGCCAATTTCATGTGTATCCATGGCAACACACTCAGACTTACAGATGTGACCTTCACGGTTTTGTCAGAACCAGAGCCATGCCGGTCACGTTACAGATTTGTATCATAGATGTTTGTTTTGTCGTGGAGCTCAGTGACTTCTCCCAGTCCAGCACCATTTACAGCTCCTGTCTTTCCAGTTTGTTTCTGCATTATTTTCATTCCTTCCAGTTCTGGGAGGAAACGAATGAAGAGATGTTTTTCTTTCGCATCTCATTTATTTTTTTACCGGTTGTTCATTTAAACTTTCACTTATTGTTTGCTTAAATTTGGAAACCAAAGAAGGACAGTGTGGAATATACAGATGCTTGTGCTTATTAGCAATACTGTTAAAATCACCAACACTTTTTTACTTCCAACGTCTTCTGAAAAGCAAAAATATCAACACAGCATCTGTTATAAAGCAATCAGTTCACATGACAACAGATGCAGCAGAGTTGATGTTGCTGTTGGTGATTAATAACTGATTAGCTCTGTGCTGTGTATATAGCTTGCTTGGCTCTGTTGGTAAAGTGCCTGATGCTTGGGTTTATAATCATTTAAGGACATTATTAGCATCTCTCTCCTGGGTGTAGGTTCTATGCAAAAGATGAGATTGATTTCTTTAACCAAACTACTGACATACGCTTATAAATACCAGATATTTACTCTAGTTCTGTGAATAACAGCTAAAAATACCACATTATATTATTCACCTCTGCATTGTTGTTAGTTAGAGACTGAAATGTAAGATATGACCTTATTCCTGCCACCTCTACTCTCTGGTAAGACTCCTTCAGTCCCATTTCATTAGTTCCTCTTGCATCGCAAAGTTTTGCCCATTTGTACAAATTTAACAGCAAATTCTTGGATGGTTTCAGTCTTTTCAAATGTCCTCTGCTTATTTGCAGTACATGACATGGTAAATATTTTCTTGCTACATACTGGGCTCCTTACAAACCAGCTGAGCATCATTTAAACACCATGTGCTACCTGTATGAGCACAATACAGCATCTTCTGATGGAAACTCATAAAAAGTCCTTAGCAGGTGTTTTGCACCTTAAAAAAACCTCATCTTCCTCAGCACATGCAGCCGACAGTAAGTATAAATACAAATGTTTTCATGTGGCATCAGGATATTCATTTTATTACAATTTGTCCTGAGTGAAGAAGCCACGGAGTCGTTCCAGTCTGAAGATGGTATGCCCTTGAAATGGGTTGTAGAATAAGCGGCAGAACTTATTCAGACCTGTATCATTCACATTATTAACCCCTTTCAGTCTGCTTCACATCCCACATTCTCACTGGTTTAGCTGGAAATCAAAGCAGCAGAGATTTTCTCTTCACAACAAGGAACAAACCGAGCCGAATCTCTGCACGCATTTGGGTTTAGGCTTGATCATATCCTGTAAACGCATCAGCTGAGGGTATTAAGGCAGTTAATGGGCACCTGGATCTAAAGGAGGCCAGGAGAATGGCTAAGCCTCTTTAACAGCAGGTTGACGAGCAGGATCTGACCTCTTTAACACACATTGCATGTGTATGGTACACACTGCAATCACCTGGTTTAATTACAGTAAAATACCATCTGTACCTCACTGTAACATGCATCTTTAATATGGAATAAATAAGAAAAGCATAAACTAATACTAATAATAGGAAGTGTAATGGCTGGTAATGATAATCATGTGATCAGATCATGAAAATAATCAGAAGAAAGCTGAATTATCTGAAATGTTTATGGATTTTTTCTTTAGTTTTTTCCCTTTTATAAATAGTAAATAATAATAATAACTCAACCTCTACAGCAACACCTCCTGCATCGTCTTCACGGGTCAGTGTGTCATGTTTTGCAGGTACTGTCTGTGTACAACACACTAATACTTATTTACTAATTAGATTAAGGAAGTAACAGAACATTGAAACATGGGACAGAAAACAGAGTCAAAAACAGCACTTTACAGCATGTGTGTGTGTGTGTGTGTGTGTGTGTGTGTGTGTGTGTGTGTGTGTGTCATATATGAAAGGGAACATTTAAAGTTAGTCATATTTCTGCTCACGTAAGCTAAGTATGACTTACACAAACATGACCCCCGTGGTGGGCAGCACTGTAAATGCTTCATGTGTACATTACGCCTGATCTGAAAGAGGAATGGATGTTTGCTCCCTGCTACACAAAAAGCTCAAAGAGAGTGTGAGTAGTTATTCTTAGCTAATAAAAACACCTTCTTTTTTAAAAAATAAAGTGTCTAGACAGGAATAAGCCCCCCATATTACTGAACTGTCAGCATGATCTGCGTGATCTTTGTGCATACAAGAAAAGGGAACAATCGCTGGAGGAGCTTATAACAAGCTATATTAAACCCACAACCCTCGTTAATAACAGGTTACTGACTGAGCCACATGCTTTATACATGCCATAGCATGTACGTCCTGTAGGAACGGGGGCAGAGAGCTCAGACTGTCTAGTTTGGTGAATATGAGGTAAGATGGTGGTTTTAGTGTTGACAGTTATATAGCAGGTCACCGGCAGAGCCTACTTTTAACATGCAACCCTTCCTCCTGTTGCTTACAGCAGTGCTGACCTCTGACCTTAAGATTTCCATGCTCTCAATCATTATTCAAAATGACTTTGGTGGATTTGTTATGGTGCTTCATAAAGATGAACGGTTATCTTTTATCATTAATCTTTTTAGTGGCAGAGGAAAATGTGTTTTTTTTTAAACCACTGCAGGAACAGGGGGCCTAATTGAGTTTTAGGTGATATATTTTACTGTTAAAAATGGCTGCGGTGATTGAGTTATTTTAGAGTTATTTTCTACCTTCGTGGATGTCCTCAGCCCACATAGACAGACCTTTTTCTCTTACATATTAAGCACATATTACAGGCCCATCCTGTCCAGCTCACCACCTATTTAAACCTCAGACAGGCGTATTTGGGCAGCCAGAGAAAACAACAACCAAACTGTTGAACAGCTTTCATCCAAACATCATTTTAACATTGAACAGCAACCTGAAGTAAGGAGACAGCATTAATGTGAAATAACTGACTGATTGTTACTGTTTTAATGTCAACTGTGCATCTTGTTTTAGGTGCTGTGTGTGCAAATTTACACCTTCATGAACTATTCTACAGTCGCAAGAACAAATATGAATGTTAAGAGAAATCCTCTAAAAGCCTGAAAACACAGTCATCAGAGCTGACTGGTGCTGATTGGTTCCAGCCAGCAGATACAAAGTTTCACAGCACAGAGGAAACAATGACAAACAAAGCAGAGCTGAGACTACAGCCCCATTACAAATCAGCTTTTAATCATCAGAGACAGCATCATTTAGGGATGACATTAGCTCAGGCTGGCTCATAACCCTCCTGTTGGCATCAACCGTGTTTATCTTACCCCCAGAAGTGTGCAAACCCTACATATCCCAATAAACCTGGTAATGGAAAACCTGCATTTCCCCCCCAAATATCACTAATTGCACAGTTTTTCAGACATGTCGATCGATAAGGATGTCCCAAAAAGAGTAACGGAAACACTTTCATTTACACATGTGTGAGACATAGGGGCCATGTGACCAGTTCCCTTCCAGTAAAGGTGGTTTCTGGATGACCTCTGTCATGTACTGATGAAGGCAGCAGCTGCTCCAAAGTGCCAAACATCACAGCTCACGTGCTGTACACCATTCAGATCAATTTATTTTGAGAAGTACTGGAAACGCAGCTAGTGGTGGTTGGAGGGGACGGACTGGTGAATGAATTACAGATTCACTGGTATGAGCTTTGGGTGCTCCAAAAGAAATCAAATCCATTGCAAGTTTTCATTGCAGAGCAAACAATAAAAACACAACAAAGAGGCAGCTGGCAGCCCAGATTGTCCCGCATAGTCTATCCTATAAACATGTCCACTATGATCTCATGGCAGTTTCAGTAACTAGTGTTATGATTTGTGCACCTTTTGCATCATTCATAATAATTTTCACTGTAGTTTCTGATTGCTGCCTAAAAGTGCCAACAAAACAAGAGAAATCTCACTACAACCGGACTACTTGTCTGCAACCGCCAGTGTTTTCTCTGGGATGTTACAGTAAGGCTTAAAACCTTGTTGTGTATATTAAGCTTTAAATCTTAGATGGAAACAACAGGAAGCAGACTCTGAAAGGATCTTTTAGCTTCCTGAAAAACCTGATGCCGTTAAACCTGTGACTACTGAATATCAAGCCTAAAATATGCCGCTGGTTTCTTTCAGAATAGACCAGTGTGACTGAGAATGAGTTGAATGAGGTGCCAGAATAGTATTTCACAGATTAGTGAAGCTGCAGTGGTAACGTCTTCTTTTTACATTCAGTCTGTACAAAAACCATCTAACAAATTCATGCCTCGGCACAAACCCTTACACCTTTTCAGGTCTGCTTTAATCTTTTCAAACTCAGAATTTCTGCAACTCTGCTCCTGATTTCATGCTTTAAAAATGACTTTTAAAAACCCTTATTTATATGCATCGTTTAGCTGATCATCTGAAGTTAAATAAAGCTTCAAAACTCATGTGAATCAGCTTTCACATTAAATATCTGAAATGATGTCATGGCAATGTGTGTTAACATCCCACCTGATGAACCTTTTACATGTCACTCATAAAATAATGCAGGAAACAGAGTCAGGGTGAAGGAAGGAGGAAAGGTTTTGCAACGTGAAATAATAAAATACCGAAGCACAAATAAGAAATATTACACCTGTTATGTAATGAGATGAGACCAGGCTGAAATACATCTATCTGTAAGAGATAATAATCTTATGTAAGTGGGCATAGCGTATCGTCTTCTCATTTCATGTCAGCTGCTCTGTACTGTGAAAGCCATGGCAAGTCTTCCAGGAACATCTCTAACACGTATGTGCACGTCTTCACGGTTTTCTGCTTCTATACGCTGTCCTTAAATAGATCTGCTTACAGCTTACCACGGGGTGTCTTACTGCACGCAAGAATAATACTGGTCCTCGTTTGGAAGTGTTTGCCAAATGAGTACACACAATATTTTTTTAAAAGGCAACATTTAACCTTGAAACAACATACCTCATAAAAAGATGGGCCATGTTCCATCAAGTGGATTCAAAGGTTTCCATGTTTCCATCTATGATGGTCTGAAATGATTCATCCTCCATTTAATGAATCCTGAAAGGAAATGATTTCTTTTACAAATTACAGATAGAGGATTATTAGTTTGCTTCTGATTTATTTAATTTGCTGTAAACTGCAAAGCAAAAAGAGGAAAAAAAAATGTGTAATTTCTAGTTTAAATGTGCAGCAGCTACATATGTACACCTCAGGGCAGAGTCACTGAACAGCTTACTGAATGACTAATTTCAGACATGATGACCCCAAATTAAGTTAAAGTTGTTTGTTTTGGGTTTTTAAAATGTTTTTACGATTTTTTTTTTAATATTCAACTATACCATCATCTCCACATTAGTTTCTTTAAGTGCATCGATAAAAAGTTGAGAAAAGGAGAAAACTACATGTTAAATTGCATCTTGAGGCTGTTTCTGGTTTTGCTCAGTACGTGAAAACATTTTCCATCATCTTCCTTTTGTTAATCTTTAATTAGCTTAAAAAAGGGGATCACTTATAAAGCTCGCAAAGAGCTTACTGTTGTTCCTGCTGTTGCATAAGATTTGGATCTGTGCATTTCGCACAGCTCAGAGCTCTCCAGCCTCTTCCTTTACACCAAATCACACAGCTGGGCTTTACAGAAACTCACTTAAAATGCAAACACATTACATGTTCTCTCTGCTGTGCTTTATTAAGCTTTTCAGTGCAAAATCCCTTCAGTTTTACCCAAATATTTTACATTTAAGGCAACCAGTAGATCCCAGAAGTAATAAATTCTCATTTATTATAATGAATTAGCTATTTTATTGACATCTGTTTTAGTTTCTCTGCTGCTTTAAGAATCATTCATTGTTATTTTCATCATGTTAACCTGTTGGCTTCTCTGGTTTCAGTCATTTTAACTTGAAGTGTAGCTTTTTTCCTTTGCTTTTACATAAACACATTTATTGCAGCATAAAACGGATCATTTGTCCGTTTCTTGATGGTGAAAGTCTTTCTAATGTTGGCATTCTTGCAGAGATGATGTCTTTTGTGTGTCAGTGTTATGTAAGACCTTAAGAAGTCAGCATACTGAACTAATTGAACCGAGGAAACAATTCTCCGAAGGGAAGCATTGACCTGAATCTCATTTCACAGGCTTACATCGCTTGTCGTCATAAAGCCTTTCTGTGGACATTTTAGGAACTGTAAGTCATTCGATCATTCCATCCATGTTATCTAAAAGCTGGTCCTGTTTAGGTAAATAAACAAAACCAAAGTCTTTAAGTGAACTAATTTCTGTTTGGAAGGTAAAATGAGGGAAAAGTGTGTTTTTCTGTGTATCTGGTGCAACTACATCTGCAGACAACAGATATTTCTTTGCATTGTGCCTTGCTTCTCATATTTTTCTTTTCATCAGTGTTCTTAGAGGAAAGATTGAACTCACTGTGTATAAATAAATGATCTTTCTGATCAGACTTCCCTCTCTGTTTTCCTTTGCCTCTCAGGCGGAGCTGCATACAGAGCATAGCATGTGGGTGTGAAATCATTTGTTTTCCATATTTCATTTGAGGCAACAGTGTGCTGCGGAACGACATCAGGACATGGACAACTTGGCCGCCCTGCAGCCATCATGTCAGAATACAAACTAGATGGATAAACACTGAGATTTTCCTCCACAAAAACACGCTGAGCCCCACGTGCTGCAGCAGCCTTGATTTTCTGTGAAAAGGAAAAAACGACTCGCCATCTGTTTCAGTCCTTGGTTATTTGATTTTATCTAATGAAAATAAACGCATCATTTCTGCTACGAATGGAAGGTTTAAACTGTATCAGAAAGCTTAAACACTTCAGTGGCAATGACATTATGATAATGAACGCAGCTTCTCCATCAACAATACAATGAGAACACACACACTCATTTCCAAGCATCAAAGCTGATTCATGTACAACAATGTGTCTAAAAGCCACAGCAGACATCACAGCTGTGCTAATAATTCTTTGAGTAAATGATTGATTGTGATCAATATTATAAATCATGTAGGACAAACTTTATTAGTCTACATGACTATATAGAGATTAAATAATATCAAATGTGTTTCACACAGCAAGACTTCTTATCTGAAGAGCTATGACATTTCTGCTTGTCAAGAGAGCAATAAACTCCTCAGAGCAGGACACAAACTGCTGGCCACTAAGCTGCATCCTGATATAAATGTAACACATGGCAAAAAGGAAATAAAGCAAGCAGCTGGTCACAAACTGCAAAGCAGCTTTACAAAAACACGAGACTGCAGAGAATCAGTCTTCTGCAAGGACGAGCAAATACAGCAGCAGAAGTTTCCTGTAAGTTCTGAACCATGAAGCATGAATCTGAAGCGTTCCTGTTATATATATATATATATATATATATATATATCCATCTAACGTTTCCAACCTCCTGTGTGTTTTCTCATCGCTTTAACCCCTCTGCGGTGGCTTCAAATGCCGTTGTCAATCTTTATCACTGACATTTAAATGAATGGCTCCCTGCAGAGACAGCAGGCTGCTCAGCTGCAGAGAGGAGCACAAACCCATTACAGCTGGGGTGCACCTGCATCGCGCACACAAAGCACAAGAGAAAACCTCGAAATTATCTGGGAGTCCTGCAGGAGAAGCGATGCACATGCAGTGAAGGTAAAATCTCCCTTCATACTTTGAGAAACCCACGTAGCATTCACGCTTGAATAAGCTCCCCAGAATAGGCAGAAAGATGGTAAACGAAAGTGAAGCGGGAATGCATAATATAGGAAAGCAAAAGGGTCGATGGGTGAAGGTAAAACATTGAGACATGGCTGTAATCAAGGCTTTAAGCCTTCTTAGGAAAGGACACTCATTATATCATTGTACGCTCCTCAGAGGGTCAGACTAATTGGATATCACTAAATTAAAGCACCTGACGTCGTGACACAAAGCAGGATAATGTAGGTGGATGGCATTCTTTAAGCCTGGAAAGGGCCAGAAACAGTATCAGAAGTAATTATCAGTAGTTAATGATGCCAGAAACACAAACTCATAAGCCATACTGCAGCATTGTGTCACATCCACTGCACTGGTCCCATGTCCTGCCGAGGTGGAAGCATCAGCTGCACACTCTGGGGTGAATGCATCTCACCACGTTGGAATGCACGTCACGTTCGGATTGTGAATGCTCGTGCTGTAATTAGATTTTTCACTACCTACGTTTCACAGAAATCTCACGCTGAAGCTCAGCGTTGCCTGAAAATCAATTTACTAGGCTCCTGCGAAAAGCAGCCAAGAGAGGAAAGAGGGGGGCTTAAAAGACAGAGGATGGATTTTGGTTTTGTGTTTGAATGCAGAAAAGTGTGGCGAAAGATTACAGAAAGAGCTGGATGGAGGAGTAAAAAGAAGCCAAAAGGTTATTTATAAGTGCTGAGAGGGTTTGCACCCTCTGCTGTTTATCACACACACCGTGAGGAGCTGTCCTCCTGCTCCTCTCCACCTTTAGCTCTTTCATTTCAGAGCATTCACATTTCCTGCTTTTGGTCTTTGCTCATAAACCTGATAAATGTTGCATGTGTTGTGGAACGGAAAGAATGTTTATGACAACTTTATTAGGAATATACGAGATAGAAAACAGCTATGAAAGAAAATAATAAGTAAGCTGCCGTACTCAGTGTGGGTTTCAATAATGTGAAAGATAACAGCATCATCAGCATAATTATCTCCCCCCACCTCTCTTTGTCTCAGTCACATTCAAATGCACACAAGCGTTTGGATGGCAGAGCTAATGAACTAGATTAAAGCCTATTTATATGTTTATGTCTGCAGTTGTTGCCTATAAATTCACAATCTGTTCGGCTTCATTATTCAGCTCCACATGAATGCAAGGCCGGATCTGCCCTGAGCCATCTAAACAGCCCATTTCCAGCTCACAGTGCAGTAATGTACTCATTAATACTTCACAAAGTCTATAACTTTGCAATGCTGTGGCTGCGGCTTTCGGGGCACTTATTAAAATGCAGGAGTCTCCGGAATACACATTATGGATCCTATAAGTTTTGAGCGGCTGTGAGATGATAAAAACGAAGCCACGCTGAGCATTTTAAAGAGGTATTGAAACAAACCCCTTGAACCTGATTAATGCAGTTTTAAAGGCCATGATGGTGTCTCTCTCTCTCGGCACAAAGCTTCAAAGATATAAATGGTTCTTATTGGAAAGCCTAACAGCTCAAATTGGACTTTTAAAATAAGAAGTTGGTGTAAATAAATGATTCAACGAGTATCAGTCGATGAAATTTCGTCAAAACGCTTATTTTACAGAGTGTCTCCTCCTTATTATGACTCAGGATACAAAAGCTAGTCTTTTATTTGCAGCCAAATATTCTCCTTCGTCAGAGCAGATAAGAAACATGCAGTGTTTGTCCAAAACATTTGGCATTGTGATGCCATGCATTTATGATCTATGTTGCTTGATGATCTAATGAGCTTTATCTTTGCAGGAACAATTCTTGAGCCAGAGGGATCTCCTGAACATCTTGTCCAGGAAGCTCCAGGACTATAACGTATCTCAGAACTTCCTCTGTGGAACCATCATCTGCATATTTATATGGTCAGCAACCTGTTTTGCTGCCTGTAGGTCCAGCTCACTGGCCATCGGGTCTCTGATTTATTTAGGACTGGCACAGTAGGCAGAGGGCCATTTCTGATTTTACCTTCCCTGAAAAGAAGGATGGTAGAAGCTTTCACCATCATTATTTTCAAAGAACTCTAGTCAATGGGGAAAAGAAGCTGACTTGGTTTATCTACTTATCTAAAGTTTGTGACAGAGGGACTGACTGACTAGAAAAACTTATAAAGCAACAAAGCAGTCCAGAGCGACATCACAAATGGGAAAGAGAATAGACCAAATTGAAAAGAGGCGATATGTCCTGTCGCCTAATCACTATCATCCAATCACTAGCCGAGAGAAATCTTGTAGGTTTATCAAATATACACCAGCAAAATAATGGGCATTTTTAAAAAGAAATGCACACTGGACTTTTGAGGTCTATAGAAGGTGAGGTAAAAATCTTCTTGAGAAGGTATCAGAAGACAGGATCTCCACCAAGATCCAACTCTTCAGATTCACCCTGTTGTCCTCTCCACACATTCCTCTGCTGTCCTCACCTCACCAACAAACCAGAGTCCATCTACATCAGGAGGCAACTATTCCTTTAATTCTGATTTTTCCCCTGTAAAAAGTGAACTACTTGAGATTTTTAACATGGAGACAAGTTTACCTGCATGTTCTTTTGAGAATGTGCACTATCTTTCATTTGTATACTTGTGTATTTACCATTCCTACACCCAGTCATTCTCTAGTCCAATTTATTCCAGCAAACTATTCAACCTGCACTGGACACATTTTCATTGAAACAACATTTACAGATTGATGGATGCATTAGGGCATTTATTCATATTTACTAAGCTGCATTATGATTCCTGTAAACTGCAATGAACTTTCAAAGTTTTCTCTGCATTTAATTCTCAGCTGTGTACATGTGAAGAGAAAGTGTACTTCAATCCGTCAACCCCAATATATATATATATATATATATATATATATATGCACATTACTGCAATGTTCAGTGTTTCTCAAACTTTTTCAGTCCAAGAACCATTTAACCTTTACAACAAAAACTCACAGACCACCTGACTCTAAACAGCCCAAGAACAATATGCCAATATAAACCATTCACAACATAAAATTCAGCTTTAAAAATATTTTTATGTTTTTTTTTTCTTTTCAAGTGACCCTGTCCTAAGCCCCTGCTCCAAAGTTATTTGGATATAAGAGGGGTTTGGTGTTGCAAAACTGAGTGTGAACACATTTCCAGTTAAAGGAGAACTTCGCTTTTTTTTTAACCTGGGGTCTGTTGTCATCTTTCCTTCCATACATGTGAGTGATGTA
>JBAMHV010000022.1:3260557-3272008 GCA_037177535.1 Pseudomugil gertrudae
CTACTGTATTGCTGTATTTTTTACAGGAATTTTCTGGTAACCACAGCTGCCAGCGATTTCCTGTAAAAACGGCAGGTCTTTTCTTACAGTGTACTGACCTCAGTAGCATTTGTGAACTTTATAAGGGCTGGTACCCATTAAGAGAGCTTGGCTAGCCTACCCTCTCATCCTTCATGCTGAGCTAAGTTAATTAAGGACAACAAACTAAACTTAGCAGAAAAAGGAAAGACATTTATAGTTGATGAGTTGATTACGTGGGTTTCGGCCAAGAAAATCTTCTCAACAAATGCCAAAGAGCTTATTCTGTGATTGACTCTTGTTTGGTGTTGTTTATTTGTGTGGAGTCTGAAGAAACAAGGCACATTGGTCATTTATCAGTGTACTCATTTAGTGAAGAGTAGCCTCAACAGGATGTGAAAGAACCATGCAAAGCCAGAAATGCTGGGTACCACCACCATGCGGTGTATGTGTGGGTCTCTCTGGCACACATGTTGGAAGTTCAACTCCTAACAGTTCAACAAGGTTGAGGTCAGGACTAAAGGCCGACCACACCTTCATCCTCTGATTGACTCTAGTTTCAGAGGTAGTCTCTGGTAAATCCCACTTTGTGAGGACAAGCTGTCATCTTGGTGGATTGAATACAGAACTGCCATAACTTGAAGAATCTCGTCTTCATTTCTCCCTGCAGTTAGATCAACTCCAATGATGACAAGCTTTATTATTCCACTGAAAGAAAAGCCACAATATCATCACTCTGCTTCCCCCCAAAAGTCCTGTCAGTTTAGCAACAAGAATCCTGTTTTCTGTATCCTCCACATTTTCATCCAGCTGATGAGCAGGATCCATGTTCACGGTGCTGCGAAAAAAGCACCAAACAGGCACCTGGTTGTTTGCACGTGATGTAGCAGAAGAAGAAGAGTCTGCTGCTGATCCCACAAATATATGTTATAATATTTACATTTTTAAAAAGAAATGAAAAGACTTTCCAGTCATATATGATTTATTGTCAGAAAGCATTTGATATGACAAATAAATATCCAGCAAAAATAAATTTAATAATTTCTTATGTCAAATTTTTATGAAGTAAAGATGCCAGGTGATCATAGGAATAAATAATGAGTAGGAAATGGGCTAAACTGCAATTAAGAAAACATAAAATACAAAGTTCTCTTCCAAAGTAAACAATAGTGTCACAATAGATGTGCAATAATTTAAAAATATTAACATTTTCTTGCATTTTAATAGTATATTTTCATTAACATCTAGATTAAACCATTTTTATTTCTTATAAAAGATTTACTTAAAATTATTCTGTGTGGTTTGACAGCCCATAGTGTAACAGTAATCAATATGGCTGCTGTGATCCTTTTAGGAATGTTCACATGTTGTATGTTATCTCTTTCAAATTGATAATGAACTTTTACTTAAATCCTTTACAAACATGTACAATAAACACATTATAAATATAGTTTACCATCAACAGTTCTAGTCCAAATTTTGTCCAAGTCTGTTTATTTTAAATGAATGTCATGGGGAGTTTATCTGTATGGGGGCCATTAGGATTAGCAGTGCACCTTTGGGTGAAAGTGAGAAGTCCAACAGAATTGTTATGGTGGTACCTGAGGGGCACCCTCGGTGAGAAAGGCCTCCAACATCTCTGAGAGCTGCAGTGCAGTCGCCCTAAATCAATTCCTAAATAAGTACCACGTAGAAAATATTTAATGGTTGCCTTTTTTTTAAGAACAGAATGTAGGATATGTTAGAAGATGGGTTTGTTTGGAGTTCAGAATAAAAATCTAGCATTGGTAGTTTTGTAATGATGTTAATTGAATCCCTGGAAAAGATGCCTAATGGTAAATCTGATCACTTCACTGCAAAAGTAAATAAATCTCTGTGTAATTATTCTTCATATGCTCATTTCAACATATTAGGCTCCAAAATATGTCAGTCATGAAAATGAGGGTTGAAGTTCTGAGGGTTCTACAGTTTTCTCCAACATCCATAAATCTGCATGACGTTTTGTTGACGTTCACGTGGCAAAAATCACAACCACAGAGCAACAGAACCGTCTGAGAGGGACGGGCCTGAGTAATGTCTGTCCTTCATCCAGTCTGGCCGCACACCCTTCTGCTCCACAGAAAGCGCAGAGCAACGTGCTCACATCACGTGATGTTTTCATGGACTCTCGTCTCTGTGACTCACACACTCCTTAACGTGTCCGTGTGTAAAAACTGAATCAGAGCAATGGCAACAATAACATCAGGCATAAAAATAGGAAAAATACCTGAGCTCACATTTTATTTTCTGAGGTGTTGGTAAGTTGTTTGCCTGTGTTTTGTCCATTCTGAGTGACTGAGCCGCAGAACAGTCTGAGGTCCACCTGCACACAGCTGAGGTAAATACAAGCGGCCCAAACAGCTTAGAAAATGTGTTTTTGCAGACATTACTTGGATAGTTTACACATTTGTGGTCAAGGCTTCATAATGAAGAGCATGCTTATTTCTTGATTTTTCTTTTTGCCAAATGCTCATTCTTTCCTTTCTCCCAGCTTCCTCCACCCACCTTCTGCACGTCTCCAATGTTCACAGTCAACAGAGTGTTATTCAGTAATTTTCCCTTTCCAAGGTCTTGAGCGTGACCCTCCCTCCTACCTAATTTCCTTAAGATAACTTTTGATAGCTTCAAATCCCAGTTCATGTACAGATGTGCTGTACAGGTGTGCTTCATAAGTCACAAGCCTCGCACACGGCCGTGCCAACTGATTCACATCCTGTTTGCTGCTTCCGTCTGCTTCTCGTTTATCTTTCATCTCGGTCTCTGCCATGGTTGACTCAGAAGGCTTAAGTTGCACAAGAGGAAATGAATGAAAGATAAAACAGAAAATATTTAAAAGTCACGATAGGAGGACCCGTATGCACATTATGGATGTAGAAATGCACATCTGGACAAATAAAACTGTTTTATTGTTGCTTTTCTTGCAGAAACTTGTGTTTAAGCTTATTTTTTCCTACAACTAACACTAATCATGTGGAGCAATGAAAGCGTGCTTAACTCTTAAATGTAAGCATCACCTTTAATATTTTACTTGCACCTTTATTGACGTCTGTGGAAGGTGGATATTGAATATATGGTGCAGAAATAAAACTGCAGCTTAGCGTTTCCACAGTCAGAAGCCTAATAATGACCACATAAACATATGCTTTCCATCCCTTTTCCTCCGCTCCTCTGCTGTCACATTCCCTTTTCTCCTTTCTTATCTGTTACTAAATTCTATCTCCATTTTTTTGTCTGACTAAATGTTTATCTGTCTGTCTGAGTACCGCTGATTCCTGGCATGTCCTCTATTCTGGTTTGTTTACCATTGGCGAGGGTCAGCTTTCACTCAGCTATTTGCGGAGCGCTGGTGCAATGTAGAATGACATAACTCTCAGATGTCCACTACAGGGACGCCGATCACACATGTTAACATTAATGCCGGTGTTCTGAAGACTTATGGATAAAGCTCCAGCTGCTGCTTGAGTACTAACGGCCATGTTTCACAGTTAACATCTATTTAATCTAGGCTCCATCTTTATAATGTGAGTTAGATGAATTTATGTGGAGTAAGCGTAAGTTATTCAAGCCATGTTGGTATGACCGCAGCATGTTTTAGTGTGTTACATGTGGAATACATTTCTTTTATTCATGTTGTCCCATGTTTTGCTTTCGGTTATTCCCTCTTGCTGTTCGGTTTGGTTCATGCACCAAAACCTACTTGGTTGGGCTGGTGTTATGCACTGTGCCTTGTGGTAAAAGAAAGAGGGGTCCTGAAAAGCACCACTGTGTGAGGAGGTGGGAGTGGGGCTTGCAACAGAGTACTAAGCCAACATTTGAATGTGGCTCCTGAGCTGGTACACCGACCACAAGCAAGTAGTTTGATCCCTCGTGTCCCTGTACTGAAATGTAGACCTCAGACAGTGTAGACCTGCCTGAGAAAGGCTCTAATGTCTCCAAAGTCTAGACTTCATGATAAGCCATGAATTCCCTCTGTCCATGCTGTCCAAATGTAACAACAAAATGTTATTACTTCTTCAGAGGGTTGCTCCAACACAAAGTTCTGGATGCCTCTCTGTGTAGCATAACACATCTTAGGGCTGGCGTGTTCGGCTGATTGAATTGTCGTGCGTTACATCTGTCCTGAGAAGCCTTCTGCAAAGGAATTATTGCCTGAAATGACGAAGTAATTTGTCCATTATCTCATTTGTCCAAACGTCAAAATTATAAATTACAGAGGACGCCAAGATTCCTGGTTTAAAGATGGCTGCTTCCATGTGCGACCCCATTAAGGGAAAAAGTGGAAAATGGATGGATGGATATATACATATATATAGTCTATTAATCTTCTAGTGCCGTTATTGATAATTACGTTGTTAAGGTGGGAAAAAGGTCACATTGTGCAAATTTTTTACAGCAGGTTTTTTGTTTGCATGGTTTTGCAGCATTTGCAGATGCACCCAGTCACAGCTGTCATTCCTGCTAAAAGAAAAAACCCTGATGTCTCAGCGCTAGTCTCAGGTTTTCTCTCAGAGTGAATGGAATAAAAAAATGAAAATGAATGAGAAAGGCTTTATTTAATCTAGAGGAAATAGTAATGGAAGAAAAGAAGGAGAGGGAAGAAGGATGAAACCTTTAAATGGAGCTTCATTGGAGCTAATCAATCCATCCAACATTAAAATCACCTCTTCAGGTTTCTCCCTCAGCACCTGGGTGTCAGGGTTGATGCCTCTCCAGCTGTGCTGCATCTGCTACTATGAGGCTCTTTCAGCAGGCTTTACAGTAAAACCCTTACAGGTGGTCTGGACACAACGGCACATCTGGTGTCCAGTCATCCAAACAGGTAACACTCCATTATTCTCTGAATCCACAAACTATCCATGGCTGCATGAATACAATTCAAGTCACTAATGTTCAGCTACCGAGTGGCTTCAGGTTCTGCACCAGCTATGTAAACTCACACGGGTTTACACTCATTCTTGACCACCAGCCATGGCCTGACGCTACCATCCACACACAGAAGGCTGCATCAGTCCAAACAGTTCTCATCTCTGGGTACCGATGTGGCAATGAGCCCTCAAATGCTATCAGAGCAGTGGCATCCTTTATTTTCAGAGAAAACACCTCTAACAAGCCTTATTTGTAACTATTCTATATTTCTATACCAGTTCTACTTATAGTTTGCTTAAAATTAGCTTAACTTACACAGAGCTGTTTCCTTCTTGAGGCTTAAAAATTTTCCTCACTTCTTTTGTGATTAAAGGGACTAAACGTCCGTGTAAGGAGCTAAATGTCACACCACATTTATTTGGAATACTGTTATGGATATTTATTTAATTCTAGAAGAAGATACAAACTTTCCATAAGGTTGGAGATAGAAGGATGCTGGACAAGCCATCACTGCTGGAAAACATAGGTGGAAAAAGCTCCTTCATAGACATATTCATATTGATCTTTTAAACAGTATTATTTCTGCTTATTTGTGAAACTATTTTATGTTTTTTTTAATTGAATAAAATGACAAGGCATCCACAAAGACACAAATGCAGAGAAAGGGGTTCTTGGAACAAAGCTTGTGTCAGGATTTTCTAATAAAAACACACGACAGAGGACATGTTGATCACATAGATAAATAAAATCTCACAAACACAGATGCAGAGGAGCTGCTAAGTGAAACAAGAGGGTTCAGTTTTAAGTTTACCAAAGTGTAACGATACTGGAACTCCTTCAAAATGTATTTTATCTTCTTTAGCTGAATGTGTTACGTAAGGTCACTAAACCATAGAGACACTTATAGATATCCTCCTATGTGTATGTGCTATGTGTGTTTGCATGGTGGGGGAGGGGGGGATCAAAATATGATAATATTGATTAATATCGGTATCTGAAATTTAGAGTTGGACAAACTCGGTATAACAGATATCAGCAAAGGAAGGCCAGTATTGAAGATCCCTATCTAAAAGCAATTATGCTTTTATTTCTCAGCATACATTAGGTACAGCCACATGTTTATGGTGATGGTGATGTTTGCCACCAAGAGGCAGCTTCTGTTGGACAAAACTGGAAGTGCCATAAGTATCTACCCTCATTCTACCCTCATCCACTAGGGGCTACAAAACAGAGCAAATCCCCATTGACTCCAATGTTAAAATGGCCAACTTCACAGCAGAAATGTATGTTTACAGCCTTGTACAAAAAATATTTCAGGTTTAATAGGTTTGTTTTTTGGGCATGATAACACGTGTGGCATTCCCACAGTGGGAACTGCCCAACAAGCTACACTTCAGCTCCTCTTTTGTGCATGGAAATGCCTCGAAAATACATTATCGCCTGATTGATCTTTTCAGAGTCCTGGTGCTGTGTACTGCCCCCTACTGGTGACCTCCAGTATTGTTTTGGCAGCAGCATGCTTGTGTTTGTCTTAGACGATTGTTGTCCAAATTGTCCTCGTTTCATTGAATTCCTTCTTAACTCAGTGGTTCACAAATTTTCCATGACCCCAAAACAAAAAATGTTGGTGTCCATGACCCCCAATCCCTGCGATGGGTGTGTAATGTGTGGTATATCAGGTCATCCTGCAGCCTCCTCTCACAAAAACCTGGAAAACTCTCACAATCTTCAGAAATAAGAAAGATACAGAGCTCTTTAGTGGATTCAGATGATCCCTGTACCAAGGATCTACATGCCCAAAATCCTCTCCTCTTGCAGATATACTTTAATATAACTTTCTTGTTGATGTATTAATGTGTTAAAAGCTTTTGTCACATAGTTATCTCTCCGTTTATGGTTTAATCGTGACAGCTCTGTTAAAACCCTTAATTTATCTGATGAATGAAGGCTATATATGTTTTACAATTATCTGGCGACCCCCTGAAATGATTTAGTAGTTCTTACCTTAACACTTTTTTAATGTTTATGTGCTTTATTGTGTTTTTGAAGTATTGTAGATTTAGAAAAGCCTCATAAGCTATAATCTTTGCTGCATAAATATGCATACTTTACCCTCTGAGGAACACATAAGTGATTATTTTATTCTTTTTCACTATATACTGTTGTGAAAAGATATAATGACACATAAAAGACCTAAAACTTATTCTAAGGACATATTTTTTTGAAGTGCTTGTACTTTCAGCCCTTCTTTTGTGACATCCCTTTGGAGGATAAATTGTTTAAATTACCCTAACAGGGCAGGTTAAAGGGATGTTTTTCCCTGTACAGTATGTCACCTCCATCATCTTACAAACATATTTGGGCCAGGAAATGGAACCAGTCCATTTTGTGCCCACATGATGGATCTTCTTTCATATCATGCAGCCATGCTGGCAAACAGAGGTGAATATTATCATGTAACTGTTATGAGGCAGGTTCGATGTTCTTGTGCCAGCCTTCCCTGACCCTTTTCCTCTGTCTGTGTTTTCCTCCTTCTTGTTTTTCGTGGTCTTTCCAGCACCCACAGCCCAGTGCTGCTCAGTGAAGGCGTGGGAGTTGAGCAGAGAGTGAGCTAATACTCCGGTCTGATTAAGTGTTGGAAAAGAGGGCTGATAGCATGAGAGAGGAGGAGGAGAGAGAGAGCTACGGGGAGGTGGGATGAGGTAGTCAGTAGGTAGTGGATGAAGGGGTGGGGGGATGAGTATAAAAGCTTTGCAGGAAAGAATTAGGAAATATTCCTCCAGAGAAAACACTGAGAGATATTTCCAAATCTTCTTACACCATATTTATCTTCAACGGTAAGTGCCTCACAGCCAATCATCTGCTATAATCTGCTCCAGGTGAAAGTTTAAAACGTTTTTTTTTACTTGTGTAAAAGGCAGCCACTATCATTGTAAGCGTCTGTATTAGCTGCTGTTTATTTTAATGGTTTCTGTGACATTTTTCAAAAGATAATACTTCAAAATGTAATTTTCAGAGCCCAGTAGGCGTCTTTTTTTATGGAAACAGAACTTAGTGTGGTGTCTCAGGTTGGATTTCACACAATGAACATCATGCCAGGGGCTTTTTAAAGCAAGGTGGGCACATTTTACCACCAACGGAGACAGCTAGGAACCCTGCTAAGACTGAGACAGGCATAAAACTCTGCAGACACTGTTGTCAGCACTTGATGCCCACACACACACACACACGCACACATGCACACGTCTTGCTACCCATGCCAGGAAGCTACTCTTTGAACTCAAGGCTCCAGGCTGGCTCGTCCTTTGCTCGCTGTGCATGTGGGTCCATCTGAAGCCAAAATATGCCTTTGCGGTGGATGTTGTGAGTGTATGTTTGTGTGTAAGTCATGTCAGCGAGTTTTATGCATGCATACTCGTGATTAATGAAAGGTGCTATTGATAGTGAAAAGGAGGTCTTCTGAAAGAAAATTTCTTCCAAATCCCACAAACAGAATATGGGGATGAAAACCTTTCTGCAGCACGGACATGCGAGTACATCTGCATGTGTTTGCGTGTGCTTGGAGTTACTGTTTGTACACGTTTTACAGCCCCTGCCTTGGTCCTGCAGATGCAATCCATCTGCCCAGCTGTTCAGCATACACACAGCTTACAATTACAGTCTGTTAAGCAAAGCTGAGTTGAGTTTGGATCTAATTATTTGGCAGCTATATCAGCCACAGCAATTCTTTCATGGCTCATCTTGACTGAGGTCTGAGCAGGGTGCGGTAGATTGGCCTTGACTTTTGCTGGAAACACTGGAAACACTGCCTTTTCAGTTCAGCCAGATGAATTTGCAGTTTCTTTTTGCTTCCACACAGACATTCTGCAGATGTATGCCACATATAGCATAACGTATACTGGCTGTTTGTATGCCTGCTTCTCAGCTTCCAGCAGAAAAAGAAACAGGCACAGATAGAGGAACTTTGCCATTTTCAGCCATCCGTCCCAGTTTGGGGCTCTAGTCTGCTTACCCATCATATGAGGCGATCTTTCTTGCCACATTTTTCCCCTTTCTCTCCTTTTTTCCGTCTCTTTTAATCTTACTTCACTGACATGACTCCTCTCTGCTCTCTTCCAGCATAAACACCCAGGATGAGGAGCCTTCTTCAGTTTCTGGCACTCTTCACAGCAGTCTCTGTCTGTGTTTGCTATGGTATAAATCCTCCCTCTCACCCCCATTTTGCAATTACTTATTTGTTTTTAGCTTCTAATATGCCTCATTTAGACAGGAGGTCATCATTTCTGATTAACCCGATTCCATGTTTTTCCCATAGACTCCAATGAAAGCACAGAATCCGTTGAAGGTGATTGTTGTATCTCAGTCCTGGAAAAACATGCATGCAGTTCTAACAAAGCCTGCTGCACAGTATTAATCTTTAGTTTTCCCTTTACTAACACCACCCCAGTCCTTATTTCTCAAAAACCGATCCGTTCTGAGGCGGGCATGCCGGTGTTGTGTTAAAATGAGCTTTTCCGTTCAATAAAGCTGTGTGGTTTCAGAAATGTTTGTGCCTCGAACTCGAGCCAATTCATTCATCGGGCCACAGAGGGGCAACATGTACAACCCACCCAGAGGGAACCCATACACACATTACAACCTTATGAGGTAAAACGCACAACCACAAGCATGCACACAAACAGATTAACAACCACTACACACATACCACAAACAATGCCATAGCTGATCGTTAAGAAAGAAAGCCCGGACGTACAATTAAACCCTAAAGATGCTCAAACATTCATAATAAAAAGCACTAAGAGTTTACAGTGGAAGGTAAATGCAAGGAGGACATAATGCTGCCTTTCTACATCCTCCAGGACCATAAAGTCTCCAGCTGAGAGACGTGCAGAGACCTGTGAGGACTACTCTCCCTGCCGCTTCTACGCCTATCGCCACGGCTTCCAGCAGGCCTACCAGAGATACTTCGGAGCTCGAAATCTACCCCAACAGCCCTCAAGAGCAGCCAGCACCCGTCGGATCTAAACTGAAACATAATCATCCTTTCCATCTGACCCATGTACTCCCTGTTTTTTATCATGCTTCTTATCATTCATGTTGTGGTATTTGGTGTCACTTTTGGTTTTGAGATGAAAGATAAAGGCATCAAGGGTGGCTCAACTTCCCATCATTATATTAATGTAGAAATCATAGTTCATATCTTGTGTAATCTCTGAATTACTTTTATCTATAATTATCACACCTTCCTACCATTTATTAGCTTTATGGGATGTGCTTGAATGAACTGTTTTTCTTGCTATCCATTGAGTCTTGTTTTATGTTACTCGCTACTTATCCATGCTCTGCTGTCGGTGATCGTATCTGGTGTAAAGGGGAAAAAACATTAAAATAAAATAATTTTTTTATAAGTTTGGTCCTAAACCTGTTGTTGCTATTTGTCTGGGTTTATTTATTTATTTTTTTAATGTGTCTTGTCCAGCATTCAAGCAGGCAGAATGATGGTCTGACTGCTGTATTGAGCTGAGCAAATTTGCTTTGTCAAGAAGATCTTCATGTATATTTGTATATACAGAGATCTTGATAAACAGAATTCTTTATTTATTTATTTTATTATTTTAAATGAATACTTGTTGCTGGACCCGACCGGAAAAGACAGAAAAAGGAAAGGGGAAAGTAAACATTACCCAGATTGAAGAAAAGTAGACACCACAAACAGGAAGAGAGAGAGAAAAAAACTGCAATCCAACCAGATACCATTCCATCTGCTACACCTGTATATAACATTTCAAAGGATCTCACAGTCATCAATCAGCAACTGCCAAGAGCACCATAAGGGAACATATTACCTAAGTGTAATACCTAAAAAAAAAGGAAAAAAAGGAAAAACACACATGCCGACAGACACAGTAAAACATACCAAAAGAAGAAACTAACTCAAATCTGAAGTATTCTCACACAAGAAAATATGGCTCTTTATGAATAAACCTAAAGAACATCTCAGTGACCGTGTGATCATGCAGAGCGTACGGGGTGAAAAGTGTTTGAAAAAAAGTGATCAAGCCAAGACGACCCCCTGTACCTGAAGGTCAGAGGCAGGGTAGGACCATCGAGACCGAGGCAAATGGCAGTCAGCCCCGAACAAGGACCCCAGCCACCTCACCACCGGAGCAAACCCTGCATCCGCCCAGGTCCCAGAGAAAGGTCCCAGTCAGAGCCCCCCACAGTCTGGGAGAACGGGCTCCAGCAGGCCCAGGCCAGAAATTGCCAACCCCTTGGGGCACCGGCCACCCAGGGAAGGCAGAGTGCCAGCCCAGGGCCCCCAGCGCCCGAAAGAGACACCCCCCCCCAACCCCCTCCCCCTAACCCCCCCCCAGGAGCCACCCCCATCCACACACCCAATCATTCATACAAACCACACCACCCCTCCCCCTACACCCAGACACAAATACACATGCCCAACCATCCACACACACCTCACCACCCTTCTCCCCCCACACTGACATACACATATACCCAAACGTCGCCACG
>JBAMHV010000022.1:3290213-3310244 GCA_037177535.1 Pseudomugil gertrudae
TGTACTTTTATATGAATAATTCTGTAATGATCTTTTTTATACATGTGCCAAATAAATGAAATGAAATGAAATGAAATTAATTCTGTCCTGATATTTTCTGTCTAAAACAAACTTCCTTATATCCATTTTTAAATCACTCTTTTTATTTCTTGTCTTGTCCACCATTAAAGCAAACAGCATGATAGTCTGGCTGCTGTGTTGTGCTGAGCAATGTTGCTTTATCAAGAGGAGCTTCTTAAACATCCCGTTGATACCCTGACTTCTCTATTTGTTTGTTTATTTTGAATTAACATTTGTGTTGCAGGTTTTTCATAGTATTACTGGACATGATTGGAGAGGATAGACTGTGAGGGAATCACTGCTTAAGGGATGGGCAACTCCGGCCCCTGGTTACCCTGGAATTCCCATGCTGCAACACACCGGACATGAAGCTCTGCACAACTCTGATAATTATGTGTGATGTGTGTCAGGTGTGTTGCAGCAGGGAAAGTCCTCACACTTGCAGGACTGTGGGCCTCGAAGACCAGAGTTGCCCATCCCTCTAATACTGGCTGGGGTCTACAATAGAGAGGCAGTAATCACCCATGAGTTTTTGTGAGGTTTTGCTTGTCTCTCTGTCTTGGCCATGCAAAGGACTGGTGGGACAGGCTTTAGTCCCATTATGACCTTGCACTGAAATAAATGGGCGTAGCAAGGGTTTGGGTGGATGCTAGCTGAGTGTGAATGCTGCCAATAATTGCTTCAAGTCCTGCAACTCAAGGTTGAAGAAAGAGATTTTGCATGTGAGAATGGCGACATCTGCTGGCAGATATTAGTCACTACATGTGGAATATTAGTAAAGTTAAGATATCAAAATTAAAGCTTAAAAAGTAGAATTTAAACTTATTTATAATGTCTTATTTGATATTTTTTTCAGAAATGGAGCAAAATAGAATATTTGTCCCATATGTCAGCCCGTAGTGCTGCTTGATTTGATTTCTATTGTGTAAACGTTACATATTTAATCTCACATCGGTGATCTGGTGTCATCTTACATACTTTAAAATGTTAGTTTTCTGTGCACTATGATTAATGAACAAGGCAAATCCAAGTGCTTCACATAAAACAATAAAAGCATTGCAGTAGGGGGGTTAGAAGTGCATTAAAACATTTTTAAGAAAAAAGCAGAGATAGATAAAGGAAATAAACGTTACCGTGTCAATAAATAAGTCATTTTGATAGAATAAATAGAAAAGTGTTCATCATTGATTAGAAAGTTTCAGTAGACTTGATTACTAAAATCAAAACATATAACAAACACATAAAGCTAAAAGTCACACTGAGCTAAACAACACACTGGTTCTGTTTACATTCCCATCAATCTGCTCTTCCTTTTCCCAAAAGGTAGAGAAGTTTCACACATCTGCTTATTGTTCACCTGTTTTACTTTCATGCAAACCTTCATTTTGTCTCTGTGTCCTGTTGTAGTGTCTCTTGTCCCTCCAACACCATGACTATCACCATCACTGCCAAAGGAAAACCTAGTTACAAACACAAAGTGCAGGAATACAAGACATTTGCAGCAGCCTTAGTGGCATGAACCAAGTCGAATGTGTTAAATCAAACAAATAGAATTAGCTTTGTACATAATGTATTTCTCCTCTAACTGGTGTTCAGGTTAAAATTCATCCATTAAATCGTTATCACATTCATTAGATCACATTAAAGTTAGTAACTCTATTTTATCTGTTTCTTGCTCACATGGACCAGTGGTCCTGGATGGACTGGCGACCTGTCCAGGGTGTACCCCGCCTTTCGCCCGTAGGCAGCTGGGATAGGCTCCAGCCCCCCGCGCGACCCTGCTCTGGGAACAAGCGGTTGAAAATGGATGGATGGATGGATGGACGGGTGGTCCAGTTCCTCCCTGTACTAGATTTTGGAAGTCCCATCAAGCAAAAACTCTGGTAATGACTGAATCATATTCAATTATCATGCAAAGCTTCAGTCTGCCCCCCACTTTATCACATCAACATCTCAAGCCAATGAAAACCTGGAACATCACAACACAAAAGAACAAAGAAAAACTTAAACTGCAGCAGATAATTATTGGCAAAACTGTAACTGGTTTTAACACACTTCACAGTATCCAAGGAAAACACTTACTGCATGTTTATGTTTCCCTAGAGTAATTCAGCTAGGATCTGATTTCACAATTATATCTTGGTTTACCTGCAATGTACAGTGAACCTCTATAACATACACCCTCCCTCACATTTCTCCTTACATCACTACTGGAAACATTCCCAAGTGAAAGAAAGTTGATCTACAGTTAAATTTAGTAATATGAATAAATAAATTACTGTAAAAATAGAAATACTCAAGTAAGCTACATTTATGCAAAATTGTACCAAAAATACAGCATTGTCACCTCTTGCATTTTATTGAGGGAACTGGTTCTAATCTCTACAACCAAGAAACCCCTCTTTTATTTATATATTTAATATTTTTGTAACTTACTATCTTTTATTATACAAGCTTTGGTGAAAACTATTAAACATATCATTTTTTAGATTTATTGTAGTTACGCACAGTGACCACCAGATGGCAGGATAACCAGCCTGCGTTAATGTGATAAAGAATATAAACTGAATGAAAAATACGTAGGGCATTTTCTATATGTAGTTGATGGATACCAAATTGACAAATGATTTTATATGTATACAATCAAATTTAAAAAGAAGCACATACCTCTGTATAATAAAAATAAAATAACTAAAATGCCTACTAGATGTTTTTCTGAAAAGCATTTTGATGACGTCAAATTCGCCTTTCCGCTCTTACCCGCGGCAGTAAACATGGCGAACGGCTAACAGAGTCGTTGTGTGCATTCAGTCCTCGTTTCTTTTAGGGCTAAATCCAAATACGATTTCTTTTATTTAAGGGTGCCTAGTGCTGCGCGTGAACGTTGCAGCACCTTTCACGTTTTTCTTAAATAAAAGGTAAAAGCCTATGCCCTGCGATATAAGCTAACGTGGGCCTAGCTAAATTGCATGCTAACTGTGCTAGCTAATTTGCTTCCAGTGTTGCATGTCTGAAGATGTAGGCAATATGTTTAAAGCAGAGACTTTGTTGGTTTTTATAGTGTTTTTGACCGAACGGGTTGAATGTTTTCAGTCTAATAGAGAAAACTGAGTTAGCTTGAGTCATTATGCTTCTTTAATGTTAACCTGTTAGCGGATTGTGGTTAGCGGTGAAACCTAAAAAACGGTGCACTGGTATAGTTTGATTGCTACAAAATAACCAATAAGGTTAGCTGAATGTTCCCGTAACATATGATGGCTTTGGTTAATTTATGTTGTCATTGTGTAAATAAACAAAGGACTGGTGAACCATGCAACCATGTATGAAACATGCCAAAAACATTCTTGTACGGACTATGTAACTCAGATGTTATCTTTAAATGATCACAAAATTATATCCTACTTGGATCACTAAGGTTATATCATTGTTTTCTGTCATTACTGGGCATTTGACAGGTGTAAAAGTCATATCGCAACCATGGGGCGACGGTCAACCTCTTCCACTAAAAGTGGGAAGTTTATGAACCCCACCGACCAGGCCAGTAAGTACAATCTCTCCAAAAAGCTGCTTTACTGGCCATCATCTGTTGGGCATCATTGATTAGATTCAAGAATCACAACTAACACATGCTTAATGTCAACTTCACAGGAAAAGAGGCCAGGAAAAGGGAGTTGAAAAAGGTATGTGAGCTAGTTTTTATGAATGAAAAGTTCATTAATGTGCAAGTGATGGTTTACGTTGTGCTTAATTTGGGGATTTTGTTTTCAGAACAAGAAGCAGAGGATGATGGTGAGAGCAGCCGTGCTGAAGATGAAGGACCCTAGACAGATTATCAGAGACATGGAGAAGCTGGATGAAATGGGTGAGGAGATCTGTGCATTTTATGTGTAATTTACAGTTTTATCATTAGATTTTAGATTTGTTCTCAAGTTTAAAGGCTTGGGGATCTTTTTAACCTTTTCCAAAAGAAACACGTTTCATCCCTTCTCTGCAGAGTTTAACCCAGTTCAGCAGCCCTTACTGAATGAGAAAGTGTTGAGAGACAAGAGGAAGAAGTTGCGTGAGACATTTGAACGCATAATCCGTCTTTACGAGAGAGAAAATCCTGACACCTACAAGGAGCTGCGCAAACTTGAGCTGGACTATGAGACTAAGCGAGGACAGCTTTCTCTTTATTTTGATTCAGTCAAGGTATGTTTTGGTGTTGCGGCCAAGTTTATTCTTTGGTTTTATTTCTTATACTTAAATCCTGCATCTGTGTATCTTTTTCCAGTGAGACATATAGCATATATGGTACTGTGCAAAAGCATTGAGTCAGCTTTCTGTGTTACTTCAGCTACAGCGGAGGTCGTGTATTCACAACATGACCCAAAAACCTATGGATGGATAACCTTTTCAGGAAATCTCAGAGGTGGAATAATGAAGAAGAGATTTGATTTTGAGGGTGATAAAAGTCTCTGCCTGGATCTTTACTATTGCTGGGATAGGAATAAATTTGCCATTAGATTAAATAAAAAAATAAAGCCCAAAAGTGGGTTGGTGAAAGTTTGCACCTTGAGAACTTCTAGTTTGTTTGTATTTTGCTTGCCAGAAGCAAGACTACGTTATAATATTTAAAAGTAATTTTGAGCAATAGTTCTCCAGACTTTCTGAGACCCTTTCAGATACTTTCTTTGTACATGGCTGCATTTTTATTCACTGTCAGACCCGTTTGTGTGCTGGACCATGTTAGAGGAGTGTGACAAGTCTTTTTATGTTGTTGCTTAATCCACTAAACTGACTAAATTCAAACATAACAAACAACTTAGTAAAGATTTAAATTGTATTTTGAAGGACTTTTGTCCCTTTCCCACTAGTGTTTTTGCAACACAACAGTGAAGGATGTTGGGGGTCATGCTTTACCTGCTGCACAGTCTATGGCTTGTAATCAGGAGACATTTCCATGAACAGAGCCGAAGAAGACTTGTCGGTGGAAAAGGCATTGTACCGCTGCCTGGTCACACTGTACACGTACACGTTTCTGCACAAACAAGATGATTCCCAAAGCGATGTTAGCTGAAAAATGAACATATCAGCATGATGTCACTGGGAAATGGCAAATGCATGATACAAGAACATATAACAGGAGTAAAACTATACTATGTAATACAGATTAGCAATATCTGAAAGTGATGTCTTCAAGAAAAAATCTGGCTTGTTTTGTCTGGCAACAAGGATATGGCACATTCACAGTCCAACCTTTTGAGTTATGTCGTTGGGCTTGAACCACTTTCTTTATATTTTGCTTTTTGAACTTTTTAGTGCAATAGTTTCTGATTGTCTTACACACTTTTCATACGGACATTGGCTGTTTTTGTAATAAAACAGGTTAAAAATTATGAAAAAGGCCCCTAACTCAAAGGATGAAGCAGTGTGGACACATAACTGACAGCTTAGCAAAGAGATGATTTGAAGGCACTTTGTTTCTAACAACTGTTGTAATTATATGAAAAGAATGACAAACAAATTGGTTTTATTAGTGGTTTTTTGTGTTTACACAGCACTATGGACAACAACAGCTGCTTTTAAATGTGCTCTAAAGAGTTTGACAGATATAAAATAATATTTTTGCACCAATCAGAGAATCATTCATCATAACCTTGCACATCTTAACATGATGTGCAGTAAAGGAAATGAACGAGTCAGTTATGAATATAAAATGAATATGAAAAGATTTGGTGTCAAGCCTAAAAAGAAACTGTGGATGAACAGGATATAAGTGGCATGTTTTAGAACAAATCCAGCAAAGACCTGACACAAGACCACATAGATGCATCTGATCCAGCTTCAGCTTCACAAAAACCTTATTAGAGACTGTCTCCATAGAGAGCGGGATGTCAGGACGTCATAAATGTGGAGAGAAAGCTGATGTTTCCCTCAAGAAGCAAAAGCTGAATAAAACATGGATATATAGTTTATGTGTGAAAGAGGTGGAATGTTCAACTCTGTTATAATAATTTATGCTCCATCACATTATTTTATTTTTTATTGTGTTATTTTGCTGTAACATACAATATGTGCTCCTTTCAGAATGCAGAGTTAGTGGAGGTTGACAGTATCCCCTTACCAGACATGCCACATGCTCCATCCAACATCCACATCCAGGACATCCCATTACCAGGCGCTCAGCCTCCTTCAATACTAAAGAAGACCTCCACGTTCGGGTAGGCTTTTAATCTGCGTGTTCAGCATCTGAAGTTGCAGAGTACTGTTTGTATCACAATGTTTTTTCTGTCTTTTAGTAAAGGGCCACTCTCCTCATCCACTGGACCAGCAGTCGTAACGGTACCAGGTGTTCCACGATTACCTCCAGGGAGGAAGCCTCCCGGGCCCCCACCCGGGCCTCCACCTCCACAAGTCCTGGCTCTGTATGCCATTCCAGCTCGGCGAGGGTTCAGCACAGACACAGGTGATGTGCAGTCAGATTCTAAAAGAGTCCTTATTTTTTTGCAATAAGATACTTCATTGCTACTTGCCTCCCTTCCTGTTGTCCTGAACAGAACCATCCATTCCTGGTCTGGAAAAGGAGTCTGCTATGGATTTGGGAAGAGATCGGGACAGTGGCAGCGAGAGCGACAGAGATGACCTGGATGATGACAACAGTGACTCTGAGGAGGACAGCGAAGAGGAGAGACATGAAGCGGGAGGTGGTGAGCAAAGAGCGCGAGCGGACCACCACGACGATGACAGAGACGGAAACAGGAATGAAAGACATGCTAGTGAGCATCACAGACGTGCCGCAGCACATTTACACAACTTCTCAGTTACAACTTTGCTGCTATCAGATGCACCTGTAGGCATTTTATCTTACAGGCTGTGTTTGATATATTAAATATAACTGCATTGTCTTGAATTATGTATATTTTCCCTTTATAGCTTGGTCTTTTTTTCTAGTTTAATCATTTGATTTATAAGACTTGTTTCTCCTTTTCCTGGCAGAAACTCTCACAACCTGAAGTAGTTTATTTGCCAGATATCTTGTTCTCTCTAACGTCTTTCCATCGTGTTGATATGCAACTCCTGCAGGTCGCAGTGTACGTTTTGCAGATATGCCCCCAGATGCCTCTCAGGATGGAAAGAGAAAGAAGAAGAGATTGGTGAAGAAGACCAAGGCCATCACACCCCTGCAGGCCATGATGTTGAGGATGGCAGGTACTGTGGAGTGCATGTGGGGTTGTTTACACCCTGTCTGAGGATTCACTCTTATCTTTTAAAAACTTCAGGTCAGTCTATTCCTGAGGATGAGGAAGAAGAGGAGGTAGAGGAGGAATACACAGATGAGTCAGACACTTCTGACACAGAGGACAGGGGGCCACCAGGGGACACTCAGGCTCACGTTATGGCCAGTCAGCTTATGCCTCCACCTGCTGGGGCAGTTGGGCAGCAAGGACCTCCACCCATGCAAGGCCCACCCATGACGGGGCCTCCACCACTGGGTCCACCTCCTGCTCCTCCAATGAGGCCCCCTGGTCCTCCTTCTGGCCCACCTCCTGGCCCCCCACCAGGTTTGTGACACTAACTGAACCAGACACAAGGTTTCAGCTAAACTTGCTTGCATATTCACCTTGTGCATCTCATTTTTGCTCTGTAGGAGCTCCTCCTTTCTTGAGGCCTCCTGGCATGCCTGGAGGATTAAGAGGACCAATGCCTCGTCTCCTGCCTCCTGGTCCTCCTCCCGGAAGGCCACCTGGTCCCCCACCCGGCCCCCCTCCGGGCCTTCCACCAGGCCCTCCACCACGTGGCCCTCCTCCAAGATTACCACCCCCAGCACCACCAGGTAGGTACATATCTGCAAGAGTATGAGTATAAGATGCTACACTGAGTCAAAATAACACTTTTGTCTCTTCTTTGTGATTCATCCAGGTATCCCTCCTCCTCCCCCAAGAGCGGGAGGGCCTCCACGTCCTCTAGCGCCACCACTCTCCTTGTTTCCTCCACCTCTCAACTCCAATGTGCTCAGTGCTCCCCCCAACATTGTCCAGAGGCAAAAGGCTCCAGGATCCAGCCAGGATGGCTCACAGACCAATATGCCCCCTCCTGCCATGCCCATGCGTCCGGGTGTAATGCAGATGCCCCCTCCACCTGGGACAGCTGCTGCAAATCCTGCCACCATCGAAAAACGCGCCAACATCACCTCTGTTGCGGCTGCTGGAGGCAGCCTTGCAGCAGGTGGCTCTGGCGGGGCCACCATTTCAGCCAAACCACAGATTATCAACCCCAAGGCAGAGGTCACCCGCTTTGTGCCCACGGCACTGAGGGTGCGTAGGGACAAGAGTGGGGTAATGATGGGGGCAGCGCCTGGGCCACATGAGAAAGTGGGGGGTGGTGTCGGAGGAAGGAGGGGAGAGGACGGAATGGGAGGAGGCCAATGGCAGAAGCATCTGGTGACAACGACTTCAACGGGAATGGTTAACGCAACCCAAATGGGGGCTGTGTCTCAGCCCAGCATGAAGACTAAAGACCAGGTTTATGAAGCCTTTATGAGGGAGATGGAGGGACTTCTTTGAGACTCGGGAGTATTGGGCAAAAAAAAGGTTTTCATTGGATCTTTGAACAGCAAGTGTATTTCTTGTGTTCTGTGCAGAGTAATGGAGGTTTGCAGAGCATTTAATTAGATCAGTGGAACAAAGGACAGGCTGCTACATCATTTGTACTGGATTCAAATGCTCATAATCATTTGATGTGTAATATTATTTTAGTTATCAGAGAATGCGAAATTGAGAAGAACTAAATTTGAAAAGAATAACATTGAATCATACATTAGTGTAAAGTTGAAGCATTTAGACTGAACCCTGCTCTGAACAGAAATGCATTGTCCTGAAGTAGGTGTTTTTTTATTTTTGTTTTGTTTTTTTATCCTACAACTGTGTGTTATTCCTACCCAGCTATTTGTCAGTTGTCTATAAAAGGCAGTTTTGTATGTTTGCAAACAGAAATGTAGACATTTTCTCCTACACTGGCAAAATCCACATTGAAATGTTGGTCTGCAACTTAATAAATGGTTTAAAAAATCTGTGTAACTTAATCTTTCACTTTGACTTGGTCAAACTGACAGTAATCAACTAAATTAACAAAAGAAGCATACATGCTTAAAATTAGCTTTGGCCTGGTTATTACCTTTATCCTTTTTTGTTGTGTGAAAAGTGTTTGCAATTTAGAAACTATGGTATATCAGTTTTAGAACTATAACATCCATAATCCACTGCGGTCCAAGCTTTAAATGCACTTCCGCATCTGCGCAGTGCTAAATTGATTACACGTTGGGAGAAAAGCATGGCGGACGACAGCCGGGAGAGCTTGAAGAGAAACACAGAGACAGTTCGTGATGGTTCTAGTAGTGATGATGACGAGCAGATTACTAACGAAGAACACGAGGAGGCCATTAAAACTTTCAAGGATTTGGTAAGTTTTTCTCCCGGGGAGTTTACATTCGCATTTTAGCATTGTTGTCAGCGTTTTCAGGTAGCTAAACTAAGCTAAGTCTCGTATAAACAGTTTAGTGAAGTTAAACACCCATGCTTTTGGTCAAGGATTAAAAAACTGCTATAAATGTGTAGTTGAGCACTATCTCCTTGTTAGTAAAGTTATTTCCGCGTTTTCACCCTTACAGGGAGTTACTGAGGTGCTCTGTGAAGCTTGTGATCAGCTGGGATGGAAGAGTCCAACAAAGATACAAGTGGAAGCCATACCAGTAGCTTTGCAAGGTGATGGATTACAAGCTACTTCTATTAGTAAAAATGTCTTTAGTCCTCTTTGTTGCATTGTTCACATCTGCTTATAATTAAAGCCTATACTGATTTTTACTAAAAGAAAAGTAGAAATGTCTGTACAAACACTCCATACCAAGTGGTGTTGTTAGTATAACATTATTACATGCATACTGTAATATATTACAATATTTGACTTATTGGTAGTTAATCTATATTGCAGCTTGCTGTTAATAAGATAAGTGGAATTACTCCATGATGAATTAATGAAATCCAAACATGGATCTCATATGTTTTTGTGGTAGTAAACAAGCCAGATTTTAGGAGTTTTTCATTGAAAACACTTTAAATCTATAATACATGCTATAAATATAGATGTTATCAGAAAAGCAACCATAATTTGTACCTGGAATAATCAGTAAGGGATGTGTCCTAGGTTTGCAATACCATGATAATGACTTTTTTTTTATAAATTCAACTGAATTCAAAACCTTTATACTGTATCTCAGTTACTTGTTATGATCAGTTACAATCACGAGGAAAAAGAAAGGACACAATACTTAAATCATATGACTTTATGTATTTTGAAAAGGTTTTTTAATTACTTAAACATAGATTATAAAATTGGCAGAATTGATTCTCAGATGAAGAACAATGTTGTTAATGTAACAATAATTAAGACAAACTGAAAAAAACTGAACAAGCATTGCTTGTTTAGAAGGCTTGGAAGAGAAAACCTATATAAAAAAAAGAACATGACAGCACAACTTAAACCTTCAAAAGTTGCATTTTAACAAAGCACAAGACCTCTGAAACAGTTCCTTTTGTTGCCCTAACTCCATATCCACATCCACAGATAGCAGCCACTGCTGCACAAAAATCCTCTCTTGTGATCTGCGCTCTCTTTTAATCTCAGTCTCCTCCTTTCACTTGTCACATGATCATAATTTATTCTTTTCTAGAGGCACACAGATTCCCAAATTAATACACAAATGGCTGTAACATCCATATTTATGTTTGCACAGCTGTGCACATGTGATTAGGGCCGTGTACGGTTCCCACTGCAGCACTTATAAATGATAATGTGAACAATGTAGACACAATGCTATGCCTAAAGAACTGCTGGATGAACTGAATCCACAGTGTAAAGCGATGATTATCTCAAATGAATCCTACGAAGTACATTCTAGTTCTGCTGTTTGGCTTCATTTTAGTTGCTAAATATAAACTCTGTAATGTGTTGTGTTGTTCATCTAAGATTAAATTTATTTCATTGTAAGAATAATAGGAATGACATTATTTTTAGTTTTTTTTTCTGTCTAGACAAACTTTAGAAAATAGAAAGTGTGTTCTTTGTCACATGATTGCATGTGCTGCTGGTGCCTTCATGGCTAACGCTCTGCTTGGACTCTTTCCTTATACTGCAGGGAAAGATGTGATTGGCCTGGCAGAGACTGGTTCAGGAAAGACCGGTGCTTTTGCGCTCCCAATCCTCCAGTCGCTGCTCGCTACTCCTCAGAGGCTTCATACACTCGTCCTCACCCCCACCAGAGAGTTGGCGTTTCAGATCTCTGAGCAGTTTGAGGCTCTGGGTTCCAGCATCGGCGTTAAGTGTGGTGCGTGTGGATAAGCAGTGCATCTGTAGTTCATGAAGAAGCTTTTCTATTGTTGTCCCCATTTAACTGGTTTCACCTTTTGTTGCAGCGGTGATTGTTGGTGGGATCGATATGATGTCCCAGTCTTTGGTGTTAGCTAAAAAACCACACATTGTCATCGGTAAGAGCATCATGACATCAATTGTTGCTTTGTACTGTATTTGCTACTTTAACAACTATTATATATCCAGGTTTTGAGTTGAGTTTTGAAGGGAAGTCAATGCATTTTGCTTTCAGCCACACCTGGTCGGTTGATAGATCACATGGAAAACACAAAGGGCTTCTCCCTCCGAGCGCTGAAGTTCCTGGTCATGGACGAAGCAGACAGGATCCTGAACATGGACTTTGAGACTGAGGTGCGTACTTTTGGTTTAACGTGCAAAACAGGAAGCGGTAGATGCCTCTGGGTGCAGCTGTACACCGTCCAGGATGCCATGATTCAGCCAGAACACATCAGAAGTTTCACCAAATGACAATTTATGCACTACTTCATCTGACCTGAAGTCAGTTTGTTAGTAGCTTTTTTACCATGAACATCTTCCTGTGGGATGGAGATGCTACATGACTCCATGGATCCTTTCTATGAGAACAGCAGCATCAAAGAAAGCATTGAAATATTTATTACATTTTACAAAATAGAGAAGATAAGCAAGCTCGTAATTATATCCCAGTAACAGAACATTTAACAGATAGGATGTTATTTTGGTTTTTCTGTGAAAAAATGGATCCAGAGACAGAAAAAAAGTTTAGCTGGAAGTTTAACAAGTCTGAACATTTCCCCTTATGTGTCAGGTTAAGTACTTTTGCATCTTTTCTTGTACTTTTCTGTTTAAACACAGTTTTTCTGCTGCATACCAGCTTCTGTACATAGTCTCAGGACCTGTTGAGCATCCTAAACTAAATATAGTCCAATTATGCAAGGATCAGTGTCTGAAACATCTGGATGAGTTAAGGCCCATTTATGCTCCCTTATTTACGGTACTTAAATCAAATCAAATCCAAAATTTATGTCCAAAGCACTTTTCATGCACAAGACAACAAAGTGTTTTACTGTATTAACTTTATCTGTCTAAACCGATTTATACATATAAAAGCTTATAATAGCATAAAACACACAAATTGAGCACATGTGCTTTCCCCTCACACACCTCTGCAAGCCTCACAAGGTAGTGGTTCAAATCCCGGCTCTGGCTGTCCACATGTCAAATTGTCCTTGAGCAAGACACTGAACCCCCAGTTGCTCCCGGTGTGTGTGTGTGTGTGTGTGTGTGTGTGTGTGTGTGTGTGAGCGCATGGGTGAATGACCGAATACTGTCAAAGTGCTTTAAGTGCACAGATGTGTAGAAATACGCTACACACGTACAAGACCATTTCTTCCATTCATCTTTCAGGTTGCTTTGGTTGTTAAGCCAGTTACTCCACCAGTTCAGCATTCTCTCCTGTGTTTGGTTGATGGTGATGTGACATCATCAATGCGGCTGTAGCTTAGGACACACTCGCACACCTTACCCCAAAATAAAAGCTAATTTATTGCTGTTCAGATATGTTTTCTTCTTCTGGTTCTTTTTACGTGGTAATTTGCATCGTTGACTTCCTGTTCTTGTTTTTTCTTCTGTGGTTTGTTTGTTTGCTCATTGCATGTCAGCTCAACACTGCCCCTGTGATTTCCGGTGGTATTGCTTTATCATCTGCGTTTAGTGAGGACCCTGAAAACGCCCCAAATTATGTGCATAATGGATGCAGAAGAAGGACAAAACTACCCATCTGTCTGTGTCGGGCATAAATGGGTCTTTAGTCTGATTTTAGGAATGAAGTGTGTTCAGTTGGACTGATGTCTGCATGTTTGACTCCAGTTAAAACTGGCTTTTTATTGCAAGCATGGTGGGACTGGTGTGTGAAAGGAGCTACTGATTACATCTTTTTTTAAGCTCAACCAAATGCAGCTTTTACAGTTGGGCAGACAAAACCACATCACTTACGGGACATGATAGACCTGCAGCTGTCTGCAAGCTCAGGTTTAATCTCTGCAGTTTTTCATTGATCCAGAGCATCTGGACCTCCCTGTGTCTGGAAAGTCTGAGTAAGCCTCAGAAAAAAGGAACACAATATTCCTCACATTTTTCTTCAGTTTAGCTACATAACTGTTATAAAACTCATAGGTATAAAACGATAAATGTGTGTCACAGCATGTGTATTTTTATATTTTGCCAGGTGGATAAAATCTTGAAGGTGATTCCCAGAGAAAGACGCACCTTTTTGTTCTCTGCAACCATGACCAAAAAGGTAGCTGATAACTTTTCAGTACTTTAACTCGGGTCAGAGCAACGTGTGGCCTGTGTGTTTACAGACTGTCACACAGCTGAAGAATGTTTGCATATTCCAGCACTAATGTTTCTCACTGGCTAACAGGTCCAGAAACTGCAACGAGCCGCTCTAAAGGATCCTGTGAAGTGTGCAGTCTCAACTAAATATTCTACAGTAGACAAGCTGCAGCAGTATTACGTCTTCATACCATCCAAGTACAAGGTACGACGTCCACGTAGAGACGGTGTCTGTCTCTGTAGTGTTTGTAGAGAAGAGGGATGCATCTGAAGCACTCCTCTGATCTGCTGCTTGTTTGTGGCAGGACTGTTACCTGGTGTCCATCCTGAACGAGCTGGCCGGCAACTCTTTCATCATCTTCTGCAGCACGTGTAACAATGCCCAGCGGGTGGCGCTGTTGCTGAGGAACCTGGGAATCACCGCCATCCCTCTTCATGGACAGATGAGCCAGGTAATGCTCTAAGGATGACATGAAGGTTTCAGAGCTTGGTGCAGGATATTGATGGGTTTTTATTGCAAAATGTGCTTTTTCACAGTCTGTTATTGTTTTATCTTTAATATTAATTCATAAAATCCGTATTAGGAAATGACGATATGGAGTGCTTCTCATCTATCGTCTATATTTATATATAATAACATATAGTATCTGTCTCCTTTTGTTGTTCTGGTCAGAATAAACGTCTCGGTGCTCTGAACAAGTTCAAGTCCAAGTCTCGATCTGTGCTGCTGGCGACTGATGTGGCCTCTAGAGGACTGGACATTCCTCATGTTGACTGCGTCATCAACTATGACATCCCCACTCACTCAAAGGTTTCCACCGAGATGGCGCTCATATCGTTGGTGTGTTTCAGGATCTGTTTCACTGATATGTGAATTCATCCCTGGGTCTGTCTGTAGGATTACATCCATCGAGTTGGTCGAACAGCCAGAGCCGGGAGGTCGGGGAAATCCATCACATTCGTCACACAGTAAGAAACACATCTGTCTTTAGTTTTAGTTTATTCTATTTGAGTTATTTATGCTCTTTCTATACGATTAAAAATAAGCTGACAGAGTCATCGCATCTCTGTTGTTAAAGGTATGATGTGGAGCTTTTCCAGCGAATCGAAAGCTTGATTGGGAAGAAACTTCCGGCTTTTCCTACTCAAGAGGAGGAAGTAATGATGCTGGTGGAGAGGGTTAGCGAGGCCCAGAGATTCGCCCGGCTGGTAAGTCATCTTTGCTATGTACTTGCTTTCTTATTGTGTTTTCCAGATGACACTTCATACAGTTAAGTCCTTTTTAATCCCATTAGACCCATAAACTAGCATCATATTTGCTTTCACAAAGCTAATTCATTATCTGTCTCGTAATCCTGTCTCTTCTCTGAGCTCTCGTCAGAAAGTAAAAGTCAGTTTAATTTCAACTCTTGCCTTATCTCTCTTTTCTCTTCACTTCCTCTGATAATGTCCACTTGGTTTCTGTGCTGTATCGGCCATAGTTTGCATATAAAGCAGGTGCCATGAAGCAAAGCTTAACTTTAATGTGATTCTCCAGGCTGGCACACTTGTCATAAAGTGCAGGTTTTTAGTTTTGGGATGTTACAGCGCAAAGAAAATTCCAGGAATGTGCATAATGAATTTATGTGCCATCAAAACTAGTTTCAAAGTTGGAAACTAGTATCGAGTTGCTTTAAATCATGTTATGTAATCATAATCAATATTTTACTGAGGCTCAGTTTAGTTTATTTATAGACTTAGATTTGAAGCAGTCTGCTGGTTTCCATGGTTACCCTGTCATTTCTCTGAATTGACTTGTTTGAACATTCATTAGATCACAACAAACTATCTTGAGGTAATTTAACCTGTAAAGTGTTTGAGATGCTTTTGTTGTGAAAGTATTAAACTGAACTCCACAAAATGTCATGCAAATCTGTTTAAAATGGCAATAATTCATAATTATTAATCATATTATATATATAAATTATATTTAATTTATATGATGCCGGTTTATAAAAACTAGCCTAGCTGATAGAAACCCAGCAGATTGGGTTAATCAGTTAAATCAGATGCTGAGTTCAGTTATGTCGCTTTAACGACTCGATAATAACCTCTAAATCCTGATGTAAACTATCACTGTATCATTATATGTTAATAAAATGTTTGTTAATGTTTATGTTTATTTTCTGAACGCACCTGTAAACATTAAAAAAAAACAACCAATTTAATTTTCAGGAAATGAAGGAAGATGGTGAAAAAAGGAAGAGGCCAAAAGGAAAAGATGGAGATGAGGATGACACAGAACAAGCAAGCGGAGTGAGGAAGAAAGTTAGAGGAGGATCAGGAGGAGGAGGAGGAGGAGGAGGGAAGAAGAGGGGTGGAGGAGCCTGGAGAGGAGGACGTTGAAGAAATCCACCGCTAATAGAAATGTACATAACACACAAGGCCTTTCCTGTTTTTGATGTAAAACTTTAGTATCATGACAGCTTGTTTCCACTCCTCCTTATAGAGGCTAACACCTATTTAATTAAAGAAACATGCTTCTTTTGTCCCATGTAAAAGTGTTTTCCATTAGAAATAAAACTAAACTATAAAACCAAAAGCTCTGTATTTTCTCAATCTAACAAAGCAACAGTTACAATGTTTTATTTTTTTCATCAATGTCATTGGTTTGCTACAAATTGAGGGGTTGGTTTCTTCCAGCCAATGATGGATGAGGAGAGAGAGAGACCACAAAGTGGGAACCCAATTGTTTTTAGTCAGCTTAGAGTGGGTGTGGGCAGCCTAGATATTTTTATGTTAGATCTATAAAGAGATGACCACCACAAATTTCTGCATTAAACTCTTTATTTATAAACCACATCACACTAGTTTGCTCCGACACGCATAAGGGCTGAAATTGTGAGCCACAGCAGAATGGAGTATTGATCTTCGTGATCAGTATCTACCTTTTTTATACAGTCTATGGTATCTACACGCGCGCAGCTCATCGTAGGCGGGAGCAGCAGTGGTCAGCTCTGGTTAGGAGGGGCCCCGCTCCACAGAGGCAGCACTCCGCCCCTGCGGTGCACTCTGAAGCCCAAATACATGCTCATAGCAGCTAGTTTCATTCAGGGGGAACTAGGACTTACTGACAATACCAGGTAAGTTTGTGAAGATGAAGCGCGAGGAGATGGTGGATAGACCATCACTGTGTGGACGGAGGACAGAGGTTTGATGGTTGATACGGAAACTTAGTTTAACTATTCAGCCTCCCTTTTTGTTACATTGTTGGTGGTGAGCTTACCGACTGCCTTATCATGTAGTTAACGTCCTTGTCGCGTGTCCACCTGCATATAATTGGAAGTAACAAACCAATAAGTAATTTGAGTAATGGTTTGCTTATTGTAAGCTAGCTTTATGTTTCCTGCATATGTTGGTTAAATGAATAATTAAGGACGGTGGTGTTATTTTTGTCCCAGTTGTCCTCGGACTTTTTTAAACCACGTCCCCTCTTTATTCGCCGTATGATGGCACATTCTTGGCACCCACTTTACAAATGGCTTGCTATGTCAGGTTTATATCCGAGGATATAAGCTCAAACACGAATAAGCAGGACTTCAATAGCGAGTTTTATACCAGCGAATGCAGTGTGGGGTAACGGGGGTATTTTCTGTGTAGCAGGGTCTCTGTGAGGAGAAGAGCGACTCTATAAACGAGCCATTCACGACGTCACTGTCCCGTTTGATCTACTGCACGCGCGTGCAGCCTGCGCACTATGCGCATTACTGTTACACAGGACACTTCATCACCAGCTAACACCGTGGTATTATAAATGATATATTATGTGAGAGCTATACTGAAACATCTCCTGGAAATGTTTCATTTGAATTAATTAGACAGGCTTTGAACGATCGATGTGGCTATTTATTTTATTTCAGTAGTAATGGGCAGATTACTGAATGTGCCAGACAGGTCCTGACCCAGGAGCTTAAAAAGTAAGGGGATAGTAGGGGGCACGTCCCGGAATGAGTCACGAGACAATAAAATTGATAAACAAAACATATCTAGAAATATAACAAAAAAAAACTTTATGTGACGTCCGATTAAAGAAAGGATGGCTGTAAACAGATGCAAAACGGCCTGGAGACATTGACTGGCACAGAGTGGTTTAAAAATATATTAAAACAACCAAAACTAATCTATAAACAACAATGTCCCAAATTATTTTCAATGAATTACCTCTGTTGTGACATTTTACACATGAATCCTGTTTTTCCAGCACAGATAAACCCTGTAATACCCTGTAATAATAATAAATCTGCAGACTGTTGTCTTTTGCCTATGGACATGTTTTTTATTGTTATAATACACGTGCACGTTCTTATTATGCACCTTTTATTAGCCAAAACAACTGAAGCAAACTTAAAAACAAGCATGAGATGTAAATATGACTAACATGAGCCATGTAATAACCTTATAAAAGACATACAAAGCATTCAAAACAATAGCTCAGTCAGAATTAACAATATGAGGTCCGAAATAAGAGCAAAGATTTTATAAGTATATGCAAAAAAAAAAGCAAAAAAATCTAAATAATAAAAGAAATGTAAAAGATAGAAAATCTGCAAGATTGCAGCAATTGTAAGGTGTTTTTGAAGGGTGCAGCGTAAGATGCATGGTGAATCTTATACATATAGATATGCATATGGATTGTTTTAAAAGATTTAATTGTTTTACATGCAGATAAACATCACATTTATTGCAAAAATACTAACCATGATTCTGTGAGGGTGAGATTTCCAAGGGCTTTAAAGTATTAATACCTATCTGCTGTTCTAGGTGGCCATATTGCTCTGGTAAATCCCAGGTAACATGTCTCATCGGAGTGGGCAAGAGGACCCGGAGCGGTACCTGTTTGTGGACCGCGCTGTCGTTTACAACCCGGCCACACAGGCTGACTGGACGGCCAAGAAGCTGGTATGGGTTCCCTCAGAACGTCACGGCTTCGAGGCAGCAAGTATCCGTGAAGAGCGAGGCGAGGAAGTGCTTGTGGAGCTGGCAGAGAATGGTAAGAAGGTGGTGATCAACAAGGATGACATCCAGAAGATGAACCCACCCAAGTTCAGCAAGGTGGAAGACATGGCTGAGCTCACCTGCCTGAACGAGGCATCTGTGCTGCACAACCTGAAGGACCGCTACTACTCTGGACTCATATATGTGAGTGCTTTAACCTGGAGCCTTGTTTTTCGAGCCATTTAGGCTTTGCAAACCTGAAAGCTCAGAATTCCCTCAGTCTGCACTGTTTATTCCATTTTCCATCCTGTTCTCATCTCAACACGATGGGCAGGATTTGGGCTCGCATGCCTGCAGATTTCTCTTTTTTTAGCCATCTGTCTCTTGCATTCTTTTGTGAAAGTGAGATCTGATATTAATCAGCAGAGAGAGAGAGGACATTGAGCCGTTAGCCCTTGTGCATGCCTCTTGACCACACACATACACACATTTGCACACACACACACACATATTAGCACACAGAATGACTGACAGAGCTCTCTTGTCTTTTAACCATTTCCAGACTTACTCTTCTTAGTGCCTCCTGGTTATATATTGTTACCTCCCCCATGGCTTGTGTCTCACCTCTGGTGCAGGCAGACCTCTTCCATAAACACTGCTGGTTTCAGTTTGTTTGTTTAGCTCTGTGCTCCTACTGGAGGGGGTTTCTTGACCCCTTTCGTCTAAAATAGTGTAAAACTGGACATCGTTGGCAAAAATTTAAGGAGAAATACACATGTTTACACTGTCTAATGCCACAGGATACATGGGTAAAGAAAGATATCTACACATAAATGTTTATTTTCCTTTATTTGGCTGAAGTAAAGTCCATAGTTTTGTCATGCATTTCACTGCTCTGTAATCTAATTTCACCAGAGATGGAGTTGCTTTGCGATGTTCTTCTTGTGATCTCGACCCATTTAGTGGCACGTTTTCCAGGAATAGAATATGGGTTATCACCAGAGAGACTCCAGTTCAGGGACTGCAGAGCAAATTGTTGAGCTTATCAATCGTCCTTCCACAACTTCTGCTAACACATCACCATGTTGTGTGTTTTTGCTAATGAGCTGCGTTAACTTGTTAAAATGATACTGTAATTCATCAACAACAAGATGGAAGTTTCAGCATTTTCCCATATGACCTGAGCTCTAATGTTAACTCACCAGGGTGCTCATTTATAAAACTCTGCGTAGGATTCTTACTAAAATTGTACTTACGCCAAGAATCCAGAGTTTG
>JBAMHV010000022.1:3325454-3351634 GCA_037177535.1 Pseudomugil gertrudae
CCCGCCCCACACGCTAAATTCTAGATCCCACACGCAATTTAGTACACGCAAATTGAGATCTTAGTAAATCTGGCCCAAAGTGTGCTAATATTATTTATCAGTTTATTTTTACTGAATCCAGACAACGTTTCTATGAGTCTTTTTTTATTGTTGTGGAAGTTTACATGACTTTTGTTTCAGTCTCAGCCCTAGGTTTGCAGTTTTCTTTGGCTGCACTCAGTCTCTCTTACGTTTCTTTCATCAATCCTCTGTCAGGATCAACATAAATTTATTCACAATTTAATTAGAGGTTATTTTATCTTCCAGTCCCACTTTGATGTGAATATTTTTACTTAATTATTATATTATTATAAAGCATAAACATAATACAGAAGAATAATGTTCAAAGAAAAAAGACTGAAATAAAATACAATAAATATATACATTTATATCCATCAACTTATTGATAATGTCATGTCTTGTATCTGCCTGTGTGACCCAGTTTCACTCACAGCAGAATGAATCATTCATCAGTTTCATCAGATTCAGTCTTACCCTGTCACGTAGTATCACCGATCCCTGCTGCCCCTGTGTGTCTGAAATTCCTGCAGGGCTCCAGAGCTTAGCCCTGTTAGAGGTGCCAGAATAACACACACACAGGAAAACTGCCTTATCCCGTTGGATTATGGCAGGCCTAGCCATCACAAAGAACCACTGTGGACCAAACAAGTCACCCGGCGGCTGCCATCTGCAATTGATTACACTGCCAAATACTTTCTGCCACATCTCTTAGAGCAGCTTTCTGTCCCCTTTCATTTGGGTAAAGACGACACCCAGCAGCATGAGGCTAATTTTACTCTACAAGGCACTCTGTTGTGCAGCACTTCCATGGTAGCATAAACACTTCCGCAAATATAAAGCCTACATCTACTTCAGACACACATATTTGCTAATATATTGAGGAGGAAATTATACAGCAGAGAGGGATTGTTATGCACCAAATAAAAAATGTCTCATTTTATTAACACAGTATCCTGAACAGGTAATCCATTCTGACAGAAACAAGCAAGCAGAGAAGATTCATTAGATGAGGTGCGACAGCAACAATCAGTGAGGGAGTCATTGATGCTGCACAGGCATGGGTTGAATCTGAGGTGACATGGCCAGGTCCTGTGCCTCTGAAACTTTATTTCAGTGTTTATGAAATCCTGATTTTAAGATCAAATCCCACATTTCTGAGCAAAAATCCCAGCAATTAGGTTGTTTATCAGGCTGATAAAAGTATGGTCTGAATGGTGACAGAGCTGTATCAGCAGCAGAGAGAAGACTTCTCTCTCAGCCACTATTGTGGGAGATGTTTCTGTGATTTTGAATCCACTGGTGCTTTTATCTGACATGACCACTGTGCTCAGTGAGCCATAAAAGTAGATTATGTTTCAGTGTTTTCATGTCTCTCCCCTCTCCATGTGGTACTCCGCTGTTTATATGTCAACTCTGTTCCTTGTGAAGACTGTTTGCTCCACTTAAAATAATGTCATTTTATCCATAAGATATTTAGATTATAGATTATTCTAACACGAACTTAAGAGCAAAAGCATCCATCGGTGTAATAGCTGTAAACTTTTGCAGAATAGCAACTAGTCTCAAAAGTAATTTCACCAGATGTCACACAAAGGATGGTTAATGGTTGTTAAAATTGTTGTTATTTTCATGATTTATGAACATTGAACCTGATGAACATGCTCCCTGTGTGTGTGTAGGTTCTCTCAGGGAATTTTCAGTTCCTCCCAACAACAAAAAACATGCGTGTTAGGTCACTTTGTCTCTGAAATGATCCCCAGGAGTAAATGTGAATGTGAGTGGTTGTTTGTATCTCTGTGTTGGCCCTGTGATGGACTGGCAACCTGTCCAGGGTTAAATTCTGGGATAGGCTCCAGCTTCCCCACAACTCTGAATTGGATTAGAAAATGAACAAATGAATGATCCTAATGTGGAATTTAATTATGTTGTGTGTGTTTTTTGCTTTATTTAGTTATTAAATCATATATTTAGGTATATGAAAGTGAAGTGGGAACATTTCCTCCTTTCTATCTGTTGTATTTTGTGCTTTCTTGAGAAAGGGGCTCCTAAAGGGTCTAAAAAGGTTGATAAGTTGCAACAATAGAAATAATGTAACAATCAATGCAACTTAAGGCTCAAATTGATTTATTTATCTCTGCTTATATGTGTGAAGGGATGATGTAACGTAATGTGTGGGCCTTTCCCCAAAGTGAGAGAAGGACTGAACTGATGTGCTGTAAACAGTTTGGAATGATGATGATGATGATCCAAGGTCAGTTTGCTTTCGCTACTCTTGTCAGGTCTGGTCATTCTCCGACACATGCGTTACACGTACTGATTACCGAGACAATGTTTTGCAGTAATTAATGATGATTACACATCACATTAGCTGCTTCTGAGTGAAGGGATGTTTGCTCTGTCAAATGATTCCCTGAAATGATGTAATATTTATCACCAAGATCAACATATATTTAACTTTGATTGAATTTTTAGTCTGTTTTCTCATCAGCTCTGGTCACAGTTATTTTGCATGTTCTATCATAACCCATCAGTGGATTTATGGTAGCAGAAATCAGAAGGAACACAGTTACCTTAGAGAACACATTGACATTAATCAGATGCAATACAAGAGGTACTGTTTTGTCTTCTATTATTATTAGCTTGTATTTTCCCCATTTTGGAGCGTAACACATTTCTCTACCTTTATAAGTACATATATCTATTCTACAGTCATTTAGCAGTCATCTCCTAAACTTTGTGTATCAAGTACATCAATGCAGAGAAATTAAATTCTTAAGTTTCAAAGCGTCCTCTAATAAGCTTGAGGTCATTTTTCTCACCAGAACTTGTGAACTTGTGTAAAAATTCCTTTCTCTTACTCTATCGCTCCATCTCGTCATCTCCCCCTTTTTTTTCTTCCAGACTTTTCTCCCCTACATGAGAAGCATTTTAAAAATGTGCTTTGTGGGACTTGAAACGGGGAAACTCCAGAACTGCACAGTCCTGCTCAGTATAAGCTTTACTTGTCCCACACAGACCTGAAAACATGAACGTTACACAGAATACATTTTGTTTTTCTGTAAGAGGCACATGTCACATTTTCATTAATGCTGCATTAGTTTTTAAATAACCATTATGCATATGTTAGGTTTATTATTCCTCTTTCACAGTAGGATAGACTATTATTATATTTATTTATTTTTCTGTCTATAATTTTGTCCCCCAGGGGAGCATGGCAACAATACAGGGGGCCGTGTGGGATTGGACAAATGTAGCAGAGAAACTTATGTTTTGACAACTCAGACATCTGAAAACATTCTGGTTCAAACTCCAACCAGTTGGTGTTGGTAATAATAGCATTAATCAGGTTCATAAATAACATGGGTTAGAGAAATTATAATTCAATGTTTGGGGTAAATGGGGTGAATCTGTTTGCAACATCAATCCAACTTAGAGACTAACATGTAAATACAAACTTATACATAATAAATTAAAGATTTTGTCATACAAATAATTTGTGAGTAATCTTTCAGAGCCATGATAAGAGGAGAAAATGCAACATTGTGCATGAATTCATGCATACTATGGTATTCACAATGCTTTCTTTTAACAAGGAAACTGCACAAAAAATCTTTTATATCCCAGAAATGACTATTTATTCCTATTTATTCATCATTACATTATCCACTGCAGCTATTACATTTCCAAAGATTTTTTTTTATCATTAATGAATGAAGATGACGATAAAAGTGTGTTCCCCGCTTACACACTCTCCCAGGTGGTCCCGTAAACTCTGCTGTTACTTCCGAGAGGGTGTGGACATTCCACCAACCATTATGACAATCTATTTCTGTCTGTGATCTCAGCTGCCAACTGCAATCACCATCCAGCAACTGAACCAGCAGCACTGGAACATCCCTGAAGGTTTCATCTGCAGGAATGTTAGTGGGGGACTACATCCGTAGATGCAAATCTTCTGTTTCTGTGCTGTTTTTTTTTTGTATCATGACTCAAATGTGCCATGCTGACGTCTTCCTCACTTCTCTTTCCATTTCCTCTCCTCTTCATCCTGCTATCAGGTCCCTTCCCACCACACCCTTCTACTCCTGATCACACTTTCATTCTCTTTGATTTACTGTAGTTTTGTCACACATTTGTTAGTATTAGACAGTGTGAAAATGATGCATCTATCCAACGTGTACTACACTGCTAACCCTAATCTGATGTTACTTAAGCAACAATCACTAATAAAATACTTTTTAATTCTACCTTTTTTTTTACATCACAAAGCTACTGAAACAACTACTGTCCCACATTCTGGAGGCCTCTGTGCTGGGAATGATGGGAAACCAGGCCATACAAACTCTAGCACACATGCATACCATGTACATACCGGTAAATGCAAAGGGTCAGGCATCTCCATGGGGATTTCTGCCCGTCTGTTCACGTGGCTGTCCAAATGACAGCTGGTTCAACAGTGAGTACAGTTAGGCTATTTACTGTAGCTGCTGCAGAAGATTGCACAGTAAAGCCTTTTTATGCTGTTTAAAAACCCTGCTGACACCCACAGACATTCAGCTTTTTAAGCGCAATGTGAAAGTGTTTCATCAACACTCAGACAAAGAGCAAATGGCTGCAGTAGATGTAGGTTTTAATTAGCTCCAGCTTGGCTTGGTTTCCTCTGGATGGAATTAAACTGGACCAGTAAGTCGTAGCCTTTGTTGACAGACTTGTTTTCACAGAAGAGGCTGCAGTCAGGGCATCAAAAATTGATATTGCAAATTTTTTTAATGTACAGAAAGTATAGTTACCAAGTGTAACATCTTAAATGCAGACTAAACCAAAAGAAGATGAGATTGATCTCTGTCCTGACCTAGGACAGCCTGGAGGATATGGTGATACGCTATCTCTTCATGTGGCCATAGGAGGATGCATGTCCACAGTTTTAAATGAAACTGAACCAGGAAATTAAAACCTTTAAAGCACTGATGATAAAACAGTAACACACACCACAAAAGTTTGTTCTATTTATTCCTTTTTATGTTTGTTATTAATTAGTTAATATTTATTTGTATTGTGTTTTATTTAAATCTTTTTTCATATTTCTTTGAACAAGTTTCTTCAGGTGTTTATCTTTGTTGATGTTTTTATGAAATTGTAAATAAATTCAGATATTATAAGATTGTTTTAAACAATGTGGTGTTGCTTTAATGCCCCAGTGACAAAGTTTTAAACCCATTTAACATGCTTCCTTTTCCCATAAGAACAGCCTAAGTGAATAAATGTGCATTTAGGTGAACATTAAATCATTGTTTTCACATATGTTCTTATGTTTTAAGCACCTGATTGCTGAAACTTAATAGTTACATAATAAACTATAAATACTGAATAATTGATAATTAAAAAATTTTTCCTAAAATAAGAGACCCATTTTAATTTTTTCTTTATTTTTACCAGATCTGCATGTGCATGAGCTCCAATTCTTTGCAGATGACTTCAGATTTGCTTTGTTAAACATATTAGACACCCCATGCATCTGCTCCTTTCCTATCCTACAGCTTAAATATCTGCATATCTGATATATTTTCTGTTTTGAGTGGATCAGTACCAGCATTCTCCTCACACACACACTGTTAGATGAGGCTTTCCAGAATTTGAAACCATAATCCTGATATCATCTGGGGGTTTCTTGCTGTTGGCCTGAGGTAAACATTTTTTTCATATTATAGAAGCTTTCCTTCCTTTTCTTCTTCTTCTTTTAGCAGCGTAGATGAGCTGAAGGGATCACTGTTATTATCAGAGTCACTGCGGTAATGGAGAAGTTATGTGTTTACTTAATTAATCAAAAATCCAAACGACTGTGGGAGGAAGATGCATTTTCCTCCTCAGAGGTCTGCGTCATGTTGTCCAAAAGCTTCAGTGTGACATTTATACACTGCAGGTATCCCGAGACCACGACACTTTCCAGATCACTACTTCCACTGTCTGGGAATGTGAATGAGCTCTGTCTCTCTCACACACACACACACACATAGCTTTGTTTCTCCAATCTTAAGTAGCTGTGGACCCTGCTCTGCCTCAGCTTTGGATCTTTACAAGTAACCAGGGCGCCATATTTACATCAGCTCATGCAATCATCATCTTCTACTGTAATTAGGGAGGTTTTTTTTGTTGGTGTTTTTTTTTTGTGCGTGTGTGCATGAGCGTGCATGTTTGTGTAAGTGTGTGTGACTCTAACATGTAACAGTTTATGAGAAAACAGCCCTATGGCTATCGCTGAGGATTTCTCATGTGTGTGAAGTGGTTGCCATGACGCTAGAATTTTTCCCTGTGTGCTGTTGCGTTTTACGACTTCTTTTATAAAGCAAATTGTAAGAGTTTGAGCTTAAGTGTGGAAAAAATGTGCAACGTCCAGTTGCAAAGATCCCAAAAGGCTGAATGTCATGTTAAAGAGCTTAAACTTCTTTTGTAGCTGCATAATCCTCAGCAGAAAGGTGGGGTACATTGGGTTTTATTTGAGAGCAATAACATAGATAAAACTGCAGAAAATGGGGACTTAAAGATGTCGGGCCTCTTTCTGTTCCCTTTAATAGATGCATGAAAAGAAGAGTAAATGTAAGCATGGATGCTTTGAAAGCTGATAGATTCACACCCACAAACAGTTTATAACTATTAGGAGTACAACGTGTGGGCTAGACTTTGGGCTGCAGTCATATTACTGAGGACAATCGACAATAAATGGATGTAATTATGAAGCTCAAGCTAAGAATGTTTTTGCACACTAAGGTCTGGTTGCAGCTGGAGATGTGGGGAATGTTTTTGGTGGCTGTGGGTAGGAACCCTCAAATCTTTTCAGCCTGGATTTTCAATGGGGAATGTTGTTTCACCTAATGTGTGTGGCTCATAGCTGCCCAGGATTTTGAGATAACCCAGTTTGACTCGCATCATTTAACAGCAAATTAAGGACATTACACATTAACAACAAATCATGTATAATTTAAGACACTTATGTTCAAATGTTTTAGGTTGTTTGCTGTTTTACTTCCCAGAGGAAGGAGGACCTTAATGCAAAGCAGAAAAGGTAGTTAAAAGTAGTGACTGGTTTAAATGAAAGGGGAAAAAAACTAATATATAGAAGAGGAGCGATACGGTCATGTAGGTTAAGTATAGCTGATAAAAAGAGGGTTTTGTTAATTATGGAGCCTCTTGTTAGATGGGGGGGTACTTTGGAATTTAAAGAATGAGGGGTTTTTATGCTCATGGGGGATAAATTATCAGCAGAAAAGAGAAACCTGCTGTGCCAAATGAGCCCACCACCTACTACAAGAGCCGAGTTGTTAGATTTGTGCTCCAGTCTCACATGTACATCAGGCATGACATTGCATGATGTTCAGTATAATCTATGAAATGCACGTTTCTATTTTCTGTGAGAAGATAATTAAGTGTAGTGCAGAAGTGATTTTAATGTGCTCTCAGGGCCCAGCGTGGGCTTTAGATCCAATGCAAACCCACCAAATATATCTGGAAATGACCATCAAGCAATTCAAAAACGTTGCTCTCTGTGTTTTTAACCTTGTTTTGTTTTTAGTGTTTGGATGTGGTCTAACCAAGAACCTCCTATTTCATTACCTCTATAGCTGTGAGTTGTTTCCAAGGAAATTACTTAAGCCAAAATGATGTGGTCAAATTAAAAGCATCTGTAGTTGACAGAAACTAATTTCATCTCTCCTACAGGGTCTAAATTTGTTGCTGTGAGAGTAATCCACCTTTCACTGTGCGTGAAGGAGGAAATGAGAACAACTGAGGGGAAGGGGAAACACAAAAGGGTTGAAGATTTAGTAAGGCAGTAATGAGCTACTGGAAGTGGACGGGGAAGGTTCAGTTTGGCTGGTTCACCTACAGTCTATATCAAACCAGCATGGTACCGTGGGTTAATATGACCCAGTCGTAAGTTGCTGTGGAGATATAGGAAGCAGCAGCTGCCAAGAGGCCCCCAGTAGCCACATAAAGCTGATGGATGTATCAACTTAGATGCTTAAAAAAGGTTGTCTGGAAGAAAACCGCATCAGAGACCTTCACAGGAGAAAGATCAAAACCACAACCCTTAAACAGAAAGTTGGATGATTGGATGACCTCTCTTTTGTCATCAGTGTATCCATCTTGTCTGATATCTGTTTCCAGCAGCTCAACAGTTCTGGATTTTGGTTGTATTTTGTTTTGAATTTCACATTTTTAGTTGATTAATTAATCACAGAAAAGTTTTCTGCTATGCTTCATTTTATTTAATCTCATGGACATATTTGGCTCCTTCTTTGCACGATGAAGTGTAAACCTGCACTTGTGGGTGGCAGAACAAGCTGTGTTCACAGGCAGTTATTTCTGGATGTGTTCCTGAGCCCATGCAGTGATTTCACTGACCGATTCATGCCTGTGTTTAATGTAGTTCTTGCCTGATGAAGCAAAAATCGTGGGCATCCAGTCCAATATCCCTGCACAGAGAAACGTTCCACAATCCCTTCAGGGTTGTTTATTTTTTTTTTCATCCATTTTCTGCTGCTTATCCGGGGTCGGGTCGCGGGGGCAGCAGCCTAAGCAGGAAAGCCCAGATTTTCCCTCTCCCCTTCCACATTTCCCAGCTCACCAGAGGGGATCCCAAGGCATTCCCAAGCCAGCCCAGAGATGAAATCCTTCTCCCGCAGGGACATACCCGGAACACCTCACCAGAGAGGCATCCTAACCAGATGCCTGAGCCACCTCCAGATGTGGAGGAGCAGCGAAAGGGAAAGCCCAGCTACCCTTCAGAGGACACTCCTTTCGTTCTTTCAGTCACAGCTGGTGGTCATAGCTGAGGTTGGGGACATGGATCGAGCGGTAAATCGAGAGCTTTTGCTTCATAGCTCAGTGCCTTCTTCACCGCGACAGACCAACGCAGAGTCTGCATCACTGTTCACGCCATTCCCTCATTTATGAATAAAACCCTGAGATACTCCTCCACTTGGGGCAGGGCCTTATCCCCAACACGGAGAGGACACTACCCTCTTCCAGCTGAGGAACTATATACGTTTCTAGCTTTTCTTGTAAAGATATGTTCCTGTTATCACATTTAAAATGAGCTCTTTTTTTTTTTTAATTAGTAAACATATTTGTTTTTCATATTTAATCTGGGTTATAATTTTATTGAAATAAAAATGTATATAAAGAACTTACCTGCAAGATTTTTAAATGAGCTTAAACACAACCACCAACGTCAGGGTTAAAGCAAATTTTCCACAAGCTAAACCTGCTAAATAGAAAACACAACAAGCTTTTGCTTGACCGCTGAGGTTAAGCTCGTGTTTTGTCTGATCCTACAGGGGGAAGATTAAAGGGACTCTTACTAATCAGGGGGGAAATAACTGAAAGAGTTGGATATTTCCCAAAGAATGTAAGGTCATAGAAATAGCATGAGGGCACCAGATATGATGTGGAAATAGATGAGTGATGATGCCCATGGGTGTGTATGAGCGTGTATGTGATGTTATTTCCATCTCTTCTCCCTTCCTATCAGCCAGATAGTGTTTGTTTACAATGTTGCTTGTCTACAAACCCACTCGCACATTTCAGCAACACATTGAGTTGTCCATCTAATCTGTTTGCTTTATAAAGACACAAAACAGAAAAGCCTATTCATCATTTGATGTCGTGTCAGATACACCTGCAGTGGTGAGGTCATCTTATTCCTTCATGCTGATGAGAGGCAGATGCTTCCAGGAACGTCTCTACAAGGTCTAAATGACACGTTGTTGTATTTTCGCTCCATTGAGTCACGGTGTGCATCACAGCCCTGCTTTTCCAAACTAATGACAGCCTCTGCCATAGCTCCTGACTGTCTGAGGTTTTTTAACTGGCTGTGGTACAGTATTTTTGAACAGAAAATAACTTTTTAAAATGCTTCATCCTTTAAAGATTGCAAACAGGTGAGAATGTTGGAAGCATGAGCTCACTCTTCAGATCATTCCTGTTTAATCACATAAAGCGAGACAATGGCACATAGAAATTGTACATATGAGAACGTTTGCCTTTAATATTCATGGTGTGTTACAGAGTTGGATACTTTTATCCAGTGGGACTTATGGTCTGGTGAAAATTAGCCTTGTATATATCTGATTAGCATCAGATCAAAAAGGAACCGGAAGAGTAATCAAACTTTTGACCCAAAGGCTCCAAAACATATGGAATGAGCATCTCATTCATCATTCGCCCTGTTAAAATAAAAAGTTGCAGAAAGCGTGCATACATTTGCTTTATTTTTGCTTTTTCTTTGCCTTCTGAGTAAAAGCAAGCTTTCCCTGGAAAGACGAGCAAAGATTGCAGCTTCTTTCACCTTAAGGAAGTGCACAGACAAACAAAAGGTAATTTCTTTGGTGAAAGATAGCACCTTAAGGCTTAAGCTATCTTTGAAAACTGACACACATCAACAAAGGTGTGAGTGCATTTCTCTGGCAGACCCTTTGGCTGAACCCCTCATCTGTTTGGAATGGATGGCTCTCAGACGGTGTCTTTTCAGAGGAAGCTTACACCTCACCTCGGCTCGTCTGCCCAGGTGTAGACGTCATTATTAAGTTAGCAGTGAGGCATCCTTACTTTAACACCACAAGCCTTTGTTGTTTGTACAAGATGAGATCATATCAGTTTATCTACAAATGAAAAATGGCATGATGTGGGGTTTTATTCTCAGTGCAGCATAAAGGCAGAAGCTTTATCAGGTTTAGCTCGTGACTTTAGGATGCAATCATAGTAAACGGCTACTACAAGATCTAATTCATATCAGATGGTTTCTTTCTTGTGAACGGCTGACTACTTGAAGTTCATTTGTGGGAAAAATAGTTTCCCTAATTAGTTTTATGTGAGCCAGATTTTATGAAAAGGCATTTTTCTTTAAACTGACTAAACAGAGCATTGACTTTGGTAGTTGTGCTTCCAGAGGAGGTTTTAAGCAGAATTATAGCTGCATGATTGAATGGCAAAAGCAAAATTTCCCCCAGGTTGAGCCACACGATTTCTGTTTGTGATGTAACGCTGCTTTTCCAGGGAGAAGTGAAATAGTTGAAACAAAAGAAAAATCTGAAGCTTTCCACTTTGTCTTTTTAAAGGAAAAAAACGTCTGCGGTGCAGTCTCAGATCAAAGCAACTCTCATTCACCTTTAAGAGGAAATGCTTCAACCATGATCACATTAGTCATCCCTTCATATGAACATGGTACTTTACAGGAGCTTTTCTTGGTATAAAATAAGCCTTAAACATATCACTAATTGATTTAATCCCTTTAAAGCTGTCACAGCAGCATGAACAGTTGTTTTGGCATCATATGAAGAGTAAACATTTAAGTTTATTGCTTGTTCTCATCATTACGGTCACCTGTAGACTGCACAGGGCTGTACAAAGTTAAGAGGTCACCCACTGCAGTGGGCTGAGTTATGCCTGTCATCTGGACTTGGACTGAGCTCCACAGTGATGAAAGGTGTAGCAGCTTTGGTTACAACCCTTGGTGTCAGTTTATTGCCAGTGCATAGCTTAGTTTAGCAGAGTAATGGGGATCCTACAAGCTGGAAATGGCAGTAAAATGTACTTTCAACACACTAAATGTTGTAGAGGAAGCAGTGGGGGTGCCTTCACTGTCCAGTCCAGCACAAGCAATGCATAATCTAAAGAGAAAATATGCATTTCAGATTGAACCAGAAACACACAAATAATTGTCTTTTCTCTTAACAGATCGCGAGGACCAATCAATCCTTTGCACGTGAGTACTGCAGAATTTAATTCTCCTAATTCTTCTCGTCTTCTTTTCTTTACTCTTGAGGTTTATGTTTTAAGTAGTTCTGGTCATGTACCGGCTCAGTGGGCTGTTAAATAAAGCTGTCTCAAGCTAAAGAGGCTATATCGCCTCATCTTAATCAGCTTATCGAAGAGTATCAAGGACTTGTCCTAAACGGCTATAATAAGAGCCCTTAATCATAACTCCTGCTGTTCCTTTAAATGTGTTTTTCCTGCTTCTTTTATCTCAGGACAAAAGGTCTTTTTCCATCTCCCTCTATGCTTCTCTCATCCTTAGTCACTTGCCTAGTGCCTATTTTCCTGCTGTGTGTGATTTAACGACCAGTTTTAAATAGCTTTTTTTTTCCTTTTTTGCGGATGCGGGGTTGCACAGCGGCTCTACCCAACTCTGAGAGAGTTATGAGTATGGTTTGGTGGCCTGCCCTCGTCCTCCATGGCAGAGAGTGATTAAGTGCCACTCTCTTTCAGCATGTCATAGGCTGGAGGTTGCCAGCATACAGACAAGTTGCAAAATCTGTTCTAACTTGTGTAAAAGATACACCCTGTTGTTGGTGAAGGAGTTTTGCCACATGATGCAGGTGCTTAATAATTTAGGGAAACCACAATGGAGAGGTGATAAATATCTTTAGAGAAAATCACATGAAATGTTATAAGTTTGCACAGGTCTGACCCTGCCTAGTGTACAACATAAGACCAAAAATACAACAAAGCATGACACTATACAAGCTTTTTGTTCATATTAACACATGAACAGTAAAGATTTGTTTGTGTTCTTATCTGCTTCAATAAAATATTCTGCTATTATTATTTTACTTTGCTGTGAAGTATTACAATCACAGCAGTAAGGAAGACTGTGTGTTTTATGGACTTCTTTTACATTTAAAGCTAAAGAATCCAGATAAATGTCAGGAAAAAGAGGTGTGGACCCAAACGCAGGAACAGGCAGGAAGCAGCAGGAATACAGTAATACTTGATTTTAATTTAAATAAATGGAGCATGAACTCAACAAAATAACAAACAGTAACAATCCAGCACCAAGAACAGAAACCAGGAAGTATAAATACACTGAGAAATCAAGACGCAGGTGGAATGAATAATGTAAATGAAATAAGGTGAACTAATTACCAGGAAATTAAACCAAATCAAGACACAAAATAAAACAGGAAACCAAAAAACACACAACACAAGAAGTCCAAATCATGACGCATTTATATGATGTTTACCTGAGAATACCATTTACCGTCAAGGTTACATGTTACATCCCGAACAGGATGACACAAAGATGCCTTGTGGATGGAGAATTTAAAACATCTCACACTTGAGAGAGAGAATTTCTTAAAGTGAATCATCCTGTATCATCTCTGAACCATGTGCATTTTGCATGTAAGACAAAAAAATCAGACAAATAAAATCAATCAAAATCTTTAATTAGTCACTTTCCACATATACTGCAAGGTGAAGAAGAATCGCCTCGCAGTTTGACCTATATTCCTGTGCTCAAATCCTGCATTCGAGGACTCGCCCCGCATCTAAAACTGCCGTCTATGTGCAAGTAGGAGCTAATAACCAGCTAGACTAAAGCCACAGGTATGTAGCTAGATGTGGTGTCACTGGACTGGTTTTGCTGTTGGGCTTGCTTTCTGGGCTCTGAGACCTGATGGTGGGAACTGTGGAGGGCCCTGCCTGAACACAGCTATCATTAGAGACAGCCCAAAAAGGAAGGGCTGGAAACTTAGGAGCCTGGCTCGCCAAACTGCAACATTCTCCAGTCAAACAAACAAATGGATTGATGTAAAAAAAACAACAACAGATACACTGATGGTTATTTACTCAGGGAGTCTTTGGCATCCATCCAATCACTCCAGACCACAACGATGATAAGTAACACGTATTTTGGCTGTGGTTTCACTGCGCTTTGTACGTACCTTCTTTTGCCATGCGGCATGCCATTCACTTCAGTAACGTAAGCTGTCATGTTTTTCCACGCTCTCGCTCATGTCGCTGTCCGGATCCTTTGTTTTCAGAGGTGAATCAGGAGCTGGCAAGACCGAGAACACGAAGAAGGTCATCCAGTACCTGGCCCACGTCGCGTCCTCACACAAAGGACGCAAAGACCACATTCCTGTGAGCCCCCACTGCTTACGTTTCCCCTCCTTTACCCTGCCAACTCTGGGCCTCCACTTTTCCTTTCTTCTTCTCTTCTTTTTAAAAGTCATCCCATTTCAACTGTATTTACTCCCTTGTCCATGATGTCATCTCTAAAGAAACAGTGTGTTTGTGAATGACCTTTCCACATTGTTGGTGTAGTTAAAGAAATGCTAGAAATAGATATTAATAGCGCTCTTACGCTTTAGTTTAGCTCAGCTTTATATGAAGAAGTGTGAGTGATGTCAGTCTTAGAAAACAAACAAGCTTCGGCCAAAATGTTTTGGAAAACATTGTTTTAATCAATAGCTTACCTGATAGATGCTTTATTGCATCCATTCTGCAGCAGTGTAGCCAGTAGAGGGGTTACTGTTCTGTTTCCTTGTGTCTGACATAAAAGCTTCAGGCTTTAACACTTGCATTTGTTTATCCGTAACAAACAGCCCGAATCTCCCAAAGCATTCAAGCTACAGGCAAGTGCATCTCTGGATTCTTTATAAAAAAGAGGAAGAGTGTGTGATCCATTTTGATGTCTGTGTGCATTTGCATGCCCCTCTCTTTAAACCCTTGCTTCTTCCATAATGATGTTTACAGACTAATCTAAGCTTCTTTCATTATGAGGTATTTGTTTGTGCTGGCTCAGTCTTCTCACATGGTTTTCTGCAACCCAGTGAATCTGCCTGGAGAAATGCAGGCTCATTGTATAAAAACACGTTGTTTTATCAGTTGGTTTGGGTTTATTAGAATTAACATGCTCTATTAGAAACACATGTCAGTCAAATACCTGCTATAAAGCGGTTCATTATGCTGTAATGGAGCTTGAGTCTGCGCATCCGGTAGCATTCAGAAGTGTGCAGATCAGATCACAGCCGCACTAAACATCTCTCCTCAAACTTTATCATCGTCCCATAATAATAAAATGAACTTTTTCTATTAGAAACCAACGTTTAAACCAGACTTTGCATGCTTTCCATCAGTAAAAATCTTTAGACGCATGTTTGTAGTTTTTAAAGAGAATTCCAGATTATCTCACATGGATTTTCTGATATTAATTCACCATGTTTGGTCCCAGATTATCTCAGGTAAAAACCACTCGGCCCCTTCTGGCATAACTCCGTCTTTTGTTTCTCGGTTTCTCAACACATTTGACGTTTTCTGGCTTTTTTTTCCGTCCAGCTACTTTCCTGTCTCCCCAAAATCAGTACCCGATATTTCTCTCATCTGCTAATCTAATCACCGCAAGAAGCCGAGGGAGTCTTATGAGTCCCATCATTCAAAACATTTGAGCACACAAATGCCTGTTTAATATGCTGTGTTTCAGCAGCTGAGAGTTGGAAGCTGCCACTCAGTGTGTCAGCACTTCCTGGCTGGAACGAACCATCCACGCTGACCCCCTTAATGCTTCTTTCCCTCTGCATTGCATAGCAGCTGCCTCTGGGTACGAGCCAGAGGAATGTAGGGCCGAAGATTGAGTGAGAAAAGATATGGTGCAGGAGAGGCGATTGGAAGGAGGTGGAAATTACTTAAAGCAGACAACAAAGACCCTGACTTTCATAATTCTCTCCATGAGTATGTCAAATAGGAATGCCATTTACACAGCCGTGTACACTCTGCTGCTGTTGTAACTGTGTCAGTGACTGATCGATAACACTGAGAATAAACACCTTTGTAATACAGATCAGTTTTTTGCATTTAAGTTGTAACACTTGTAGACCAGCAGGCTGCACAAAGACGATTCAATGAGCTATACGTCTGAGAAGGTAAATGAAAGTATTTAGAGCTCTCTGGGGTCTGTCAGTATTTCTTTTTCTGCTTTTTTATGTAACAATAAAACAAAATGGCTGTAGAGAGTCTAACTTATCAGATGGTGGCTAACACTGGCCAACCCACAGGAACAACCAGCCTGGCTAAACTTGGAGTGTTTCTTCTGAGCTGAAAGAGTCTAATAGGGCCAGTAAGGACTATTTTTCTACTCCCAATGTCCTGGTTAGTGGAAATTGTGTCATGTGTTAAAGAATCTAATGGTTTTTTGGGGCAGGAGGTTTTATCTAGACATCAGCTCAGGTTTAGGATTCTGGCCAGCCTGGTGGTACACCTATCGGACACACCATATATGGTATACGATCACAGCCAGAGGAATGTGCCGACCAGAATAATGCTCTCACTCATCAGCTCAAGCAAAAACCCCCTCACCATAGCACATGTGGCAAAACACACACTCTTTAGTGCTTTTGCGGTTTCTCGAGCTCTATCAAACTGTTTGGTTGTCTTGGCCTCTCAAACTTTTCAAATTTCTTTGACAAAAATCACGTTGTGCTGCAGTTGACTCAAGCAACGCCAGCAGAGGCATGATGAATTGCTGGCTGTCTGAAAGACTGGCTTAACTCACTGACTTGGCTTTATTTTCTCTATCTGTTGTTATGAATAATTGATTTCGCCTTTCCAGCTTGTGTATGCTTAAAAAAATAAGTAAATCAAATATAGTGATAGAAAGAAATGCAGTTGGGTACAGGAAGTTGTAACAGCTTCTTACCTGTGCTTTTTTTTTCCACAGGGCGAGTTGGAGCGCCAGCTCCTGCAAGCCAACCCCATCCTTGAATCATTTGGCAACGCCAAGACAGTGAAAAACGACAACTCCTCTCGCTTTGTGAGTATATATGACCCATTTAAATATGCATTCTTTTGGTTAAGATGGGAAATGGATTCATGTGCGTCATAACTATGTATACAAAAGGATATTTATTACCCTAACTCATGAACCAGGGTTTTACTATCAGGCAGAAAACTCAGTTTGCTGTGAATATATTTAGAAAAACACATCTGTTTCCATGCTCGTTATAAAATATGCAAACTCTTAAAATGTTTTATCACTATATGTCTTGTTTAACATGTTAATAATCTTATTTAGATATTTTTTGTTTGTTGTTGTGGCTGGCACTATTTTAGCCTTTGCAGATTATAAAAATGAATGACCACAAATAAAGTTACTAGAGCTTCTTAAGCTTACAAATCAATTTCCTTTTACTTTATTTCCTCACCATGCTACCAGCAGGACGTTACTGCTTCCTGCCAGGAAATATTCTGCTAAAGACCGCAACCTGTCATTTTAGTAGGTTTTTAATATTAAATGTCAATTTGTGAGTTTTTGAGGGTTTAGTAGGTGGATTTAGTTACATTTAGATCAACTCATGGCTGTTAGTTTAGCCTGTTTTTCAATTTTACTGAAACTAAATGTGAAGCAGAAAAAGGACACACCATGTTTTACTCATTTTAAATACTTTTTTTAGGTTATTTTATTACATCTTCAGAATGTATTTAATAACAGTAATAGGAAAAAGACTCCATGCCTCTTATATGATCTCTGGCCATGTTGTGATGTGTTACACTGATCACAACCATTTCAAGTATTCAAATTTCTTTGCAACTGAGTCAGCCATGTGGCCGTGATTAAGCGCCGTGCTGTTCAGGTCCTCACGAATCACTGCTGTTTCAGATGAGAAGCAGTGGGTCCCGGTAGGCAGATGGAGCGCACATATTCCCACACACTTGCACACATTCACTGTCAGGAAACCACAGACATGCCTCAGATTCTTTCTGACCTGTTAACCTGGCACTTCCTTATAAAGGCATTTAGCACCCCTCTGCATTTCTGTCATCTGCAAAAATCCACAAGGTGATATGTGAAATGCCGCTGCGCCCAAAAGGAGAGAAAAATAGATGACAGCTGCGGATACACACAATTATGCCAACACACAGAGAGCAGCTTTTAAGTCTGAGCACAAGTTTAACATCTGTTTTTTAACATAAATGTGTTTGTTGTTTCCTGCAGGGGAAGTTCATCAGAATCAACTTTGATGTGACGGGCTACATCGTCGGGGCCAATATTGAAACATGTATCCTTGTTGGCGGGACCGAGCGTAGGGGCAGACGGGTGAATTAAGGAAACTCAATGAGGAGGGCTGAACCGTGGAGTGCAGACTGAGTTTAGAGAGCAGTGGGACGGTTGTGCGACTCACCATGGCTTATGTGTTACCACAAGAATGCAGCTCCCATTCTGCATGTTCCCCACACCGAGCCAGAGGGCACTGAACTGTAAAAAAACAAAGCTTTCTTTGTTATTCCTCATTTTTATTAAAGCTCATTGTTCCTGGTGAGGAAAAGGAATGTAGAAATGTTTTAGATTTAATTAAACACTGTTTTGTGAGAATTACATTTGTGAGATTATTTTATTATAATGTTTTTTTTTATCTGCATCTTGATCATCTTTTATAAGAGGACGGTTACATGTTTCCCTGCCGGGCCTTAACTTTTGCTCTCAGATCTCCTGGAGAAGTCGAGAGCCATCAGACAGGCAAAAGATGAGAGGACCTTCCACGTTTTCTACCGCCTGCTGGCAGGGGCTGGAGAGCATCTTCGAAGTGAGTTTCTGACGAGCAAATAGGATAAACAAAGAAATCAAAGCAACAACAGTGAGATTATCTCTGTGTGCTTGTTTGCTTCAGGCAAAGAACAGTTCAGAGAGCTGGTCTGAATTAAAACCAGTGCAGCAAAAACCGTCTTCTTGGTTTGCCTTTAATTTAACTTCATTGTTTCAGGATGATGCAGAAAATGTGAACATTCAGGTCAAACTATTGCCCCTCCAAATTAGTGGATTATAAATACCATTTAAGGCCTTAACAGTTTTTTTCTAGGATTTGAAAAGATGTGATTGTTTTTATTTTAAACTTTCATTTGTAATGAGCAGAAACATTTATTTATTTATAGATCATAAATCAAATGGTAAAGAAACAAAAACCAGGGAGGATGTGTTGCTAAGTAAGATTACAATTTTGATGATAAGATCAATATATACTGGAATATAAATCTATGTTTTTAGCTGTAAATATGCATATCTGGAGCCAAAGTAGAGCGATATGATTCAGTTCACATTGTAACACAGTTGTGTCTCAAAATGTAGGAAAAGTTGGGAACTTCTGTCAGTATTACATACACCGGTTAGAGGTGCTTTATGAACTTTGTTCAAAAGGTGTACGGCCAACAATTTCACCAAAAGTTGCCAGAAAGTTTGTGTTTTGCTGCACGATCAAAGAAAACCCTGATCTCGCTCACAGTTCCAACAAATACCTGAGTTTGTTACACCCATGTTGTTACATCATAAAACTAGTTTCCTTCCTCATTACTACATAAAATATTTAATAGTATATAGTGTTAAATTGTTGGTATGTTGAGCTAAAAGCTCAACAAACCACAAGCACTGGAACAGCAACTGTTGATAAGAAGTAAACAGGATTAAAACACAAGAATACATATAAAAGAGCTGAAACACTTCCCAAGAGTCACATCAGCATGTGAGAAAACATAAGCAGAGATAGAAGAGAGTGATGATAGAAATGCCTTTAAATAATTACCTATCCTTCCCCAGCGGACCTCCTCCTCGAGGGTTTTAACAACTACCGCTTCCTGTCCAACGGCAACATTCCCATCCCGGGTCAGCAGGACAAAGAGAACTTCCAGGAGACGATGGAGGCGATGCACATCATGGGTTTCTCCCACGATGAGATAGTCTGTGAGTACAAGTTCCAGATGTGCCCTGAAACAGAGCACACTATCCTTTCTCATTAAAAACTATTGTTTTCTTTTCCTTTTTTTATGCATTGGCATGACCTCGATGCCCTCCCCCTCGGGGGAGGACTAAACTTTCATCTTGTCCCGTCCTTACCAGGCATGTTGAAGGTGGTCTCTGCCGTGCTTCAGTTTGGCAATGTTGTCTTCAAAAAGGAGAGAAACACGGATCAGGCCTCCATGCCTGAGAACACAGGTAAACACTCAACATCTGTGACCTTCCTGCTGATAGAAAACAGCCTCCGCGTATTACATGCTGTCATTATTCTCTACTCTGAGCATATGCTTCAAATAAAACGCGATTATGCTGAAGATATATTATGTGTGTCTTTATATAGGCGTGCTCGTAATGTTTGGATCATGTCTGCACCACCAGATGTTCCTAAAATCTCAGCTACATTCTTGGCATAACACTCTCAGCATAAGGCAAACATTTAATGCATTTTGTAGCTGATAATGATAAATTAGCTGTCTCATTTAACACGCTGCTTATAGTCCTGGGTGAGTTTAGTTAAAGCAATCCCTTCTGAGGTCTCAGCCCAGCAGGATTTGCAACCTGTGGGTAAGGTTATACACTTCTGTTAAAAACAGCAAGCTTCTTTCTGATTTATAGCCAAAAAAGCCTTTAAAAAAACCTTTAAAATACAAATAAACTATGGTTCTACTTGTATTATGTATTATTCTGTTTGGGTGGAAGGATGTCAGATACTTTGCTTTGCTCTTTAGTAAATACACTCCCTTTTTAATTATATAATTTAATTTATAGGTAGTATAATGACTTTATGTTCTTCCTTTTCACTCACATTTAGGTTGTTTAGCTACTTGTTGTAGATATGAAGTCTTTTTAAAGCAGAGAACAGAAAATAATCAGTTTATTAAAAATACTTCACATAATTTTTGACCACAAGGGGCACTAAACCTATAACGTCTTACAGGCTATGCAACACTGTTGTTTTGTAAACAGTCTCCATCTGTGTACAGTGGCACTGCTTCCTGTCTTACAACATAAAGCATAAAACCAAACCACCTAACTAGCCTGGTACTCATAAGACTAATCTTTCTGTTATTTCTTTGATATTTACATGAATGATAGCCAGCCAACTCGCACAAAATGTTTAGGGAGCCATGTTAGCTTTGGTCTGTAGTCATTTAGCTTCACCTAGCTGCACCTTCCTTCTATTAATAAGCTAAATAAATGCACAGACTGCAACGTTTTGCAGCTCATCAGGCAGTTGCTGCTGGTGTTTTGAATAAACGCTGGCTGAAAGATGGGGAAAAGCTCATCACACACAGGCAAACACCTAACTTCTAATAACTTCTAATAATACTGAGCCAAACAAGGTCGACTCATGTCTTTCCTCTGAAGCGATCGCTCCAGGTCACATGATCCCATGAAAAACGGATCCTCTCCTGCAAGATTACAATGTCTGGTCTCGGAACAGGGCAAACCTCTCCCCACCATTCCCAAAACATGCATCAAGCATTGTATATTAACTCCAGAAATCATTTAATGTTTAGGTCAAAAGTTACACAGTATCACTGTAAGAAAATCTAAAAGTTCCTCAATCTAATAACACAGACTCAACACATGTATGCTTATAGATTAATTAACAGTGTGTTTGCATCAAAAAACTAAAGGTCAGTCTCACAATGCATTTGTGAGTGTGTCAGTCAGAGGAACAGGAGCCTGTATCAAAGCTGTGCACATGAGTTAATTGTGTGATACAGTCTGAATACTTTGATTTAAAAAGTGCATCAAATAGTTGCCTATTTAAACACAGTTTGACCATTTTACCTGCAGAAGTATCAGATTTTTAACAAAGTTATTTCAACATCATGTCAGATATGATTCATACGTTAGTGTAGATTTAATATGTTGTAACAACAAATGTTTCATCCTCTCTGCTGGTAAAATGATACTAGTTCATTAAACTGTGTGTTTTCTGCTTCTCTCAGCGGCACAGAAACTCTGCCACCTGCTTGGAATGAATGTGATGGAGTTCACTCGAGCCATCCTCACCCCGAGGATCAAAGTAGGACGAGACTATGTGCAGAAGGCACAGACTAAAGAGCAGGTGAGATGTCGGTTTGGGTCAGTTCAGCTGCAGATTTGCTTTATTCAATTACAGTGAGCTTCATATGTACAAGTTACTTTACAGGCTAAATTAGTTCATGCTGGATTTTGCCTCAAAAAGACTGAAAATAATGATAAATATCTCTTAATGTTTTCTAAAACTAATTTTATTATTTTCTGTCTTGTGTCATATGATCAACAGATTGAGATAAAACACCACAGGACCACAACTGTTTCAGTTTATAAACCAAGTCTCTCAAACTAATTATATTTGCAGTCATTTTCTCAACTGTTAAACCTGAGAAAGTTCACGTTTAGTCTGTTCTTTCTGTTTAGACTATACATAAAATCTATAACACGTGTTTGGACAGGTTTTGCACAGCAGCTTGGCTGATTTATAGCCCACCATCTGACGTCATGTTGACACAAACCTGAGTGTCTATAGACCATAAGAAAGCATCAGAGTGTTTTAATTCATTAACTGCCTCTTATCTTATCTCCCAGGGTCATTCATTATGAACGACTGTTTGTTTTATCTCAGGCGGATTTTGCTGTTGAAGCCCTGGCAAAGGCCACATACGAGCGGCTGTTCCGCTGGCTGGTCCATCGCATCAACAAGGCCCTGGACAGGACCAAGCGCCAGGGGGCCTCTTTCATCGGCATCCTGGATATTGCTGGCTTTGAGATTTTTGAGGTGATGATGCTTCATTAGAAACGAAGAAAAGGAAATAATCCAGCTTGTCTTCATTTGGGCGTAGATTCGATGACTGCATGATGGCTTTTTATTCTCCTTCCAGCTGAACTCATTTGAGCAGCTTTGCATCAACTACACCAACGAGAAGCTGCAGCAGCTCTTCAACCACACCATGTTCATCCTGGAGCAAGAGGAGTACCAGAGAGAGGGCATCGAGTGGAGCTTCATCGACTTCGGCCTCGACCTGCAGCCGTGCATCGACCTCATTGAGAGGCCGGTTAGTGCTTCTCTGTCTGCACATCCTGCTGCTCGTCCTCTTTGTGTATGTTCTGCTTGTGATGCAATATGTCTTCTCAGAATAATCCACCGGGAATCCTGGCTTTGCTGGACGAGGAGTGCTGGTTTCCCAAGGCCACAGACAAGACGTTTGTAGACAAAGTGCTGCAGGAGCAGGGCACGCACACCAAGTTTCAGAAACCACGGCAACTCAAAGACAAGGCTGACTTCTGCATCATCCACTACGCAGGAAGGGTACGTTCATCAGGCTCATTAAAGCGCTGTGTGCTTAAAGGGGAACATGAGGCCAAAAATGTATTCACTGGTCTTTCAGGAGATGTGTACCACCCCACCCCCACCTCCACCCCCCGAAAAAAAATTGTTTAAAATAAATTAAATAAATATTTTTTAAAAATCTGAAGAAAAAAACTCAAACATAGAAAAATGTATTATAATAAAATTAATAATAAGTAGTGGGAACATCAGCATTTTCATGTTTGTTTTTTTTTGTTTTGTTTTGTTTTTTTTTTTTCTTGGGGGGGGGATTAGCTTTTCTTCCTCATGTTTCTCAAAAGTATAAACTTAGCTCGTCTCATAGCGTAACTTCCCAGGTCACAGCATAAAAACAATAGCCCAGTTGTTGCACCGCTGCTGCAGTGAACCCACATCTGGTTCAGATTGGGGCGGGACGGGGTCTTTGATGCCTGCTGGTTACATAACACAAGCTCTGAACTTTCACCTTTGTGTGGAGATCTGGCTGGGCTAAAAAGAAAAATGATCCAGCTCAACATTCCTGAGAAAGCGTCTGTCAGTCATAAGTCTGATATTACCTCTGTAGTGATAGTTTAATGACGGTTTACCTGTGTCTTATTTTTCCTTCTCAACATGTGCAAACACAAAGAAAACAGTCAGATTTTATCTTCACGCCACAAATACGAAGAAACAAGCCAGTTTCTGCCTGGTGCTGGATCCAGGATCTATTTGAATTTCATCAAATTAATCCTGAGTGACACTGATACCAAAGAAGAAAATGCGTGCAAACATCGTGAGTTTGCTTTTCCAGGACTCTGATTGAGCCCACATGCAGATCTTCATCTCGGGTAGCTGAACGTGTCACTTCTGTCTTAATCCAGCACTCCTCTGCATGTCAGATGTCTGAAAAGCACACATGAGCCATCATCATGTTCCAGTGAACAGGATGGTTCCACAGGTTCTCACTCTGCCACCAGTCAAAAGCAATAAGCAGATTATAATAATCACTCACTTTAGCTCTTTTATGTATTTGTTATGTCAGTTTTCATGCAGCAATTTCACGAGATTAACCAAAAGTTTGACAACTCATTGGATGGTCCTGGTGTAGTGCATCATCTGGTGCAGCTGGGACATCCAAACCGGGTTGGAAGCAGATCTGAGGTGGTTTTTTGAGTTGGTTGCAGACAGGTGAGGCAACAAAGCAGAGACAGCAGATCAGACCCTGGAAAATAATCTGGTGACATCCTGTTTAGATACTATTTAGGTTCTTACTCTGTCATTGCTTTGGTATGTGAGTGAAAAAGAGAGAGGATGGGATGGCTTTGCTTCCCAAACCTTACGTAACCACATTACAACAGAGGTATTTTCTTTCTGTTTGAGTTCATGCCTCTGTATTATTCTCATTTTGAGCATTTGTTGTGATTATTATTTTATTATAATTTAACATTAGAACAGTTTCTGTTCTGTAACTAATCAATGATCTGCAAGCAGTTATTTCCCTTCATACATTTACATCTAAGATAACGTCATAGATTTAATAACTAAATGCTTTAATAATAGAACTATAACAAATACAACAACAGTAACAGAAACATGTCAAATCTAAGTTTAAGCAAAAATGTATTTGTTGCCTTATTAACAACAATCAACATAAAGTGATGGAGAACACATAAAAACAACTTAACTCATTTAAAAAGAGCTATATGAAGGCAAAAGTATTTATATGATTATTATTATTTACACTGTGATGCTATTTCCTCAGTTATTTATTTAAAGATATCAAAATTATTTCAATTCCTGAAAGTGTTGCAGTAAGATTAGCCCGGGGGAATGGAAACACATCAGAGAATGACTAAAATACTCACAACTGAATATGTCTGTAGGTGGACTACAAAGCTGATGAATGGCTCATGAAGAACATGGATCCTCTTAATGATAACGTCGCAACGCTCCTTCACCAGTCCACTGACAAATTTGTGGCTGAGCTCTGGAAAGATGGTGGGTGTCTTGTTGCTTTTCATTCTGTATTATTCCTGGATATACATATTTATATATATGTATATATATACATATCTATTTATATATATATATATATATATATATATATATATATATATATATTGTTTTGTAAAGATGAACATCATACTGTAAGGCTTTATTAGACAAAGTACTCCTTTCTCCATGATTTAAGTGAAGGGAAATATGTTGTCTGAAAGGAGTGATAACACCAAAATCATAAAGCGGTCTCTACGCCTAACAAGAAGCTGTAAAAGCACTAGCTTTAGGTGATGTACTCATACCGTCTTATTTTGGCTGAAAAACTAACATTTGCTCTACAGTCCTCTAACATCTTCTCAGTAAAGATTTGTGCCAGTGGGAGGATGAAGGACGGGTGTTTGTGTTTGCACCCCTGCTCTCTTTTCTTCCTCACTCTCCTGTCTTCTCTCTCTGTTGCTGTAGATATTCAGACGTTTCAGAGAGCCTCTTTCTATGACAATGTGTCTGGGCTCCATGAAGCTCCAGGTGACTAATAGTGACAACCTCTGTGTGCTGCTCACTGCTTCTCGTCTTCCCCTGTCCTATCACAGCTGCACTCCTTACCCATCTGAAAGCTCCACCGTGGCTTTGCATGGCTCCAACTTGTGTTTTATTTAAAACTTCTGTATCTTCCTCGGGTAATGCAAGTGACTCACTGTCACTCCAAATGTTACAGTGGCTTAAATATCAGGCCAGGTAAGGTTTTAGAAATACATTTTTCAGGTGCAAACTGAAGCCAAACAATGGATTGATACAGCTGCTGTCTGAAAGCATGAGCCTGTAAATACGGTTACATGCATGACCGGAGCCAGAGCCCCCACTTCAGATTCTCCCCATTCACTCTGTGCAAAGTTATGCATTCAGAACCTCATGTGAACCATCAGCAGATTAATAAAAACGTTCCTGATACGTTGATGCTGTCGTTTATTCATATCAGAAAAACCTCATTTCTCTGTTCCAGAGGAATTAATATTATTTTGCAATCAGATGAAGCTGTAGCAGAATTTAGTTCCATAGCAGCGATTACATTTTGAGTGAGGTCAGCGCAGACATTTGAGCATTTAGGTACACCTCCCTACAAAATGTTTGCTAAACTTTATTAGATCAGGGGTAAAGTATCAGCAGGATTAGTGATATCATCCATCCATCTATTTTCAACCGCTTTATCCCAGAGCGGGGTCGCGGGGGGGCTGGAGCCAATCCCAGCTGCCTACGGGCGAGAGGCGG
>JBAMHV010000022.1:3351734-3373488 GCA_037177535.1 Pseudomugil gertrudae
GGGTCGCGGGGGGGCTGGAGCCAATCCCAGCTGCCTACGGGCGAGAGGCGGGGTACACCCTGAACAGGTCGCCAGTTAGTGATATCATGTCAAAGTTAAAAATGAAACAATCCTTACCCCAATCCTAGACCTGTTTTAGTACAAATAGATCAGACATGGTCTCAAAAATGAGTTAGAACTATTTTAAGGTTTCAGGGACAACAGGAATCCCAAGCTCCACTCCTCAGTGTCCTGCAGACTTATGATGTTTTCCTGCTGCGACACACCTGACTCAGATTAATAGCAGACTGGACAAACTGGACAGAGATCAGTTTAATCTGAATCAGGTACGTCGGAGCAGGAAAATATTTAGCGTTGTTATAATCTGGGATTGGGCTGAATTACAGTACAAAATAATGGCTTCTAAACAGCCGTAAGTCTCATCTGTAAGACTTTGTCATCAAGATCATCATCATCATCCATACGAAGCTTGAGTTTGTTTCTGATTCACAGCTTCCAATTAGCGTAATCTGTAAAGGGCGATTCCACAGAATTTTATACATACTGGGTCACATTATAGCAATTCCTGTTAAAAAGCTACAATGCCTAGACTCTTCAAACCTGGACTGAAATAGTCTACATACTGGCTAGATTTATGAAAACACTGTTTCTGATTTGTGAAACCTTAAATCTATTTGTGAAAATGCAAATTAGACTGAATTTATGGATAATATTGACTTCTGGACCACATTGGACCAGGTCTTTGCAAACAATTACAATACTTAAACTCTTCAACCCTAGATGGAGACACACTACGTAGTGTTCAGATTCATAAAAACATAGTTTTTAATTTGAAAAGATCTTTAATATATTTGTGAAAATGCAAATAAGCACAAAAGACTTAAAAAGAGCTGCTGGAACAGGAAGTATTATACCAGTATGGGAAAAATATGAGTTTAAGCCCATAAACAAAAGCAGTAGATGACTGGAACAGTATTATCCTTCATTTTAAGAGCTTTTGCATAGCCCCCTTAAGTGGGGATTGAGCTTTAAGGAGAGCATTTAAGGGAAAGGGAAAATGTCCTGTCCATATGGATTCACATAATTACATAACTCATATCTTTACTGTTTACCTTTATTGAACAGGTTTGCAGGTAAGAGGTTAGACAGAATAAAAGTTGGGGATAAAGTACTAAAATAGGGATCTGCATTGTGAACAAATGCTTGCATTTTATTCCAGAACAAACTGAAAATCTTCCTGTTTTCTCTTCATTCTGGTGTAGTGTTATCATAGCATTGAACAGACAGATTAAGCAGCTGTCCAACCTAAGCCTGTCTTAAAGCTGCAATAAAACATAGCAAACCCTGCTCAGCTGAACATATCAAACATCCAGATGTGATTTAGTCAACAGTCAACAAGATTCATTTTGTCAGCTTTTTTCATTTTTGCATTAATAGAATGATGAATATAGAAAAGAAGATTCATTCAGAAGTGTTTTCTCCTCTTTTTTTAACCACCAGTTGACCGGATTGTGGGTCTGGACCAGGTTGCAGGCATGAATGAGACAGCATTCGGTGCCGCCTACAAGACCAAAAAGGGCATGTTCCGCACCGTGGGACAGCTGTACAAGGAGCAGCTGTCTAAACTGATGGCCACACTCAGAAACACTAACCCCAACTTTGTACGCTGCATCATCCCCAACCATGAAAAAAGAGTGAGTCCTCACACCAGGAGATGAAAATGAGATGGGATTGTTGCAGCCTGTCCTGCACTCGCTGTTACAAATGACACGTGCAGAACACGCCATGTAGAGCGTAATCAATCATTTTCATTCTCCCTCCATTCTCAGGCAGGTAAACTGGACCCCCATCTGGTTCTGGACCAGCTAAGATGTAATGGTGTCTTGGAGGGGATACGGATCTGCAGACAGGGATTCCCCAACCGTATCGTCTTCCAGGAGTTCAGACAAAGGTACCATTCATTTCTGACAATGTTCATTTAAAGAGATAAAAATACAGCTATACGAGTCATCTACTGTCTCTGCTCTGTTTAGGTATGAGATCCTCACTCCTAACGCCATTCCCAAGGGCTTCATGGATGGAAAACAAGCCTGTGAGAGAATGGTAAGGAATATTAAATCCCTGCAAACAGCATCAAATACCGCTCAGTGAAACGTTACTGTGTCCCTGTCTTCGGTAGATTCAAGCGCTGGAGTTGGATGGAAACCTCTTCCGTATTGGCCAGAGTAAGATCTTCTTCAGGGCTGGAGTTCTGGCCCACCTGGAGGAAGAGAGGGACCTGAAGATCACTGACATCATCATTTACTTCCAGTCCGTCTGTCGAGGCTATCTGGCTCGCAAGTAAGTTTTTTTTCCTACCTCCTGCCTGCCAGAGCCGTGTCATCTGATCAGAAAAATCAGATTTTTACTGCCGACTCGCTCAGTTTGTTTTGTCTCCTCTGCTTGTGATGCTTTAGGGCTTTTGCTAAGAAGCAGCAGCAGCTCAGCGCCCTGAAGGTCCTCCAGAGAAACTGTGCTGCCTACTTGAAGCTGCGTCATTGGCAGTGGTGGAGACTTTTCACTAAGGTGTGTTCTGTTACAATCTGTAGCTGAGTCTCCTCAGCACCTGAAGAAACCTTCCAATATGGCAGCTGGAGTGTGAGAGTGGTGTAATTTGTCCCTGCAGGTGAAGCCACTGCTGCAAGTCACCAGGCAGGAGGAAGAGATGCAGGCTAAAGATGAAGAGTTGGTCAAAGTGAAGGAGAAGCAGATGAAGGTGGAGGGGGAACTGGTGGAGATGGAGAGGAAACATCAGCAGGTCCGTCACTGCTGCAGGAAGAACTTTCCTATCAAACGATGGGTTAATATGCTGGTTTTTATGCACTTTGAGGTGTTAACACTGTTAATGTGCAGCTACTGGAGGAGAAGAACATCCTAGCAGAGCAGCTGCAGGCGGAGACAGAGCTGTTTGCAGAGGCAGAGGAGATGAGGGCTCGTCTGGCATCCAAGAAACAAGAGCTGGAGGAGATCCTGCATGACCTGGAGTCCAGGCTGGAGGAAGAAGAGGAGAGGAGCCAAGGCATGCAGAACGAAAAGAAAAAGATGCAGTCCCACATCCAGGTTGGTCTCTGAGAAATGCATCTAATTACACTGTTTCAGCCGACCTTCATTCCCAATAAAACAAAAAAACAGAACACACACAGGTGCACATCGAACAGCCATACACAGTAATGATGGATCATTCCTAATAATCATATTGCAAATGTTAACTTTTATAATTATTGTTTTTATATTGCATTTTATTATATAAATGTAGCTATTATAATTAATAATACTATAATATTTATATGATATTATTATATAATGCCATGCATAATAGGTTGGTCACACAGGTTGGTCAGGGTTGGGGATGGACGTCTGAGGGCCACTTGGGCCTCTGTACCTGTAGACTCGCAGTCAGAAGCAGGTCGATGTTACATGTTATGTTGTTTTTTTTCTAATGTATCACATCAGATAAGTAGCACTAACAGATTGTTGCAGGTTAGGCTGGGCATTCCAGTGGTGTCCTGTTGATGGTATGTGTGGCGTGGGGGTGTTTTGGGGTGTTTTGGTCCCCGCAGTGTCTAACCTAGATGCCTAGTGACCCGTACTGGACTCATCCTTCCAGACTGTAGTCAGGATGCTGGCAGAGTAGGGCCATAATATTTTTTACATTTCTATTATTTGTTTTTTCTGTTTGGTCTTTCTTTTTTGTATTTTTATTTGAGTTTTATTATTATCATAATTATTATCATGTTACTACACACTATTCATTAAGCAATGCAACTGGCTGAATCATCAATTTTACCATCATGATTTGTAGCAGTTTGTGTTAATTTTATTTCCACGCCTTCTTTTGACACAACTGTATCATCACTTTATGCACAGAATATATATATATATACTGTATATATATATATATATATATATATATATATATATATATATACCACTGACACCCTGGATCAAGTATACCATCGTGTCTTTAGCTATATCCCAGAGCATTATTAACCCACACTGTGCACAAATAACTATTAATGTTTTTTGATGTAATTTGTGTTTGTAGGACCTGGAAGAACAGCTGGATGAGGAGGAGGCTGCTAGGCAGAAGCTGCAGCTGGAGAAAGTTACAGCTGAAGCTAAGATGAAGAAGTATGAAGAGGATATTTTGCTACTAGAGGACCAGAACTCCAAGTTCCTAAAGGTGAGAGGATGCATGCTCTAAAGGAGCTGTGGTTGGAGAAATAAAAGCAATAAAACATAGAACTGAGATAGGCTTGCTGTCTGCTGACCTGCCTGCACCTCTGCCGTCTTTAGGAGAAGAAACTGCTTGATGAGAGAATCAATGAGATGACATCGGTGCTCGCTGAAGAAGAAGAGAAGGCCAAAAACCTGGGAAAGGTCAAAAACAAGCAGGAGATGATGATGGTCGACTTGGAGGGTAAGGGAGTTCATTAAAGGACATTTTTACCCTGCTGTGGTTGTCTCTTATTAAGCATCTGTGTCCTCTGCTTGCTGATTTAGAGAGACTGAAAAAAGAGGAGAAAACCCGACAGGAGCTTGAGAAGGCCAAGAGAAAGCTGGATGGGGAGACATCCGACTTCCAGGACCAGATATCCGAGTTACAGTCTCAGATTGAAGAGTTTAAAGGTCAGCTGGTCAAGAAGGAAGATGAGCAGCAGGTGATGCAGAGCAGGTAGGAGATGCTATGTGCAACGCCTCCGCTCAGGGCCTTACATAACCGTGTGAGCTAAATGTGTGTTTTCAAGCCTCAACACCTCACTGAGCTTGATGATGGGATACAGTGTAAGCTTCGAGCGTTGCAGAGCAGCCTTCACACTGCACTGAGGCAACGAACAGACACAGAGGTCTTTTAGTTTGAAAGGTTTTGTTGCAGCAGGATAACTCCAGACAAGTTTACAGCTGTGATTTTATGATGCTGTAAAAAAGACTAATGGATATGTAGCTGCTGCTGGGAGCTGTTGCAGGAGTAAAACAGCACAGTGCTGCCCCCCAGTGGACAATTTATATCATAACATGACTCATTTTCTTTTGCATTGTAGAAATCTTTTATTTATGTATTTTGTCCCTTTTTTAATGAAGTCTTTGTAAAGTACAATTCTGTGTAGAAGACATTTTATTTTGTACATTAGATTAGATCACACTCATAATTTGTTAAACTGGTCTGAAGCAGTGCGATGAACTGGTGACCTGTCCCGGGTGTACCCTGCCTCATGTCTGCTTATAGCTGCAGTAAGCTCCTGTTTCCCCATCACCTTAAACTGGAATAAGTGCTATAGAAAATTAATGAATGCATTAATGGTCTGGAGCCAGACTTATCAAGCTTTCTGAAGGTCTTTATAGACTTTGTTTGGACATTCTTGATTTTTTTCTCCTCACATGTGATCCAGTCCTTTATAACCACTCTCTTTTTAAAAAACTGTGTTTTAGCTTTTTTTGTTTGCTTTTCTTCCTGTTTAATAAACTACTTAACAATAAAAGTCAACATGCAGCCTGTTGAAGATATGATTTATTCATATTACTTTATTTGTATCTAAAAATCTAAACACAACACAGTTTAACTCGTTAAATAGCATTTTTGCAGCAACAAGATGAGCAGCTCTTTGCTGAAAACTTAAAGGTGTGCACTGTACTTGAAAAGTGGAGAAATTAAACACATGGAGAGCAAAAGTGGACTGATATAATATCTACAGAAGATAAGTTGGATCTAAAAGTTATGTTCTTAAAGAAGAGGGGGAAAAGCATGGTACAGGGGGCATGGTGGTGCAGTGGTTAGCCCTGTGGGCTCACAGCTAGGTGGATGCTGGTTTGACCCCAGGCTGAGGAGGGTTGTCCAGTGGTCTTTCTGTGTGGAGTTTGCATGTTCTCCCTATGTATGCGTGGGTTCTCTCTGGGTACTCTGGCTTCCTCCCACCCACAAGACATGGATGTTAGGTTAATAGCTATGGTTAAAAATGTATGCTTATCATATGTAAGTTGCTTTAGATAAAAGTGTCTGTCAAATGACTGTATAGTAAATATCTGGCACTTGCACCTTCCGTCAATAGATCTACTCTTTACTGAAGCCTCATCAGAAATAGATCTAATAGAGGCTGTGCTGAAAGAAGGGAAACAGGAAGAAAAGGCTGCTGACATTTGCCAAATGACACAAGAACTGGACTGAAGATTGGTGATTACAGGTCCTGATGAGGAGATTTTTCTTTCCCAGAGAATCACGAGGGCCAGAGCCCTGCATGTTTTCAGTGTTTCCCTGCTTCAACAGCCTATGGAGTTCTGCACAAGTTCAGATGCGTAGCTGCAGGGATACATTGAACACCAGCAGGGCTGCAGCTCTCGTGTGACGGTGGTCAGACCAGACAGATAAAGAAAAATATGCTTTTATTCATTTATCACTTTAATAATGTTTCCAAGCTCATGAGAAAAACGCAAGCTCTCTTTTTGCCTCTGAACACAGAATTTTATATTGTAGCATTTTTTCAAGAAACCCTCACAATTATTTACAGTTTTCATGTATTACATTCAGTTCAGCTTTATTTGTTTCATACCGATTCACAATGATGCCACGTCTTGGCACATTTAAAGATAAACCCCAACTCAATCCAATTCACTGTAGAGAAATGATCAAAATTCATTGTATGATTTTCTAATTGTTCATTTTATAAGTCAAGCAAATTGCTGAAAAATAACTGCTGTGCTAAAAAAAAAGATTGCATAAAATCTGCTCTTTGAATTCAATAAACAGAAGTGAAGAAGAGGTCACCCAGAAGAACAACGCGCTGAAGCAGGTCAGGGAGCTGCAGGCCCAGCTGTCCGAGCTGCAGGAGGACCTCGAGTCGGAGAAACAGGCCAGGAACAAGGCTGAGAAACTCAAGAGGGACTTGAGTGAAGAACTTGAGGCTCTTAAGACTGAACTGGAGGACACCCTCGACACAACTGCAGCCCAGCAGGAGCTCAGGTACTCCTTACATTGCTCTTATTAAAGATGATGGGCCTCCTGCAAAACTCATATGTTACTGTTTATTTGTAGGACCAAGCGTGAACAAGAGGTTGCAGAGCTGAAGAAAGCCATTGAAGAGGAGACTAAAAACCACGAGGCTCAGATCCAGGAGATGCGACAGAGACATGCCACTGTTCTGGAGGAGCTTTCTGAACAGCTGGAGCAGGCCAAGCGGGTAGGAGACAATGCCTCAAAGACAACTTTGCATTGCTTTATTATTAATTAACATCAGTATTTATTGATGTTTCAATCTAGTTCAAGGCTAATCTGGAAAAGACCAAGCAGAGCCAGGAGAGCGCCAACAAGGAGCTGGTCAGCGAGGTGAAAACCCTCCAGCAGGCGAAGACCGAGTCAGAACACAAGAGGAAGAAGCTGGAAGCTCAGCTGCAGGAGTTTATGGCCAGAGTGACAGAGGGCGAGAGGGCCAAGGGAGAACTGTCCGAGCGCACAAACAAGCTGCAGGTCAGTAACACACATCTGTGGAGCTTGTTTCTCCTCAATTACCAACAAAGAAGAAGATGAACTGCAGCTACAGTATACCAGCTGAAAGGAATCATATTTCATTTGCATCCATCCATCCATTTTCTACCGCTTAGTCCCTAAACGGGGTCAGAGGGGGGCTGGAGCCAAACCCAGCTGACATCAGACAAGTGGCAGGGTACACCCTGGATAGGTCCATCACATATCAATAAACAACCATGCACACACACACATTCACTCCTATGGGCAATTTAGAGTTTCCAATGAGCCTATCCCCAAGCTGCATGTCTTTGGCCTGTGGAAGTAAGTTGGAGAGAACCCACGCTAACACGAGGAGAACATGCAAACCCCACACAGAAAGGCCACTGTGCGGACCTCCCCCAGCCGAGGCTCAAACCAGCAACCTTGCTGTGAGGCCACAGTGCTAACCAAATGTACCACCGTGCAGTTCCATCTTCAACCATTCGATGTAAACATGTGCTGTTTTCCATCCATCTATCCATTATCTACTGCTTATTCCCTAAACGGGGTTGCGGGGCCACACAGGGCCAACACACATAGACAAACAACCATCACACACACTTACTCCTATGGGCAATTTAGAGTCTCCAATCAGCCTATCCCCAAGATGCATGTCTTTGGACTGTGGGAGAAAGCCGGAGAACCCACGCTAACACGGAGAGAACCCACGCTAACACGGGGAGAACATGCAAACTCCACACAGAAAGGTTCCTGGTTGGACTGGTTGGGACAGTATGTCCCTGCCTGGTGGTGGGGGGTAAATTTTAAACAACTTGGTGTGAACTTCTTCATGCAGACCGAGTTGGACAACGTGTCGGCGCTGCTGGAGGATGCAGAGAGGAAGGGAATCAAGATGGCCAAAGATGTGGCTGGATTAGAGAGCCAGCTGCAGGACACACAGGTGACGATATAAAATATACTAAACGTTGGTAATCTTTATAAACTTAATGAATCCTCTTGTTTAAACAAAGTGAACCCTTCTTTCTGCTCATTAAGGAGCTGCTCCAAGAAGAGACGCGTCAGAAACTCAACCTGAGCAGTCGTATCCGCCAGCTGGAGGAGGAGAAAAATGCTCTGCAGGAGCAGCAGGAGGAGGACGAGGAGGCGCGTAAGAATCTGGAGAAGCAGTTGATGACTCTGCAGGCTCAGGTAGGTCACGTGGCCTGTCATGTTAACGGAGTTTAAATTAGTTCTCATCCTGATGTTTGTGTAAATGAAAGCTTTCAGAAAGCAAGAAGAAACTGGAGGACGACGTTGGGACGATCGAAGGCCTGGAGGAGACCAAGAAGAAACTGCAGAAGGACTTAGAACTGACCAGCCAGCGTCTGGAGGAGAAGACCATTGCCTTTGAGAAGATGGAGAAGACAAAAACACGTCTCCAGCAGGAGCTGGATGATCTGACCGTTGACTTGGATCATCAGAGACAAATCGTCTCCAACCTGGAGAAGAAGCAGAAGAAGTTTGACCAGGTTAGATCTTTTTAACCTGGTTTAGTTGTGATATGTGTGAAATGATCCACAGTCAACAAGTAGTTTTACTTCCTGAGTAGATGCTGGCTGAGGAGAAGAGCATCTCAGCTCGCTACGCTGAGGAGCGTGACCGTGCTGAAGCCGAGGCCAGAGAGAAGGAGACCAAAGCTCTGTCCATGACCAGAGCCCTGGACGAAGCGCTGGAGGCCAAAGAGGAGCTAGAGAGGGTCAACAAGCAGCTCCGCGCTGAAATGGAGGATCTGATGAGCTCAAAGGACGACGTGGGCAAGAATGTAAGTGCTGCTGTGGTGGTGCTTTGTGTCTTCACCTCTCTTCCTGCTCTTCTGTAACTCCCAACATATCCTGTCAGGTTCACGAGCTGGAAAAGTCCAAACGCACTCTGGAGCAGCAGCTGGAGGAGATGAAGACTCAGCTGGAGGAGCTGGAGGACGAGTTGCAGGCCACAGAGGACGCCAAGCTGCGTCTGGAGGTCAACATGCAGGCCATGAAGGCTCAGTATGAGAGGGACCTGCAGGGCCGGGACGACCAGAACGATGAGAAGAAACGTGCTCTGGTCAAGCAGGTGCAGAAAACAAGCGCATCCTCTCAGTTTAATTCAACTTTTACATCGTTCCCGCTCTGAAAAACACCTTCTCCTCCTTTCAGGTTCGAGAAATGGAGGCCGAGTTGGAAGACGAGAGGAAGCAGAGAGGTTTGGCTGTAGCTGCTAAGAAGAAGCTGGAGATGGACTTTAAGGATATAGAGGGTCACATAGAAGGAGCCAACAAGGCTCGAGATGAAGCCATCAAGCAGCTGCGCAAGATACAGGTCCACATTTTATTCACCTTCCACCACATTCAGCACCTCCTGCTTTGTCTTATTCATTCACAACCTTCCGATGCGTCCTTCAGGCTCAGATGAAAGACTATCAGAGGGAGCTGGAGGACACCCGAGCCTCCAGAGACGACATTTTTGCCTTGTCAAAGGAGAATGAGAAGAAACTCAAGAGTCTGGAGGCTGAGATTGTGCAGCTGCACGAGGTCGCCGCATGTTAGATGATGACAGTTTTTATGTCGATGATTCACAAGAAAACACTAAAATGCCTCATCTGCTCTGCAGGACCTGGCAGCATCTGAGAGGGGTCGGCGCCACGCGGAGCAGGAACGGGATGAGCTGCAGGATGAAATCTCAAACAGCACCTCTGGAAAGTAAGCTGATCTCTCCAGCTTGATCCCAGCATCTGCTGGGACACCACTTAGCCTCTCCAGACCTTTGATTTTTGTTCTTTTATGAGATATTCAGGAGCAGTGCAGCTGCTTAAACATAACTGTAGTTAGGACCTGACATCAGGATTTTCTAATAATGAGCAAAACCTCCTCACAACCTTCATCTGCTGCTGTCACAGGAACCGTTGCCTTAGCAACAGTTTAACTTTTAGCTCTACGCCGGCCTGAGACTGCAGATACTTTTGATGTTTTACGACTCCAGTTGCTGCTGTCGCACATCTTTAGATTAATAGATTTAGGACAAGTCTGCATTTTTTAACCATGCCTGGGTGGATGCATGTAAGAAAACATAACAACCTCTCTTCTTGCTTTGTCAGTTTGCACATCCTGCACAAATCATCTTGCTTTACTAGACAATTATCATTTAAAGATTGTATTTTTTACTCTCATTAAGCAGATATCATCTTGCAATGTTCATATCTTTCCTTTTTGATTAGTTAGCACCAGTTTCTCTCTTGAAGTTGAAATGATGGGCCAGATTACCCTGCTTTGCTGGCAAACACCCAAAATGTCCCTAAAAGCTCATCACAGACGTGTTATGTGTCACAGAGATGAGAAAAAAGAAACAATGCTCACAGAATTAATTAAAATAAATGATGAAGAGGTGTGTTGAAAGCTATTTGTGGTTGTTTGGACCTGCACGAAACACTTTCACATGCACAAACATGGAGGCCTGCCGTGTGTAAATATATAAATAGTGACAGATGTGGTCAGATTTTCATTTATTGTGTGTCAGGTCTGCTCTGATGGATGAGAAGAGGAGGCTGGAGGCTCGCATCGCCCAGCTGGAGGAGGAGCTGGAGGAGGAGCAGGGAAACATGGAGCTGCTCAACGACCGCTTCAGGAAGACAACCATGCAGGTGGGCCAAAGTGTTAGCGTGTTGCTAACTCTCACTAGTGCTCACATCTGATTCTGTTACAATTACACTTGATGATTTGCCTCCCGTCTCCTTCAGGTGGACACACTGACTACAGAGTTGAGTGCGGAGCGCAGCACGGCACAAAAGAGCGAAAACGCTCGCCAGCAGTTGGAGCGCCAGAACAAGGATCTGCGGGTCAAGCTGGGCGAGCTGGAGGGTTCTGTGAAGAGCAGGTTCAAAGCCACTATCACAGCTCTGGAGGCCAAGATAACCCAGCTGGAGGAGCAGATGGAGCAGGAGGCCAGGTGAGCAGAAGTAACCTGGGAGAAGAACCCAGTTAAATCCTTTTAGGAGCAGCTCAAAGAATTAAAGTCTCCTGGTTTTTATTAAAGAGAACGAGCAGCTGCCAACAAGATCGTCAGAAGAACCGAGAAGAAGCTAAAAGAGGTCTGCATGCAGGTGGAGGATGAGCGTCGCCATGCCGAACAGTTTAAAGAGCAGGTACGTCTTTGGCTAAGTTGTTAGCTTGCAGGTCAGCATGTCTTTATTTGTTCTGGATGTGAAATTAAAAAGCATCTGTGTGTGTGTGAAGGTGGAGAAGGCCAACTCGCGTATGAAGCAGCTGAAGCGGCAGCTGGAGGAGGCTGAAGAGGAGGCCACAAGAGCCAACGCCTCACGCAGGAAGCTGCAGAGGGAGCTGGATGACGCCACTGAGGCCAGCGAGGGTCTGAGCCGGGAGGTTCACACACTGAAGAACCGCCTCAGGTGCAGAAATAACACCCACTTACACCATAATCCTCAAACTGTGGTGCTGGTACGCTATGCTCCATTACTGGTAGGCTGAACAATGTTCCAGTATCAGCCTACCAGTACATTTTTACACAAACATGTTTTTTTTTGTAAATACGTACCAGAAGATTCTTTAACCAAATTAAATAATGTCCCAGGTAGTGATGTACAATTTCCTGCTTTTGCTTGAAGATATTTCCCTCTGAGAGAAACATTGAAAGAAGCATCAACAGGACAGTTTTTGGTTATTTGTACTTATGACGGGACTGTGAATGGGAGATTTACAACATGTGTGAAGATGTTTCTCACTTGTCTGAGCCTGGAATTTTTTATTGTTGCTGGAAATGTTATTAAGTGGAATTATTTTATTGACTGGAATTTTTTTTTACTAGATTATAGTGTTGATTCTCTCAAATTAGACATTTCTTGTCCTAATATACAGTAGTTAATATGTGAAACTGTCTTTGGGGGTCTTGAAATGCTTTTTCACTCAAAATAAGGTAAAATTGGGTTGAAAGACACCATGTGGTGCCAAAATGTGTCTCGGGGAGATGATTTCACTAACAATAAAAGACATACACCCTCTAACGAATATCCAAAGGCTTTTAGCTGGATAAGATTGTAGACTTAGAGTCGTCCTCATAACTTCCTTTAGAGCAGGGCTGTCCAATTTGGGGCCCGTGGGCCACAGTTGGCCCACAGTCCATTATCCTTTTATTAATTAATAATTTGTTATAATTATTTTCCCAGCAATGTGAAAAGTTTTTGTTGATATTTTTTCATTGTTGCACTACCTCATCTGACCACAAATAAACATTGCATTACATTGTGGGCAGCGTGGCGCTGTTGTTCGATCAGCTCACATCTAGAAACCAACACTCAGGTTGTGTCTCAATCAGCGCACTAACACTACTTCATGCTGATTGAGACACAGTGTCAGAGAATAAGTGAGAAAATGCTGGGGTCAAATGTTAAAGATAGATATTAAAATGCTTTCGCACACTGACAAGAGAAAGTTTAAAAGTTGGGAACATAAAGCAGTATGCCTAATATGCAAGCAGAAAGTTGCTGTTTTAAAAGAGTATTAATTTTTGTCGACACTATAAAACAGCATTCTCATAATTTGTCGAGGTACAGAGAAGAGGAGTGAAAGGTGAAGGCTCGAGACTTGCTATCAAAGCTAACCTAACAACAACATACCCAATTTCAGCATCAACTGTACAACAAAAACAAACAACAAAGTGCCACATGGGCAAGTTACCAGATTAGCTCTATCATCATCAGAAGTGGACAACATTTCGCATTGGGTGCAGTATACTGAATTCCATATCCAGAAACATACATTTTTAGTTTTGGCCCATGACCATCCACCAAAAGTAATTTTTTGCCCTCCAATAAAAAGAATTTGGACACCCCTGCTTTAGAGAAAAGACTACATTTAAGTGTTACTCAGATAAATGGAGACTGAAAAAGTCATAATTAAATTTTAAAGAAATTGTTAAAACATTATTTTTAATTGAACTGAGTTGAAAAAACAAAGAAAGAAAGCTGTCCTGGACAACTGAGGAAAATAACCCGTCAGCAGGAGCAGAGGTCTGCCTGAGTTACAGAAAACACAACATATTCAACAATATATCACATAACTAGTGACATAACTTACACTAGTTCATGCTTTTTTCATTACTTCTGTTGATCCACGATTCAGAAGCAATGCGATAACCTTCATACATTTTTATTAAATGTTACTTTTAGTCCATGTCCACTTATTTCAGGTACAGCTGGGTTTTTCCTACTTTAATGAGACGATATGAATAACAATGAGTATTACCCTGCCCATCAGGATAATGATGATCAAGGTGCGCTGAGTTGTTGGGGTGAGACATTATCTCTCTGTGTTTGACATGATGGGATCATTTTCACCACGTCGTAACAGAAAAGAAGCTCATATATTTCTGTTGCGTATTTACAGCTGAATATATTAATAAACTCTGCTCACATGTTATCTTTATGTGGTGAGACAAAGTTTGTGAGTTCTGGTGATATTTCATCTGATGCTTCATCTGGAACTAATCTCCCTCTGTCTGAAATGTGCCTGATAGGAAGGTGGAGGTCTCTTCTGCTGCGTTTTAATCTCAGAAAGTTTCCCTGCTCACAAAAATAGATGGAGGGATGAGCAGCAGGCGTCCTCCTATTGCTTCTTTTGGGGTCTAAACTCGCTTCCACTCTGCTCCTCTTCCTCCTGCAGGCGTGGCGGCCCCATCAGCTTCCCCTCCAGCCGCTCCAGCAGGCGTCCCGTGCAGGTAGAGGGAACCTCCTTGGACCTCCTGTCCGACGACGAGCTGGAGAACAAGATCACGGACAACAACGCCAACGAGACCCCGGCTCCTCAGCCGGAGTAGAGGACCCTTGACCTTTGCTCTCCCACCTCCACATCGCTCAGACTCTCCCTGCTTGAACTCTTCCACATGTAACCGAATTTTACAGCAACTCCTGTTTGAGTCTGCAGATTCCACTCAGCATGGCCTAAGCCAGAGCAACACCAGCAGTGGGAGCCTGAACGCCCCGCTTGACCTTGTAAGAAGCTCCGCTCTGCCTTACAGCTCTGTCTGGAGCTCCGGTCACAAACCCCTGCACACATTAGAAATAAGTAACCTCCGCTCGGTGAGGACACATGTGTCTGAGTGATAATTGTCCTCAGCTGTAGTTAGATGTTAAAAACACCACCACAATAGCACTGCGATGTTTGGTGACGAACGCAAACGACCTCCTGACATCATCTTTGTTCAGCGGTCTGCGGCATCCTGTTTGTCTGCTTTATATAAATCCTTTTAGTTGAGTCGTGACTGAATAGTGTTTTTCCAGCCACACGCTGGGACGTGACTGCAGAACACGATGCGTTTAATCGTGATGAACGCTGGAAAGCAGCTCGTCTCTGACATGTAAACCGCTCTCTTGCTTCTTCCTGGTCTGTGCCTTTTGCCACTCACTTGAAACAGAAATCCCATTTATGCCTCATGTATTTTTCATATATCCCATCATGCATAATTTCATGAAGATATTTTCATACATTTGCATATTTGATGAAATATTAGTGGAAACCTGATGCTCTTTGAAATGTGTGTCTTCCTCTCGCTCTTATGTCACTATGATAAAATGAAATGTCAGCAGTGCGGAGTTCTTTGTAGATGGGTGCTATGACTTTTTCTTATATATAACTTTTGTACTTTTTGAGTTATTAAGATTTAAGAACAATCAAATAGACATCAACTGTATTTATATCTCAGCTATTGTATACAATACAAACTCCACCCCTGTTACAACACTCACACTGCACACTGATCCTGTGTACCTACACTCAGTATCCTGACGTGTACAGTGAAGGAGTCATTAAAGTCAATAGAGCCTGGGTTCATTCATGTTTTTTTTAACCAAATATGTTATATGATGACACATTTAGAGGCTTGAATCAATTCAGTTGGATTAACAGCTTGCTGGGTGGATCTACCCCATAACAAGAACATCTCATCTCCAGATCAGGGTTATTAAACTTGTTCAGAAACCATCCATCAATTATATACAATAAAATACAATACAATATAAAACTATGGAACAGAGTGATTACAAGAAGTATGCCTTCCTGAACAGGTGAGTTTTGAGGTGTGATTTGAACAGGTGTAAGTTGTTTACTTTCAGGAACTAGACAAGCTCCAATTTGTAGAGAAAGGGAGAGACAGTAACAGATGCAGTTTTATTATATTTGTACATGCATTACTTCCAGCTCACACGTATCTGCTGCTGGAAGGTACTGATTCACATTACCAGAGTTTACATGTACATATATGGACGTTTCATGGGCATATTCACCTCATAACACACTGAACCAGCACAACGAAAGGATTTTCAGTACAGCCGATCCAAGATCACACAAACAAATACTGACAGGATGAGGTGCTGCTATCCAAAACTTACAGCAAAAACATAAACACATCAGGATAGAATGAGATAAACATCTCACAGGTAAGCACAAATGGTGAAGAGCGGGGGGATGGGGGGGGGGGGGTCACCCAGAACACACTCAAGCTCTGTCACAGGTGCATCCAGGTGCAGTCTAGGAGGGGTGTATCTGTAAGATGGTCATGTGAGTGTGTTCGTGTGCGCATGAGGTGTGTGAGGCCACGAACCCGTTCACAGTTCAGCCTTGTTGCTATGGCAATAAGAGTAGATAAATTGGCAATAGAGAATATATATGTAGAATAAAATACAGAATTTTATAGAATATTTATACTAAAGTAATAGAACATTTTATTGATTAAAGTACTTTTAATAATTTTAGATATTTAAAAATGAAATATAATCAAGAATACATTTTTAAAAATAGATTGAAATAAAACATGATTAAGAGTTATAAAGCATTATCCTCTGTAGAAGCAACATATTTGATCTGGAAAAACACATTCAAGCATGAGAAGTTATTCTGTTCAGGCTGAATGCTCATCCTCTAAACACAGGTAGGATGGATCCAGCACGTCAGCGAGGAAGGTCGTAGGGCCGTTTCAGCATCTACAGAAGAAACCAAAGAAGAAGTTGTGGAACAGATTGAAATAACTTAAATAAATACATAAAAGAACATGATTTTTTTTATTTCGAACACTTTAATTTACAGCTCAGTCTTGCAAAACAACAAACTTATAAAACAAGAAAACAAAGGAGTAAAATAAACAGAACTTATTAAACATGTTCAAAAATGGGGAAGAAGTATAAACGTATTAAATCCTACCCCTTTCTCTAATCTTATTGCGACAATAAACACGAATACCAAAACATTGCCATCAATAATATTAGTCAGGTTATGTTTTGCATGTCATGTAAGCCTTCTCATATACACACACAAACACCTACACACACACACTAGCTCCCGTCCATATGTAATTATAACACTGTTTATATTTTTTCTTAAATATATTGATTTTATGACCAGAACATGTCTGCAGAAAGCAAAACCAGTTTTTCTTTCCTCATCTAGGATTCTACATGTGGAACGTTTGCTCTAAGATTGAGACTTTCCTTCAACAGCGAGGTCAAAGTGTGTTGGCTGCCTCAGAGACTGAAATTAATAACAATAATAATTTAACACTTGACCTAATAACATTAACACATAAAAATACAAGTCTCTAAAACCAATTAATGTGATATTTTAGCCAGTAAAATGTATAAAATTGTATTAACTAGAAAGAAAATGTAATTATATAACTTTTTTCTGAACTCACTAAATCCTACTGAGGCTGCAGGATGCTGTGTCGGTTACACACTGGACCTCTGTATCAAAGCTCCTTTAGAGATAATAAGAGGTAGCTATATAAATCATTAACAAGTAAAGACATACACTCACTGGTCACTTTGGTTACCTTGCTAGCACTAGGTTGGACTTCTTTGCATGTAAAACTTAATTCTTGGTGTCATACATTCAACAAGGTAATATAAACATTCCTCTGGGATTTTGCACCATTTATACATGAAGCATTCACACAGTTGCTGCACATCCATGATGAGAATCTCCACCACGTCCCAAAGCTGCTCTGTTGGATGGAGATCTGATGACTGCTCCATTGGAGTGCAGTGAATCATTGTCATGTTGAAGAAAGCAGTCTGAGATGATTTGATCTTTGTGACATGGGGCAGTATCGTATCCATCAGAAGATGCTGCACTGTGCTGGTCCACAACATTTAAACCATGATATGTACCCACTTTCTGGACTTAAGTCCCTCGATCACGTCAAGATGCTTAAATAAAATGTTTTCTTCTTTTATCCCCCCTTTGGTCTGTCTGACCTCTGTGACCTCCAGATCGACATCCATTAAATCCAATCTATGAATAAAGTATCAGAATGAAATAAGATTGTTATATTGCACACGCATTATGTGACACTGTGCAGAGTGTGTGTGTGTTATGTGCTCTGTCAGAGAGGAGATAAGGTGCCTAATGCGCAGAGTTGTGGAAACAACTTCTGTAATCCTTTATCATGTGACTCATAGTAATCATAGTAATCATCAGTCCATAAGGAAGAGACAGTCTGTTGTGCAGCAGGAGAGACGCAGAGCTGCTCAGACTCTAAACCTTCACCAGACTTTCACCTTCACACTCTTTGGTAAGTGTGTGCATGGAGTTCAGGCTGGTTTGGGAAGTTATGGTGGTGGCCTGATGGGGAGTTATTTTTTTATAATGGGTTTGTGTGTAAATGTGTTTCAGGGTTTGATTCATTGCAGAAATACTTTTTTACGCACACGCATAAATAGGAGGTGGTGTATCGGTAATTATCCTCCATTTGTTGGTTTGAGGGCTAAAAAAATCGGTAACAATATGGTTAATTGTAGAGTTCGGACTTTCATTCATCATTCCCAATATTGAAATGCAAATCAGCTGGTGATTCACATCCAGAAGAGCTGATCCCATAAATACGGACTCAGACCGTGTTGTTCTCCTCGCAGGGCCCCACAGAGGCGATCCTGCTGAGCGGGCAGGGGGGGGGCACATCACGTCCCAGGGAGTTTGGTTTTTTTTTTCTTTTTTGGAGACAAGAGGATCCAAACCATATGATGTCTGTTGTGGGCGCCCAGCCTTTCATCAAACCAATGCAGGCCTCACCTTCGGTTTCCCCCGGTATCCAACGGAGACACACGCTTCCCGCGAGCGAGGTCCGGCCGCTCAACACGCAAGATGCCATAAGCGTCTTTGAAATCGAGCGTGAAGGTAAGTAAGACAGGTTAAAGGTGAGATATTCACGCAGCATTGCTCTCCGAGGTTGTGCCAGCTGAAATGAGCTCAATGTTCTGCGCGTAAAACCACCTTAACTGCATTTACTTATCACTTTTTGTTATTTAAATTCATTTTAGCTTACATTTATTTCATTTACTTCTAAAATAGTTATTAGATTTTTTAAATAGGTTGAATTTAGTAGCTTATTTATATTATGTGACTGCATGCGCGCGCGTAAAAGGAGTGCCAAATAATTATTACGCACGGGCCAATCTCCCCCCTCTGTGTCTCTGTCTCTCTCAGCATTCATCTCAGTGTCAGGTGAGTGTCCCCTGCACCTGGATGAGGTGCGTCACTTCCTCACGCTGTGTCCGGAGCTCTCCATGGGCTGGTTTGAGGAAGGCCGCCTGGTGGCTTTCATCATCGGCTCTCTCTGGGACCAGGACAGACTCACTACGGTAAGATACTCCTCTTAGCTTTCTAAATCATACAAACTAAATCTTTAACAGTCCCACCGTCTTTAATTTCCAGGACGCACTGACCCTCCACAAGCCCTGCGGTTCCACCGTCCACATTCACGTCCTGGCCGTGCATCGCACCTTCAGGCAGCAGGGGAAAGGCCCCATCCTGATGTGGCGCTACCTGCAGTACCTCCGCTGCCTCCCCAACGTGCGTCGAGCGGTGCTGATGTGCGAGGACTTCCTCATTCCCTTCTACCGCAAGTCGGGCTTTAAGGTGCAGGGCCGTTGCGCCATCACCGTGGGCAACCTGACCTTCACAGAGATGTGGTACCCAATCAGCGGCCACGCCTACATGCGCCGCAACAGCGAGGCAATCCGGTTCCCGCAGCATCCTCTGACTCTGCCACTGGCAAAGACTGACGAGCAAGTTGATTTATGACTTTTTGTGTCTTGTTTTTTTTTTTTTTTACTGAAATTGGGTAGTTTTGAATCAAAAACATGGGAAAATAAAGAAAAATCCATGTTTTCTGGATCTTTCAGGTTCTCTTGTTTAACGGACTGTTCATCAGGTCTGACATAAACTTACCTTGAGTTAAATATTTTATTGTGTAGTAAAAAAAAAAAGTACTATATACTGTAATGTTAAATGTCACGTGTAAACAATGTAAAATGTGTTGAAGTGGAAGTGGCTGTAATGGGAGTTACATGATTTATTTTTGCTGCAGAGCTATGATTGTACAGTAAGCTGCTTCCTGCTTAGCCTTTCAGTGCTTCCCATACATGGACTGACGTCAGTAGCCAGGCTTTATTAGCTGCTCAGGAGCAGCTCCTCCAGCTCCTCCGGCTCTATTAGGGAGCTTTAGCTGTTGAGGGCGTCTGGGATTTAGATCCACTCATCATTCGCAGCCCGCAGAGTCAATGACCTTACTCCAACCTGCTTGGAGAGCATTTGCAGATGTGCACGTTGAATTTTTTTCAGGTCATTTTGTTCTTTAATTTGTTTCTGTGAACATTAATTCAAATAAAATGTTTTATACTGTTTTTCTAAGATGAGAAACTACTTTTTTCTGCTTGGTTTCAGTTAAAGAGGTGTCAACCAAAACTGCCCGACCGGCTCATAAGGGTTTAATGGGGTTGCACGGTGATGTGATGGTTACCTCACAGTGAGAAGGTTGCTGGTTTGAGTCTTTACTCAGACAGAGGCCTTTCTGTGTGCAGTTTGCATGTTCTAGCGAGAGTTTACTGGTTTCTCCGTTGTTAGGGTGATTTGAAAGCAGTGAATGTGTGTGACTGGTTGTTTGTCTTTGTGATGGATTGGGGACCTTTCCAGGGCACACCCTGCACTCTGGTTACTGGAGTAGGCTCCAGCTACCTGTGACCCTTCACTGGAACATGTGGTACAACAAAAAAGGATAGTCATAGTAGTCTAATCATTATCCTGTGTTGTCTTTGTGTGGGACTCTGGAGACGTACACACCTACAAGTGTGCGCACTTGAATGAAGCTTTAATCCATGACACAGTCACCGACTCAGATCTAATCTGCTAATATGTCCTCTGAAGGACAGACTGGACAGTTAATGGTCATCTAAAAAAATGACCTAGAAATCCAGTTTGCTTCCTCTGACATGAGAACCACTTTGTTTATTCACATAGCAGCAGATCAACGTGTTGTTGCTCATCTTCATGATGTGAGACTCGTCTATTTAATCCAAACCCCTCAGGAACAGCAACACCTTTGAAAAAACAATTTTCAGTAAATGATCCATTAATTTTTTATTAATAAAGCACCTTTCATATAAAAGATTGCAACATACTAAACAACAGCAACAAAAGGAACATCTTAAACCCTCAAGTCCTGAAGATCTAATATACAGCATATACCATGTGCATGAATGCGCACACTCCTGATGTCCAAACTCTCATCAACCACACTGAGGAACATAAAACCTAAAATAAAAAGTCAAGCTGAACTAAAAAGGATTAAAACAAAGAAAAAGAATAAGATCAGATTTAAAGGAAGATGAAGATGAAGGTGCCTGTCCCTATGGTCACTACACACCACAACATGCTCTCAGATCAGCTGACCAAAAGCTGTTCCTAAGACACAGAAAACCAGAGGACACAGAGCCTTTTTACTTCTAGCTCCAAAACTCTGGAAGAACTTCTGCAAGTTAGAGGCAGCCTCCCTTATTGTTTTTAAAACACTTTTATTCTTTGGCTTTTAGGCAGGAATGAGTTGTTTTTAAAGCTGTTTTTATGTAGATATAAATGTTCTTTTTATTTATTTTTTACATTTTTTTATTTGTGATGTAAGTTTTTACTGTTATTGTTACACTGTTACAGCACTTTGTCAGCTGCTTGTTGTTTTTTAACTGCTTTAGAAATAAAATGGTTTGGTTTGCAGCATCACTGCTTCATAGAGCTGTTAGAATACACACATTTCCAGGAACTAAGGAAACACAAATCATAATGCATAAAGGGGACTATATATATATATATATATATATATATATATATATATATCCATCCATTTTCTCCTGCTTATCTGAGGTCGGGTCAAGGGGGCAGCAGCCTAAGGAGGGAAGCTCAGACTTCCC
>JBAMHV010000022.1:3389088-3409114 GCA_037177535.1 Pseudomugil gertrudae
ATATACATATATATATATATACACTTGTTAAGCTCTGTTTTGCTGAGTAGATGAGCCTGTTGTGTATTTCTTGCACAATAACCAGACACCTCTGTTTTCTTTTAAACATGTGTTTTTGTAATGCATTAAAAAAGACAACAGATGTCTCTGCTTGTGTGACAATTCTATAAATATGATTCAGGAGTTCTAGGGAATGTTATAACTTCACATTTCCTCCTTAATTACAAATACATCATGTCAGAAAAGTTTATTAATGACGTTTTTTTCCACAAAATGTATCAGCATCAGTATCAGCATTGAGGACTGAATCACCCACTTTTCCATCTCAATTTAACATTCATTTATTCTTCATCATTATTCTTCCTTTTCATTTTCCCATCAATATGTCTGTGAAGCGCCCAGAGATGACATGGTCATGAAGTGGTGCTATATAAATAAAGTTTAATTTTACTATTTTGAATCAGCCTTTGAAGCAACACTACATCATTTTTTTACCTTAAAACCAGGTGTGTCTGACTTGTGTGGGTGGCATACTGACATTCGGTATTCACAGATATGCGACATGACTTTCCAGCTGTGTTTTACAACGTGTCTCACTCCAGCAGCACATTTAAGACGTACGGCCAGCCAAAGTGTTTTGTAGGTAAATGTACACATAAAAATCTAAAGTAACAATAAAATAATCATTAACAATAAAAGAAAAAAGAATAAAAAAGTTCACTCTTACTCAGCCTGTCCTGTCAAGGAAGTTTGGTTTTTGTTCTGTTGGAGTGAAAGTGGCTGTTTAGAGCTTTCTGTACTTCGCTCTACACAGCACATTTGTGGGTGATCTAGCCTACAGAGACTGAAAGTGGCTTATAATGATGCTCTGAGGCTTCTGTTGAGAAAGCCCAGATGGACTAGTGCCAGTGAACTGTTTGTGACTAACAGAGTGAATACACTGCAATCCCTTTTAAGAAATCAAATGTATAAATTTATGTGTCGTCTGAATGCGATAGAAAATGGGATTATTTTATTGTTGACAAATATTAAATGCAGTGAAATCCGCAATTTTTCTGTATTGTGGAGACAATGGTATAGTTGCCTGATGAGAGATTAGAGCTCTTTTTTATTGTTGTTATTTTAGGCTTAAATTGTAATATATTGTTTGTCTATTTGTTTTTACCATGGACCACGAGTCTGCAATAAAGTCTATCAATCAGCCAAATACCAGGGTAAACATGCAGGTTTTAAGATGTCTTTTAAACAATAAACAACTACGTAGGAGCCACAAACTGCACAAGCTTAATCTCTTCTGGGTTTTATGAAGGATTGTGATGTCACGCTGTTTAAAAACAGACTTTTTCTCCTTTTGGTCTGAAAAAGTTTTCCTGTTTGAATGATTCAGGTTTATTTAAATATGTTGTTATTTAGCTGGATTCTCTGGAAAGCACCAATACACAGTAAATCTCATCTGATCTGCATGGCAGTGCTCCATAAGATCACGGTCTGTTTGGAGCAGCATAATGTTTTATGTTGCTCCACTTTTATTTGTCTGGATGACAGGACATGGAATCAGTGTTACCTCCAGAGCCAGTAGGATCTCTGGGTTGCTCCTATTGGTCAGGGACTTTGGGTCCAGAGTGGATCGAAGTCTATCCAAGGAGTCCGACAGCATCTCTGCATCCAGCTGGAACTGCATTAAACAATCACTTCTTAACACGTTTGCATCGGCTGAATTATTTTAACTGCACTGAGGTCTTTACCTTCTTGTAGTTGTCTACGTTGTCCAGGTGTGCTTCCTGTGCGAGACACAGGTTGAGGAAGGCTTGCCACTCAGCATGCACCGTATCTTTGTGAGCCTGATCAAAACAGTGACACCTGGTTTAGCTGCATGCTGCTTGAATCAAGTCAGTTTTATCATTTTAGATAACAGCTCTGTCCCAAACACCTTTATTGTCACGCTGCCGGGGTGCATCATTTCAAGAAGATGTGCTCCTTCCTCCTCCAGCAGGTTGACCTCCTGCTCGTGTGCCACCAGTCCACTTTTTTTAAATTTCTGTGTATAAACACAAACAGAATTTTGGGCAATGGTCTGAAAACACAGTTTCCTGCATGTTTTTAATGTTTACATGCTCCAACACACCTGACTGAACTTAATGGGTCATTATGAAGAACTTAACAACAAGCCATTGGATGCATTTGGTTTAAACCAGGTGTGTAAGAGGAAGGAAACAACAAAACCTACAGGATAGTGGCCCTCCAGGAGCAGTGTTTGATACCTGCTATTGTAGAAAATGCTCTCTTTTCCAGAAAATCGAGTAGAAACCTTCAACCAGACTGCATCGCTCACCTCGTACTCAATGCGGACACCTGCAGGGTCTATCATGCGGTCACTCCAGTCTCTCTGGAGGATGCGATCCTGTTGGCCCGATAGGTAGACCAGCTCCTTACTGCAGCTCTGCATGTACTCATACAGAGAGGCCAGGTGGATTTTCCTCTGCTGAGACCTTTCCTGCAAAACACACAAAATCCACACGATGTTTAAAGACAACAAAGACGTGGAGGGAACGTTTGAAGAAGAAAAACAAGACCACGCACCAAAACTTCAGCATATTTCTTTTTTAGGATGGTGAGCTGCTCCTGGAAACAAACCAGATAAAGAATCAGCATCTCACCGTGCAGCATGCGCGCACACACACACACACACGTGTTGCTTGGTGCTGTTACCTTTGATGTGGTGGTGCTGAGCTGCAGCTGGCTGTTGTAGGCCTCGATCTCTTGGTTCAGGATATTATGGGCTGCAATCTGCTTTTCTACATCAGCCAGGTTGGGACCGTACGCCGCTTTCTTTAACTGGCTCTGCAACATCAGTCACACAAAAGCAGCTATTCATGCAAACGCCTGTAAGTGAATGATACAGACATGTCGAGGAGAAACGGACCAGTTTGTCATCGAGCAGATGCTCCCAGTTGATCTTCTGTGTCAACTCCAAGTCCTGAACCTGGTCGTACAGTTCCCTGTAGGCCGCACAGTCCTGAACCCAGCGATCGTGGAGATTTTTCACACTGAGAATAGAGACAGATACATTTCTGATGTGTGGAGAACATCTCAGACGTATATGTGGCGAGTGTGTGTTTGTATTTGTCTCTAACACTCCAGTGAAAACGTACTCTTTCTCTATCTCTTCAGCCTGTGGGTGCTTCAGCCTCTTGGCTTTGTCCACGTCCATGAAAAGATCCTTCAGCAGCTCCTCAGCACGTGCCAGGGTTTTTGAGCTTTCTTGCGGATCGAGGGGTTGCTGGTTCTTCTTGCTTCGCTCTTCATCCTGCAAAACATCAGCAAGTATCGGGATAAAACACTTCTCCCATGTTTGGCAAAAATGATGATGAAGAGATTCATTTGGAACAGAAATTTTTTGCTCATTTTACTTTAAGTCGTTTTCAGCTTAAATTATTCTTATTTTCCACCTCAAAACAGACGTGGATCTTTGTTTTTGTGCCCTGATGTCTGCAGATTTCTTACCAAACTCAGCAGCTCCTCGGTTCGCAGGACGTTCTTTTCCACCTCATCTGCGTTTGCCTGCATGCGAGCAATCAGCACAGCCAGGTCGTTGGCCTGAGTCCTGGTAGGAAACAATAAAAACAATATTATGGTTTAAATTGCTGTTAAAATACAACGTTTTAGGACTTACAAAGTAATCATAGTTGGAGTTTACATTATGCTTTTTCTTCTTTCTTTAAAAGTAATTTTGAATTATTGCACACAGTAATTTTAATGGACTAAACTAAACATGGCTGGTTATGTTGCACTTCTTTGTTATATTGCACTACAGGTTCAGATCAATTACTCAAACTGAACCACTTTTGAAAAGTGCATTTGCTTTTAGGTAAATAAAGATGGTGCATGACGCCTCTGACAGCTCAGACAAAGAAAATGGCTTCGGTTTTTTACTACCAGTCAACCAGTTTGGGCGCTCTGGCTGTTTGTTCTGTGATTTCTCAGCTGCCAACACCTGAGAGCCAACTATTTATGGTGACACACCCAGATTCAGACCGAGGGGACACATTGTGGCGGGAGGGGAGTGTCCTCCTGTCGCCTCCAGAAGCCGCCGTGGAATGCTGTTAGTGTGTGACACACACATTCCTGCTGAAACTACACACACTGACACAGTGTGTCCGACATAAGCAGCGGGCTCGTGACAGGTTAGACACTTAGACATTATGGCTTGTAGGAGGCAGACAGATGTGTGTGAACAAAGTCTCAATGCATTCAGTCTGTTTTTGTATTGAAAAGTGATTGTTTTCTCTCTAAATGTCTGAATGTATTTATATGTAGCTTCTTATGTGATTTGATGTGCATAGTAGTAATTGTGTCAGCATGTTAAATTGTTTCATAGCTTCTCCTGAACTGAATCAAATGGCATCGTGGCATAAAAGGCTACCAGCTACCACTCATTATGACCCACTATGTTAATACGATACAGCGTGTTGTGATCAGAGTTGTGATTTCAGGATGGTTTTGCTATAACATTATGAGCTACCTGAGTTCTGGGTTTTAACCTGTTTACAGTTCCAGCATTTCATAACTTGGGTTTATTTTTGTCAGGCTGTTGGGTAACATGAGCTGGCAATGCTGACTTTCTCGTTACATAAAAACACCCTTAATGCTGTGATTCAGCTTGTGATCTGTACCTGTATTTATGCTCCAAAAAGAGGAATTTTCAGTCCCTTATTAAGTTGGTTATTAAATAACTAATTGTTGCAGCTTAATTACTTAAAAAGAGTTCTTTAACCTACTAAAACTTACACAACATACATCATTTATGCACAAAGAGCAGAGCAAAAGTATTATTAATAATTTGTGAAACACGATTTTTGTACATCTATAAAATGTTTCACACTATGTTAAATCTGTTCATTTTGCACCAGAATAACAACTAAGCCATTTTCTTCTGCGTGTAAAACTGTATCCTCTAAAACCTTGGGTCTGAACCCTCTCTAATTCTGCTCTGCTTCGCTGTACAGGGTTTGTGTTTGCAGAGATGATCCTCACATGTTGTAGCATAACCTGACAAAGGTTTAGAGCTGCAGCTGCATCAATGCAAAGAGAAATTCATCCTGAAAGTTTATCGCTCTAAACAAGCTGGATTTATTTCATTTTACTCTGTGCCATTTCCATCCTCCTTCACCAGTAAACTGATAATTACACATTGGATCAAACGTCCCTTTGCTGTGACTCCAAATATATTGACCTTGAGGTTGCAGATGTATACATTCATTATTGGTGTGTAATGTGCGAGACAAGCACAATAAGTATGCACAGAACTGAAAGTGATTCATTCATTGCAGAGTTTTTACCCATATAGTACTTTTACTCTTAGTAAAACTACGAGCACTACTTCCTCCAACACTGACTCCTTTTATTTTGCACTCATGCTTCCACATTAGTAACACACCGCTCTGTCAAATCTCAGCTGATCGGGACTGTTTGCCAACGTGTGACCTGAACATTGACTCACTTCCACTCACGCTTAAAAGCCCATCAGTCCCTGCCACTCCTTTCGCTTTCCTCCAGCACACACTCTAATGTTCAACATTACGTGCCCCTCCACGTGTGAGCGGACAGCAGGTGTACACCTGCTCAGAGCAGAGGTGGTGTTGTGCCATCACACAGTAGATTCAGCCCCACTCCTCTACTGCAAAGACAACGCGCTGCATGGTGAAATATCTGACTGTTGACGTGCTTAATAAGTTAATATGACTGCAAACACTCATGATACACCCTTTGGGCAAAGATAGCCAGCACATAACAGTACTGTGGTTACATAAAAAAGGAACCGGTTGAAGAGGTAAGACGTATGTGGAACATATAAGGTTCTTAATCATGAGAAAAAGCAACCAAACGTCCTCAGTCCTCAGTCTTTTTATGAATGATTTTCATTTAGGATCATTGTCCCCTTCATGTGCTTAGCTTCATTGTACTGTTCCACGTAAACAAATGGGATCATGGTACAAACACACTCAGATAAAGATTTGCCCTTCAGCATGAAAAAGCCCAGGAATAAAACCCTCACACACTCCTCACACACTCCTTTACATAAGGAAATCCAGCTCACCTGCTTAACCGAACTGGGTTGGTTTCCTTTTTCTTTGACATGTTGGGAGACTGTGTGGACCTGTGTGCGTATGAGTCCAAGTCTTTTTCTTCCAGCTCCCACCTCGCTCCTCTTCCTCTCTCTCTCTCTCTCTCTTCACCAGGTCTTCCCTCAGTTAAGGAGCGTCCACCTGTCTCAGCTCCTCCCAGGCCGACAGGTGTGTCATGAGTAAAAGCAGGAGAAGAGGAGCAGACCGGGCTGACCTGTTTCATTTCCCTGCCTCCTTTCATTCTTCCAGCAGGCTTTGAGTTCCCGGAGCTTTCCCCCTCATGCATGTGTCCTTGCTTTTTCTTGAATCTGGTGTCATAGAAATGTTTGTATTCATTTTAAACTAAAGATCAGGAAACGGGAATATTTTTTGTCATGCTTGAGCTGGAAGGACTTTACATTCTACTTTAGCCTCATTCTTTATCATATTAAAACATTGTGGTTATAAAACATGATAGAGCCTCTGTCCTGTTATCACTACGGCAACATGAGAGGTCGATTATAAAACACTTAATGTCTTCTCAATGATAATAGCAAATTAATGTATAGTAACTTGAAGGCCGACTTATGATTAAAAGTTATTATTTGTCTCCAGAAAAAGGAGAATATATAGAAATAAGGCATGAACTTTAACTTCTAATCTGTCTGAGAGCAAAGTTTTTAACTGCAATGCCTCTAAATGCTAAAACAACACAGACGTTCTCACTCTTAGGCATTTCTCAACAGTGCTGCTATGAACATATATGACTGATTAACACAACACATTATTGATTTGGAACATTTTTTGTCTTATTTCTTACATTTAGGCTCTGTTCACCTCCCAGAGCCAGAGACACATTGATTTCTAGGTATCTGTACTTATCAGACACACACCCAGCTGAGATCCACCCAGAGTCAAGGTCCAATGAGAGGAATTCAAAGTTCACATGTAGCGAGAGAGAAAAAATGCTGATTACAAAGACTGAATGAAAGATGCAGTCCCTGTACATGTGTATGCTCATTCAGGTACAGCAGCTTATAGTAAAAAGTGGCAGGTGAGAGTTGAGTTGAAAGCATCTCTTTGTGTGAAGTCAGACAACTTCACTTTTTTCCACATCAGTGACAATAAATTGGTGCAGCATGTTGCCATGCCTCATGCTTACTGTGGGTGTGTGTGATGCACACCCTCAGTAACAACTCCTGAGACCAACACCTACATACCTGCTGCCGGTTTGGGGGGAGGGGAGTTGAGAAGAAACAAAGAGGTAAGAGGAAATGAACCTCATGGACAGGAAAAAGCGGTGATACAAGAAAAGTCTCTATTGGCAGTGGTTTCATATCCACTCAGCTCGTCTCAAAGCTGCTGCAGGTTAAATCACTCGCTTCATTATTCATAAACAGCCTCGTGTAAAAGAATAAAAATTAACCTCAGGGTTAATTAAACTACAAACGAGTATTTAACATATTAAAGGCTTTACTTGTGGTAATGGACCTCCATTACTCCAATCAGCACAACCTTCATTTACACCACACTGACACACCTGCTCTGCACCTGCCATGCAGCAGGCCGCTACTAAGCATGTGTACTGCTCGCTACGAAGCAGGGAAACGTTTTAATCTGCAGATATGCTTAAGAGCTTATTGACAACAGTTACTCATTTAAGATGATTAACAGCAAAAATAATACTAAAAAAGATTTTTTTAAAATGAATCAACCAGTAAATTTTCTGGTTCGGTGACCGCTTGTATCTACACCGCTCTCTTCATCACACTGTTCAACAAAACAATCTGGAAAAGCTTTGCAGGTTTCATCTTTTATAGAAGCAAATGTGAGGAAATCCCATTTCACTTAAAGTTCAAATTATTCACTTCTGTATTATAAACTTCCTTTTCTAAACAATCAATATGGGAGATGTTATAGTGCACTAAAACACACCAGCCAGCTCAGATAAAGGCAAATAAACAGGGACCATGTAAAGCATCGACCCCACAGTGAGGCACGGAGGTGTGTGTGTGGTAATGAGGACAAACAGATGAGTTTTGCATATAAGATTTTAAAATGTACAAAACAGTCCCCGTAGTGGTTAATCTGCTTCTGAGGAATGGCAGAACATCAGCACGGGAGTTTGACATTAAGGTTTCTCCTCACTGAGGACAGATTTCCACATTTCCCAGTCTGTTTGCTGTGCTTAAAGGAAATAACATTATAAATTATGTTTTAATTCTACATAAGAACAAATGCAGTAAAAATAATGTGATTGCTGTACAGTGACAACTTTTTTAATTTGGCCACTTTTTTAGGTGCACTTGTTCAATCAATTTTTAATTGATCTTATCAGACAATCACATGGTTGCACCTTTATGCATTTAGTCATGTAGACATGAACAAAAGGACCTGGAGTTTTATTTTGCTTTGTGTCTTTGTCTCCTTTTTGTCTCTTCACTCTCCCCTGTTGGATTAACATCCCATTTCGTTACTTTTGCTAATCATGTGCAGCATCTTCTGATGGATACTTCCAGCAGGATGATGCACCACTCACATCATCTCCAACCGCTTTCTTCACCATGACAGCAGGTTCACTGTACTCCAACGGCCTCCACATTACCCAGATCTACATCCAACATTAGTGGAATGGGAGATTCTCATCATTGATGTGCAGTCAACAAATCTGTCATGTTAGCATCGAGCAAAATCTGCAAACAATGTTTCCAACATCTTATATCTGTGACACCAATGAAGGCAGTTCTGGATGGGAAAGCAGGTCCAACCTGGTACAAGCGAGGTGGACCTACCGGTAACGTGGACAGAAACTATACCTGGTATAGGTAACAGAAAAGCTGACACATCACAAATATTTTGGTTAGTAAACATCATGTCCTGCTTTTTAACTAACATGATCATTTTTTGTCACTTTCATTCCTTCAGTTCTCCGTTGAGAACATGTTTTCAGATAAAAGGGACGTCACCAGCAGGGTGGGACTGTCACAGAGCAGGATGGAGGGGTAAAAGCCATTGTCTGACTCATTAACTCAGTAATATTTACTTAGTGAGCATTCCACACATACTTTCCAGTCCACAGTTCAGCATACTGATCCACATTAGACACACCCTCATTATCTGAATGTCACCTACAGCGACCAGCTTAAAGCTGTTATCAGTGGGTGTAGAGCGGTAACCACGTTTAGTTTGATCCGTATAAAATATAGCAGCCTTTATTTTTAATAAGATCCATTTTATTGGTAAATTTTCTGCATCTTAAGTCCTAACATGAAACACAAGCTAAAGTTGTTTGTGCAATTTAAAATCATGCACAAGTTTTGATGGGAATTGAAATAACTGGAAAATATTTCTGCTTCATAAATAATCAGGTTGAATTAATCACAACCTTGCATCTTCAAGAAGCACCAAATTTATCAGCACTTGATCTGCAAAGTAACAAATGCCTGAAGATAAAAAGTAAATCCCTCACAGGTTTAATTCCAGTTTGTTCAGAATTTAGATCTAATTTAAAAATAAAAAGTCTCCACAAGCATCAAAATTCATTTTCAATTCAAATACAAGATTTTCAGAATGATTAAATATACAATACTGACACCTGGTGGACACCAAGAGTCAGGACGACCGAGAATAAAGCAGAATTTACTGAGTCATCCATTTTCTTTACCACTTGTCCATTTCAGGGTTGGGGGTAGCTGGAGCCTAGAGGCGGGGTACACCCTGGACAGGTCACCAGTCCATCACAGAACCACTCATATTCAACTCTGGAGAAGTTCATATAACTAAATAACCTAACATGCATGTATTGAACAGTGGGAAGAACCAGGAGTGCGCCCACACTAAAACAGGAAGAACATGCAAACTGCACACAGAAAGGGTCGCTGAGCAGACCTCCCCCCTAGGTGAGGACAATTTTCATTTATATAAAAAAAAACATCCACATACAAACTTGTCTTTGGGGTTTTTTATTTTAAAGATCATGCAGTGCACTTCCAAGGCCAGAGGACGTCACTTTCAAAATGATACACATGAACTAATACACGTTATAACCTAATACAAAAAAGGAAAAAAAACAATGCAGAGGAATGTAACAAATTAAATAGGATAAACAAAGTGTGCAACACTATTGCCGCACTGCAGATCTTAAAGAGGCTGTATATTCTGTTACTTTAACCCTGTTGTGTAAATACAAAAACAAGTTGGATTAAGTATAGAACTTAAAAAGACAAAGCAATAAATTACTTCTTTCAAGTGTATGGTGCATTTACTGAGGGAACTGAGGAGGCATGGGGTACGGCACCAGCGGTGGAGGATGCTGTTGTGGAGCCTGTGCCTGCGGAAAGAACTGTGGGTGGCTCGCACCGTTCTGCGCAACAACCTTGTTGGGGACAAACTGCTGTGGCTGGAAGTTGTTCTGGCCCATATAGGCACCCGTTTGGTTGTTGCTGAAATTTGACTGTCCACCATTGTAGCTTCCGCCGCTGTAGCCGTTGGCACTTCCGTTGCTGCCTCCAAAGCCTCCGTTCTGTGAGTTTGCACCATAGCCCTTATTTGGTCCATTAAAGCCTCTGTCCCTACCAAAATCCCGCCTGCCTGAATACCTATCTCGACGATCATAGTCACCACCTCGGCCGCCCCTTGAACGACCTGAAGGAAGAAAGAGGAAAATGTTTTGAATTAAATCTTCATAAAATGCCTCCATGATAGATATATATACCCTGGCACACAAGAGACCTGCAGGGTAAGAAAAAAATTAAGGCTGCCACTTACAGCACCATTTCTGTATCTCACCAATTAGATTTACCTCCTCTGTCTTCTGCCATCTGGAGGAGCTTGGGATTGATTGCCTGGTTGGCCTCACGGAGCACAGAGATGAGATCGCCTGCCTGCCTCATGTTGTTGGGGGTGAAGAAAGTGTAGGCTGTGCCTGTCTTTTGGCTACGAGCTGTTCTGCCAATGCGGTGAATATAGTCCTCAGAGTTGTTGGGGTAGTCAAAGTTGATGACAAATTTCACGTCTTCAACATCTGTAAGATTACGTTGCAGTGTGGCAGAAAAGAGAAGGGCAGCACACAAGAGAAGTGTGCCATTGCCACCACAACAACCACATCAAAAACAGAAACAAGGCATGTTAGTCCAGTCAGGAGGTGGAAAAACTGGGCTAAAGCTGAAAAAAAAGCCATTAATCTGAGGGGGAGACTACGGTGGGAAAAGAGAAACGATGCACACTCCATTAGAAAATAAAAACCTTCCTACGTACAGCAACTGCAAAACCACTCAAAGAATGGATAAGCAGTCTTACCATTGTCTGGAGTATGCATTCACTAGTCCATTCCCATTGCAGCACACACCCCACATAAGGTCATGTGACCCTCATGTCTACACGGGCACACTGCTGTGCACTTAGACATGACCAAGGTTCCTTTGGCTTGTACATTTAAGCAATGTTGACTATTAAGCTCGCACTCGAGTCTCTTGCCAAGAACTTGTAGACCTGAACCAATTTGCAGGAAGTCTACAGTGCAACCCCTTCTCAGCATGGTAAGCTTTTTCCAGACCCAGAGTTCACTTGACCATAATGTCTCTCGTTGGCAGGTCTCGACATGACTTTGAAACGCAGGTGAGGGAGGAATGTGAGCTTGGATTTTGTCCTGTGTCCAACTGGCATGTCCCACTGTCACCATAAGCGCCAGTAGCTATGTCATTACAGAGGTGAAGTTATGATTGATATCATGGACTGCTCTTCAAAACAAAAAGTTTAGGAAACTGCACCATTAATGCCACCCACGCTTTACAAAGTCTCAACAAAGTGTCTTTATAAAAATAAAATAAAAAAAAAAAAAAATCAAATGACTTGCAGTGCCCAAATATACATGCAAGACAATAGAAGACAATGAAGCTGGGCTTTGAACTGGGACAGTTAAGAGCTTAGGTGAATGAAAACAGCAGTCCAAACCATTGCCAGAGAACACACGAGCATTTGGGGGTGGAACTGTGGCCAGCCCTCGACTCGCCCCCGATTTAGGCAGGCCAGTGCGTTGTGCTGCACTTGGGCCTGGTCACCTCTGTACATCTGCAAGACTGAGAGACCCGTGCCTCGCCAGTCAGGACACCTCCAAGAATCCTCCTTCCCCCTCTGGATACCTGGGCTTGTCATGCCAAGGCCCTGCCATACAGACTGCTCCTTCCGGTCAGGGGAGAAACTCAGAAAGAAGCAGAAAAGTTAAAGAAAGCAAATTTACTTTCTTTTTTAAATAGATTCAAGCATAAAGTGTTCAAGACAGATACTGACCTAGACCCCGGGAGGCCACATCTGTAGCAATGAGAATTGGGGCCTTCCCAAATTTAAACTCTAAAAAAAAAACAAAACAAAAAAAGACATTATCAAATGTGTTAAAACAATTTGCAATTTAAAAACATCCATCAAAAAGCTTACCATTGAGCACCCAATCCCTTTCCTGTTGGCTTTTATCACCATGGATACCCATAGCCGGCCACCTAATGAACAACAACAACAACAACTTCAGTCTTCCGGTCAATTTTAGTCCAGACTGAAAACTCTTTGGCCTACAGTTCCAGCCAATGCTACAGAGGGTGTTAAATTTTTATATTATATACATTTTTAGACCATTAGTAGGTACAATTAATATTCCAACATAAGTTTTATTGTCTAACCATTTTATTTGCAATTGTTTTTATCTGTATTTTATTCTGTGAAGCAGAATAAAATGTTGCTACTGCTACTCACCCGTCCCTCCTCATTCTACGAGTAAGGTCGTCACATCGCCTCTTTGTCTCTACAAAGATGATGGTCTTGTTCTCCTTCTCACTCATGATTTCTTCCAGAAGACGGATGAGTCTAAAGAGGAAAAAAAAAAAAACATAATTTATGGTTAAAATATTTACTTTTATCTTTGTTCTCCAAGTTAGTTTCTGACAAAGTACTTACTTGTTCTCCTTCTCTCCATCATTGCACACATCCACAATCTGTAGGATGTTATGGTTGGCACTGAGCTGCAGCGCTCCGATGTTGATCTGCACATACTCCTTCAGGAAGTCTTCTGCCAGCTGGCGAACCTCCTTAGGCCAAGTTGCACTCCACATCAGAGTCTGACGGTCAGGCTATCAAATAGACATTTCAAAAACCTTTCCAGCCACTCTGCATTTAAAATACAGAGAAAAAAGTGTGTGTGTGTGTGTCTGTTAGTCTTACCCTGATTTGGTCAACAATTTTACGGATCTGTGGTTCAAAGCCCATGTCCAACATTCTGTCTGCTTCGTCAAGCACAAGATAAGTGCATCTGCGAAGGTTGGTTTTTCCTGCCTCGAGGAAGTCGATGAGTCTGCCAGGTGTGGCAATGCAAATTTCCACACCTGTAACAAAAAGGTATTACTAGGAATCTTTTTTGGGACAGCCATTTCTATTGCTTGATCCAAAATAATTTATTTTTTTTGTCCAAAGTCCAGTACCTCGTTCCAGGTCACGGATTTGGGGTCCCTTTGGCGCTCCCCCATAAATGCAGGTGGACTTTAAGCGAGAAGCTCTGCCATATTCTGCAGCCACCTGTTGCACCTGCTGTGCCAGCTCACGAGTTGGGGCTAGCACTAAACACTGAAGGAAAAAATTACAGTTTCAGTGTTCAGCTGTGAGCCACAAACTGCTTTTAAAATTGTGCGAATAACTTGAAAAAAAAATACTGTACTTACAATTGGGCCATCCCCACGTTCCAAGAAAGGCTGGTGATTAATATGGACGATTGCAGGCAGCAAGTACTGCAAACATAAACATTACATTAATAAATAACACATAACCACACCATACATATCGTCTGATCAGATACTTTTATATAAAAACATTGTAACTTACAGCAAGAGTCTTGCCAGAACCTGTCTGAGCAATGCCAACCATGTCCTTGCCACTCAATGCCAGAGGCCAGCCCTGAGCTTGGATGGGTGTTGGTTCAGTAAAGTTCTGTTTGTTGATCACCTCCATAACATAGGCTAAAACAAGAGTATGCACATAATAAGACCCACAATCTTTTAAGATAAACATTTCTAATCTAAGCAATGCAAAACTTACAAGGGAAGTGTGCTTCATTGAAATTAATGATGGGATTTGGACAGTCTCGTCCCTTCACTGTAACCGTTTTGGACCTTCTGTATAGCTCAACTTCTTGCTGCAAATAAAAGTCAATTTAATGGTCATCGACACTTGCATAACTCCCAGCATGTGTGGGATATATTTAAGTATACAGTGGTGTTACATAACGCTGAGTACAAACCGGAGATCTGCGGGCCACGTCGGGATGCTGCTGGTAGAAGTTTTTCTCAAACTTCGGGAGCTCGTCCAGGTTCCAATGCTTTTTCCGCAGTCGGTCACCGGGATTGCCAAACTTTCCTCCTCCGCCACCTCCACCACGGCTCCCACCAAACCGAGGAGCTCCACCACCATAGCTGCAATCAGAGCAACAGATACATTATTAGTTTAACAATTAATCTCGTCCACATATGACGGATTAAAACTATTTAAGACTGTGTGCCTCCTGTAATCGTTGCTACCGTGTTTTCTAGCCAGCATAAGAACAATGGGGGGGGGGAAAGCCGGCATTTTGTATTCGCATTCACGCCGCCACATGGCGAAAAGCCGTCTAGCCAGCTATGTTAGCATCATTAGCATCTCCGAGTTTCTGTTAAAATACATACCGAACATGCTAAACAAATAATTTCATGCTGCAAAAAAGTGATTCGCCATTTGTTCTATTTGTAATTGAGCTACACGTAGCGTATAAATGTAAATGCGCTTTTGTTTGAGTGGTAGCTAACAAAATGTGTATATATCCGGCACGGGCGTATTGGCACGAGGCCAAACAAGGCCTCGAGCCAAAGTCAACGTCGACGGTTTCTTTTACCAGTTTCTTCGATGTAATAAGCATTTTTATCATAAAAAATGTTTAATCAATTGGCTTTCGCATGATTTAGAGTAACTTGGAAAAACAGCAACCAATTGTAACACTTATTTAATAACCGGCTTATCTTTTTTTTGTCGGTTTTAAGTCTCGTCAGCCATTTCACGCAACGGCATACCCTGTTTTTAAGATGTAAAAAAAAAATGCACTTACCCTCTGTCTCTATCTCTGCCGCGGTCTCTATCAGAATATCCAGGCATGTTGTAAAATAAGTGTATAAAAAAGCTCTAGATGAATAGAATGTGACTTTTACTGCCGTTAGAAACTACGACCGGCAGTGGTGCTGAAATGCCGGTAATTGGAAATGAGGTCCGGTTTATATTGAAAGAGGAAGTCTATTTCCGATGTAGTAATCCGCGGCACGAGTTTTGACTCCTCTGTGAACATATTGATAGCCTCGAGTAAAAGAAATACTGGAAGCTTTTGAAAGTAGTGTTATAAAATGATTATGCACTGTGATACAAAATCAGCGCTTTGTGATTTTGTTTTTTAACATCATCAAGCAAATACCGTAATACTAAAAAGAAAAAAATCCCTGAAAAGTATCTAGGCCTACTTGATGACGGCAACAAATGTGAGCGGATGAATATGTACTAGCCATAAAAAAATGGTGATCCGGCTAGCTGCCGAGACACATGTATTACAGAAAATGACGTCACGGAGATCAACCTAAACACTTTCTATTAAACTGTGTATGCATTTTTAAAAATGTATCTTTGTAAATGTAATCAAATATAAGTTTTTATTAAGTGCTTCTTTTATACCTGAAGCACTTGAAATGTCAGTTTTGTTTTTGTAAGTAGTCCTATTTTTTTATTGTGACTGAAGACCTTTTTCTTTTAACTAAAAATGTTTTTTATGCATACTGAAAATAAAACACAGTTGGATTTATTCTATAACTGAAATAAACTAAGTTCTTTAAAAGCATTGTAATTGCATTATGTAAATTAACTAATACCCTGTATCCAAGGTACATGTTAATTTTACATGAATAGAGCCAAAATCTGTTAAAAACTAGAAAGTCAATTTCTTTGTCTGTCTCTTTCAGTAAAGTTTCCTCCATCAATCCATATCATTTATGGGCATACAATTTAATTTTTCTGCCTTCTTTTTTTTTAAACCCAATTTTACTTCAATTCATTACAGATGTCACTAATTAAACACAAAAAACTCCTAAACACATCCCATAAATCCCCCATTCATTTAAACACTTTACATATAACTCCCATCTGAGCAGAGATTTTACCTAGCATCAGTGAGCACACTGACAAACTGCACAATTGTTTCTGTACGTACCAACAGGCCCCCCACCCCAAAAAAAAGAGGACATATTTTTGCACAAGGCCTTCTGTTGTTAGACGAAGGCAAGTTTAATTAGAACTAATTACACACAAAAATAAAATACTCTTACAAAATGATAGTGTTAACATACATAAAATTGCATCAGTCAGCCAGCTATGAGAGATATAGTCCTGCTAGTGGATCATGCTATATAAAAACAAAAAAAACAAAAAAAAAACAAAAAAAAAAAACAGCGGCATCTCTCAACTTTGACTTATTTAATGAACAGTTTATTCTCACAGGAGGCAGCTATGGGGCACTGCTGAGTGACATTGTGTAGGAACAGACAGTAGGTGATCAGCTTGTGCATTGGACTTAAAAGATGAATATCTGTTGCAGAAGTCGCCATCAAAACACACACGGCAACCTCATAATGCTTGTGTGCAATTCCTCTTTGCAGATCAAGAAAATCTTTTTCTACTTAAGTTAAAGATAAATTACAGCTTGTTTGATCCACATATATGAACAATATTTTATTACTGTACAAAGCACCATCTGAGGACACTTTTTTCACTTGTGAAAGAAACTTTTTTTGTGTGTATGCAAATGTTAAGAACAGTCCACGGTCGTAAGGGATTGCTAGACAGGCATCTTTTTTTAAAAAACATTCAAGAATTTCATGTCATAGAAAACAATCTCGCTTTCTCTCATTAAAAAGTTACTGATAGGACTAAAGCGGGCTTTAAAAACAGCTCATTTCATTCAGCTCACTTCCAACCAAAAGCACATACCAAGACATGAAGTGACTACTGTGTGTTAATGGCCTGCCTTAGCCACAATTAAAGCAAATGACATGACATTTCTTTTTTAAAACCCCTTTAATATAAAAAAAAATCAAAACAAATGGCCAGGATTAGTTTTAAATCAAATTGACATCACAAACTACATATAAGATCTCCTGAGACTGTGGCCATTTGGGGCTGTTTTGACCACAAACAGGTATGTGCATGAGTAAGTGTACTGGTCATTTAGAGCAGTAGTTGAGTCAGTGAGCACAGTTGCAAATATAAAGCAAAAGCACAATGCTGTTTAGCACCACGTGGCTGGAAGGTAGTCGAGGTTTTTCTGTCTCTAACAGGACATGGAGGCAGCACAATTTAACGATGGACTTTGGGCTTTTCTGAGAAGATCCCGTTGTATCCGAATGGCCTGTTGTTCCAGTGAAACTGTCCCGTACGCCACCATTTGCAGCTCAAGGATGAAAATCAATGAACAATTTAAAGGGTCGTCTCAAAAATTTTGCAAAAATCCATACCTTCAAACACGATTATGGCATTCAGGACATTTTCTTCTCGTTGCTCAGGAAAGATTCAGTGAGATTCAGTCAAGCTTCACTATGCTTTCACAAATTATCTTCTATAATTTAAACAGGAACACGGAAAAGATTATTCTTCCCATACAAAGGAGAAAAGGGCTTTCTGAAATAGAACAGCAATAAATTATATATATTATATAGAATTTTATTGTTTCTTTCTGAATTTTCCCTGTTATACAAAAATATCACATTTCAAGCTATTCATTCATTTATTCTTTTTTATGTATTTATCCAAACATAGCTAGTTGTCAAACATGTGAAACAGGGTTCCTGGGAATGCAGCGCTCAGGAGCTGAGGTCCCTGCTGTCATCTTTGGAGAAGGTTGTAAACAGTCGGCAGCTGGTTTCGCCTTCTCCTCCCCCACCACATGTCTCCATCCGTGGCTTTACGGCATGTTCGCTTCGAGGCACCAATAAAAGCCGGAGTCATGCACACTTTGGGTCCAGATTTAGTGTTTTGTTTAGTGGCTACAACACCCGGTGCAAACTCTGTCCTCTAGCAAACAAACCAGTCTGGAAAAGGTGGTTATTTTTTCAGACAGACTGACCGAGTGTTCAGCGTGGTGAGACGGAGCTTTGCTACATGGAAAAATGTCGGTCCTTTAAATGCTAAAATGAACTTTAAAAAAAGTTAGTAAAGAGTTATTAGCAGCTGAAAAATCCTTTTCAATGATAAAAACAATAGATATTAAAGGAAGGCTGGAGGGTTTACAAACAACCCAGTCAGATGACATTTTCTTGTCTTCTTAGCTCAGCACATGTCCCCTTAACAGTCTAAGCGTCTGGTTTGAACCATCAATGATAACCTCTCCTCCCTTCCAAATGAACCGATATGTGGACGGTGGCTTTTCATGTTGCTTTAGGTTGTTGTTGAGTTCTGCCAGCATCGAGGACTCACTCCACCGCGAAGCCGCACGTCTCCTCGATGGCAGTGAGCAGCTTGTCGTACAGTTTGTCGTAGTTCTCGTAGGGAGGAATGTCAATCCGGTTAAAACTGCAAAAACAAAGTGGAAACAAGATCTTACAAAATACTTTAAAATACTTTTTCTTTTGTGCCCATTTGTCTAAATAAGGTATATTATAATTATTTAATACATGTTCACACATACACATATTACATACTATATATATATATATATATATATATTTTTTTTTTTTTATTTATTTTTTTAGACCGCTGTGGGTCACTAAAACTGCTGTAAAACAGGATAATCAGCTCTGATTGGGACAAGAAAACACAGAAAATAAACATGTTCCCATTTATATTTCTGATTATTTCTTCATTTCTATGTCAGGTATTTATCGTTCACGCCTTGCACTTCCATCTATTTTTTAATTTTTCTACTTTGTTCTCACAGAATAAATTTATTCCACAGGTCACTTTATATTTACATTACATGCTTTATCTTTTCCTCCATAGTATTATGTGTAACTTTCATTATTACTTCTCAGACATCATCATCCTCGTTCTGTATTACCCTTGTAGATATTGTAAAACACTAGAAAGATGAAAAACTGGACTCAAATGCCTTGTATAAGTCTACATAGAAAATAAAAGCGATTCTGAAATGTATGATGCCAGTTAGTACAGCTGCAGTGCTCTTCCTGATCTGACACCTTCACAAGCTGCCAATGATCAGCATGATGACGACTGTCAGTAGATCTCCATTTACCCACACTTTGAGCCTCAGTGGAAATGAAAAGTTAGAAGCTCCAGGTTGTGTAGACATGCGTTACGCAATCAGGAGCTTGTTTAGTTGTGACGGTTTAGCTTACCAGGTGTGGGCTTTGGGCAGGTTGTTTGTGCTGGCATCGATCTGGTGGATGGTAAAGAGTCGTGGGCCAGCTGCACCTGTAGAAATACAACATATTCATGTGAAGTGTCCACAATGCAAACAGAGATAAAAACAAAGAGGATTGTAAGTAAAATGGAACAAATATAAGCACTGTACTAAATGCAAACACTTTCTGTAAAAAAAGGAAAGGATTAGCGTATATGCTGTCAGATCACTGGATCTTTTTTACTCCAGCATCACATATTTAATTCAACACACAGTCAATCTTTGCTGAATGGGGTAAAAAGTAGTGAGAAATAGGAAAATGATGATCAGCATTAATGAGCGATTCTTATCAAGCCCAATCACACCCCTCCTCTGTAAATGGACTCATACTTATATAGCGCTTTTCCAGTCTTACTGACCGCTCAAAGCGCTTTACACTACATAGCCACATTCACCCATTCACACACACACTCACACCCCGATAGGCACATCGGGGGGCTAGTTGGGGTTCAGTGTCTTGCCC
>JBAMHV010000022.1:3413408-3444437 GCA_037177535.1 Pseudomugil gertrudae
GACTGTGGGAGGAAGCCGGAGTACCCGGAGAGAACCCACGTTAACACGGAGAGAACCCACGCTAACACGGAGAGAACATGCAAACTCCACAGAGAAAGGTTCCTGGTTGGACCCCCGTGTTAGTGTACCAATCATTTCTATTTGTTACATCTCCCAATAATGAGAAAGCATCTCAGTAAAATGTTCTGTAAACAAAGATTATGACTGACCCCATTATGTTCTGTACAGGGATCCTTATTATAAGTCTGGTTGGGGGTTTATCACATCTATACTACCAGTAATTAAGACAGATATTTTATAATAATCTAAGTATTTGGGAACAATAATTTTATTGCAAGAAATAACCAAACATTGTCCAAATGTCTTTGAAAGCAGCAAGCCTATGGCCTGTCATTAAATCGGATGCATTTCAGAATATCTCTGAACCTAATTCTGGACATTGCGGCCTTGAAAACTGGTCTTCCATCTGCCTGAGACCAAAGAGAGGCTTGTGGTTCATGGTTGTTTTCTGTACAACCCCACAATAATGCAATAACTGCCTTGATCTCAGTACCATCAACTGGTTTCCATTGTTCGTTTTGGTTCTCATAGTGATAGTAATTCCAATCTATCTTTTGTTAGTCTCCAGAGAAATAAGAGCTACCATCTTAGGTGTAATGAAAAAACGTTGGGCATTATCACTTTGGGCTTGAAGTATTAGTCTCAATGCTTCAGCAGCTGTAAATCTTGCTACTGTATAGGTCTGTTAGCCATGGTTCACTGCAATACAATAACAAGTACCGATTATAAGTGGAAAATTTAAATACAATTTAAAAACCAATCCTTCTCTTCGGGGTCATAAATAACCCCACAAGAGTTTTTGATGTATAAGCCACAGTAATTAGTTGATCCCTGCAAAAAAACTATGAAAGTGTGTAGTGGTAGCACACTGACAAACTTATTATGGTAGTAAAAAAGAAATGGATGGAAAATAAAGAAATGGCACATTAAATCATATGGCTGGACTCGTAAATGACCCAACATGGTCACTTGAGGGTTAAACAATATGAAAAAACCCAGATGATGGTGTCGGGACTTTGGAAGCTTCGGATAATAAAGGTTAATATTGAAGTTAATTGGAGGCACACGGCTCAAAAACATCATCATTACCATGTTACTCAAATAAATCACACTTCTGGGATACACGTTTGTTTAGTTTAGAAGTAACAATGATTGTCCATCAATTTAATCTGCTGTTGTACAAACAGGTGGAAATTAGAAGAAATTAACAAGAGAACACCTATTGGAGGCAGCTACACACTATGTTTCTGTCCCTGAGCATGGAGGAGATAGTAGGAGGCAGGCAAGTATACCAGGAAACATGGATGGGATCATATGATGACAAGTGTGAAGTAGAACCACTATCTGCTCCTTTGTGGAAAGAGAAACAGGAGTTTAACTTTATTTAGAACTTTAAAAATAACGATGTTGTTTAAAGTGCCAATACAGCAGAAGCATTTTTAGAGAGCTACAAAATGACACTGAGCATGTGTGACAGATGTGTTAGGAGATGCCATGTCGAAGGTTCTGCTGCCTGCATCATCTTCTGGGTGGTATATCCTTGGACAGACCTACATGTGATAGCCGGAGGTACCCTGACTGCTATTTGGAACCAGGAAGTGATCTTCAGACCCATTGGCTGTGTCTCAATCCATAGTGTGCTGGAATCTGTGCATAGTGCACACTGCAGCCTTTTTTCCTGTAGTGCGCACCATTATGGTTAAGTGCTGTCTCAAATGGAATACTGGACGTTTGCCACTTACCGGTAGTGACGGTAAGACCCATATTATTTTGTCAAAATTAATATTTTGTGTCCCCTACACGGCTAAAAACTGCTAACATTTACATGTGCTAACTGTGCTGGGTCAGTTACTGCAATCTCAAACAATTGGTTGGATATGTAGCAAGCTGCGGTAAACATGAAAACCGTAATAAAATAACTTCATACAAATTAGCCTCCTATTTTTTGCCCCCATTATTTTGAAAGTCCAACATTTCCTTTTCCGCTCTGTCAGCAAAACAGTTTAGTGCGTGAAGTGTCCATCGTTTCACACTGGATTTTTTGGCCAATTTTAGGGGAGCATCCGGGTACTTTCAGTGCATGATTTTATTCCTTAAATGCCAGTGTGAACGCACTACACACCTAAATATTGTGCACTATAGTGCAGTGTTAGTGTGCTTACTGAGACACAGCCATTGTCAAACCACATGCTGCTGCAATGGCACCTGAGTTCCTTCTGATGCTGAACAATGCTCGGCCTCATGTGGCTGGTGTGTTAGCAGCTCCTGTATGATAAAAGCATTGATGCTATGGACTGGCCTGCCTGTTCACCAGACCGGAGCAGTTTAACATGTTTAAACCGCTCTCGTTTCCTAAAGAAATTTAAGCTGTTCATCAAATGTAAACATCTGATGTATCTGTAGAACTTTGCACAAAAAAAGGGAAAACTGTTGGGTTTTTAAAAGGATTTTTTATAAGTCATTAAGCTACCATTTCCCTGGAAATGCATGTAATTGAAATATTCTCCTTTTTTTACTGTAGCATTTAATAAAGCGAGATATCATTTTTAATCCTAACTGTCCACAGACAGAAGTTTAACTTCAGAGTGTGAAAACGTTGTTTTTGTTTGTTTTTTTACACAGGGGATGTAACATTCAGGTTTCACGTGTAAGCATTTAGATGCTTCCGTACCTCCAGCTCCTTCTCATCGAACGCCTTGAGCAGGTGTTGTGGGATGACCTCGTTAAAGCCCTTCTGCAGAGCTAAAAACTGAGCCTCGATGCCCCGCAGGAAACGCCAGTTGACATAGAGGCGCACATACTCCTTCTTGGTATCCTGCGTGACGGACATGCTCTTGCCGTTGGGCTTGAGTTCATGCTGGATGATCTCTCCGTAAGCATTGTGCTCTACACAGAAGGTGTGGTCCAGCACACCTGTGATGTCATTGTCCCTGGTGGCAGAACAACATGTAAGTAGAAATGGGTAAGTTAAATATGGACAGCTATTTGTCATAATTAAAACTCTGCAGCCGTTTCCCTTGTGAGCTTTTAAGAGATCCCTGATGTTAAAATATGGACTAAAACCCCTGGAGGGCGCTGTTGTCAAGGTAAGAGAAGAGATTCCCATTTGACATTTTGTTGTAGCTTCCATAAGCTGAACACAGGAAATCAGCACATATTCTTGTACGTACAGGATCCAAACGAGGCTGTTGTGCAGGTCGGGGTCGACAGACTCCATGTCGTCCAATGTGATGGGTTTTCCCAGCAGCTGTTTGTAGAAGGGTAAGGTGAAGCCCCCGTCTATGTAGTGGCCATGGAACACTGCCATCCCCATGATGCGGCCCACAAAGTGAAAATAAGACAAGTGCTCCTGCAGGGAGAAGAAAAGACTTTCAGTTTCATAATGACGAGAAAGCAGCGAGTTACCAGCACAGCGTCCAACCCCTCTGACTCCTGAGGTGTTTACCCAGATGAATCAGACAGGACAATATGAAGCTGTCTCTACACGATTCGAGCTGTAAAAAACCAGACAAAAGGAGTCCAAACATAACAGCTGCATCACTCATGTAGACATCCTCTTACTAAATCATTTCCACAAACTGGACGGCCGTAGGTCAGCACTGGTATCAAGTTGTGTAACGGGACAAAAACATGGTGCAACTTCAAATGGTTTCTGTCAGTTTAAAGCATTTCCAGCATAATGTGTATATATATATGTATAAATATACAACTGTGCAGCACCATCATAGTGTGATGCAATAATGTGACTAAATAGTTTGTTTGGAGGTAACGAACAGGAGCTGATGCAGATACAGAGATTATAAGGCATATTGACTGATTCCTTTCCTTTTATAAAAGGGCTACATGGAAATACAAACATATACAGTGTCCTTTACTATTAGTATCATTAAAATAAAACTTTCTTAAACTATACCCTTTGCTCCTTACCCTAGCATCTATAAACAACCATGATCAACAAATATGAACGCTGTAAAAGCTCATTATAATCTCTTCTGCAGACATGATTCCAGCCTTTCAATGTGCTGCAGCATCCAGACCCTCGCATGTTCCTTACTTTAACCTAAGCAGTTAGAATGCTGCTGGTCCAGCTGAGGACTGGTTCCTTTCCCCACAACAGAGCAACATCATCCTCAGTCCTTCCAGGATTTGTCTTGTAATTGATGTCAAGGTTTGTAATTGTTTAAAGTGTTCATCAATTCACGACTTTTGTTGGTTTTCTAACTTAATGTTGCACATCGTATGAAACGGCATTCCTCCACTTTCATGGGAAACTAGCTGGAGCTTGACACTGCTTTGCACTCACAGGTCAAAAGAATCACTACGTAGCTAAAGCATCTGTGCCTGCCTGGCCAGTGGAAATGCAACTGAAATCAGGGTTTAGAGAAGCAAACTGCACTAAACTGTCCTGTACTGACCCAGACTTGATGGAGGAAATGGGGCCGAAGAGATCCTAGGATCCTAGGAACACCACAGAAACTAATCTGCATTTGTGCACATAGATATAAAATCTACTGTTGCACCCAAAAGAAACTTCACTGATCATTCTTTAAGCATTTCTCTCCACCAGCTGATGATACAGCGCAGTGTAGATCATTTTCTGTATGCAACATTCAAAAGTTTGTTTCAAAGTGAAAATGATCATGCTACTCACAGGATTGACAGCGGAGTCTGGGTTAATCTGCAGCGTGTAGATGTCATCGCGCGAGTACTGGAACAGGCCGTAGTATGGGTTCAGCATCTCATGTGACAACAGGTAGAGCCACTCCCTGCATAGAGGAGATGGAGAAGGGGAAAGCTGAGGAAGATATCTCTTACAGCCTTTATACCCAAAGTTCCTAATGGACAGAGACTCATGTGAAAGAAATGACTTGCTCTTAAATAATAGGTACATCGGTGAGTAGGTTGTCTCCTTTGGCTCCCCCATCAGGAGGAGGCTCTTCATGTCAGTCATGACACAGCATTTTTAAAAGACCAACATCTCATTGCTTTTCATCGCTAGTGCTTCTTACCGGGCCACTCCTCCATAGTCGAGGCCTTCTTCACCTCTAAACTTCACCATTAGCCTTTTCCACAGATCCTTCGGCCTCATCTTCATCACCTGCCGATATGATTCCTGCAGGGTAAACAAACATCTCATGTTTACTCTGCCAGCTTCTGATGCAAAATGTGGAGCATCACTCAGAGGACATAAAATGATCATTTTAAAGACAGCTTGTTTTAAAAGGCCATTTAAATGCACATTTGCTGTTATTTATCAGTGTTGACAGGAACAAGAAGCTTGTATTGAAGTGATGCAGCTGCCATTTCTTCCACTGTTGTGAGGCAGAAATCTGTCCACCTCCGTCAGTGTTCATCTCACATGCACACAGCTCAGTGTCAGGAGGAGGGCTCATTTAAAGTGGATTAGGGGCAGTTACAATAAACACAGCCATAAGACTCTAATAACACAGACCCTTCCACTACCAGGTTCCACAACGCCATCAAGATAGAGCAGACAAGTGAGAGGCGCTGTGGATGTCTTATCTACACCCAAAAATATATATACGTATATACACACAGAGACACACACACTTTCCTATTCAGGCATAACTTAAATGGTCCAGTCAGTCAGTCTGGAGAAGTTATGCGGTTATGTCTCGCTCAACCTCACGGCATCCTTCCCTCAACCCACCCACACACACACACTACCTATCCTCCCACCCTCTCTCACATTGAGATCAGCCAACAAAAATGTCTTCGTTCAGATTAACAGACGCTGCCGTTCCAGCACATTCCAGCGCATATTTTATGAGGGTCAGGCAGTATGTTGCAGGTGGTGTTGTTCTGATGAACACCTCCTAGATCCAGGGAAAAAATAAAATAAAACAGAGTCCCCCATGGAGAAAAGGCTCCTCTTAAACAAGAAGTCTGCTTTAGATTTTTGAACAGAGCCTTCACACATCATAGACAACTCTGTGTGAGAGAAAACACAGCCAAACCGCCCTGGGCCTTTGTAGCAGAAGATAAGCAGAACACCATCACTGCTGGTTTACAATAACTTGAAGCCTTTAAATAACTTTTGCAATTAAACACAGATTGGGTAAATTACTGTGTAGGTTGCTCAATTTGTGAGTCATAAGATGTACAGGCATTAGCAGGAAATACAGGTTACGGTAAATATGATGTTTTAGTAATGTCTAATGTTTGAAAAGCAGATGATCCAGTTCTTTGATGAAGTTTACATAAAAACAAATCGGGTGGTTTCATACTGGAAAAGACTTTAATAGAGTTTCCCCTCAGGAAACGGTTATGTAACAAGATTAGAAAGTAAGTTCAGAAATAAATAACAATAATAAAAATACAAGTAAAAAATGAATTATATGTGTCATTTAATATTTTTTTTAAATTACTATAAAATAAACTAAATAAAAACAAAAACAATTGTATAAAATAAAGAATAAAATTTAAAAAAACTCAAAGAATAAATAAAGTAGGCTAAAAATAAAGGATAAAACACCTAAAATAAAAATGTAAAAAGTAATAATAAAAGTAAATGGCAGCCATTGTAAAGTTTAGTTTGTATGAGGACGTGATTTTGCTTCTACACTCACTTCAAAGATCTCCTCACGGGACACCTCAATGCGGCAATGGCCAGCCTGAGGCTGCTGCTGGGACAGCTCCTGACGGAGGATCTTCAGCTTCTGAACAAGGTCCCTCTTATACTTGGGCACCGTGAGACACTCGGCCTCCTCTGGGAGCTGAGCAGGGGACACCAGAGCTTGCTGGACCTGATCCTTCATCTGGTTCTGACGACTGTAAAAGCAAGAGGAGTAAGAGAGAGAGAGAGAGAAGTGATGAAGCAATAAAACAACAAACCGAGGCGGAGACAGAAAAGAAGACAAAATGTAAAGTCTGTGATGTACCAACACTGGCTACAAACAAAATCAAGTGTGAGAAAGAAGTAAGTCAAAAATAACAAGAGCACAGCCAAGACCTCATAACTGTCATGAGTTCGTTCTCCACGCTTTGCCGAGAGCAAGGAACGAAGAGTAAACACACTGAGGTCATCTGGGAAGGAAGTCAAGTCAAACAGCTGCCTCACAGACAGATACAGATATAATGTAGGTGCAGGTGTGATTACTGAAGGTAAGACATCTTCCTTATTCACTCACTGTCACCGTATATCTTCCTCTCCAATTCTCTGCTCCTGGCAATGATCTGATGATCTAACAAGCATGGCTGAACTAAACAAACGTTTTTATAGATGCTCAGCTGGGTGTGAGTCATCTACACTTGAGCTAATGCAGACTCTTACAGACACACAGGAACTTTCTAACAACTTTAAAAGTTTGCTTTGTGCCAGCTGCACAAGAAAAACACACACCGCCTCAGTCAGACAGATGTAAGCTCCAATTAAACAAACATCTACATGGACAGCCAAAGTCTGTTTTTTAACACACAAAGAGGAGGAAATTTTGACCTCACATAATCTGAATATAAAAACTACAGGCCAGACAGCATCATTCTTAATTAATTTGTGCGTTTATTTATATTTTTAACTATTACAATGCAATAAAACATGATGTTATCATTGATCTTGTTCAAAGTGTGGATGCAAACATTTTCAGAGCTAAAACATGCAGTCCCTCTACCGGCCTGCAGGGGGAAGCTTCCCCGGCGGAGAAAAGGATGAAATTGTTGAGAGGTCAGACCTCCGCCAAGCTTATTATTATCACTATCTCACAATGATAGAAAAATGAATGTATATTAATCGTAAAACCACAAATACAAGACCTTGTAATGTACTTCTGAACACAATGAAGGACGAGCACAACAGAGACACCTCCTCGTCGCTTTGTGATGGCGTCACGTGTAATCTCTATCTCTATTATCTTTATCTTGTAATGATAAATAATCCTTTGAAACATTCCTGTATCCATACGGCGATCCAGATCACCTACAAAATGTAATCATTTGTTCCCTGTCCCATTTCAAAACTTTACTAAAAGTTTAATGAAAATCGATCCATTACTTTTCGAGTTATCTTGTTCACAGATAAACAGAAACTCCCAAAAACCTACCGGTAACCTTATAACCTAAATAAAACATGAAGAACATTACCACATCTATAGAGATGTTTAAGGAACAATTACCAAGCTTTGCAGCTACCTTTGTAATATTTCTGCTCAGTTTACAATCTTAGTCACTTCTTTCAAGTATTCTTTCCCAATATATTATTCATTTTACACATTTTAATCCCTTTTGGATAAAAACAAATGACACAGACAATGATTAAGAGCAAGCTTGTAACTTGCAAATCTGTAAACAAATGGTGTGTGTAGTTTCAGCTGATTCTTGGTCAGGACCCTTTTCATCTAATATTGGATTTGAAAATGACTTAAAGGCTAAAATGAAGGTATAAAAACAAATATAAAAACAGTCAAAAGAGCCTTTATAGGGTATAACTTAAGGACCATTTCCACAGTGGTAATTTGGACTTTGGTGGGGGGTTTGCAGGCTACAGGCTTGCTCACTGTAAGAGTAGAGCTACTGCAGGGGACTCTGATAATAGACTGTGCACAGGCAGCTTTGCTACTCAAAGTGGTGCGAGGGTTAAGATAATCATTACACTAACTTTTCATCTCTCAGAATAAATCAAATTATGTCCACAAGCCCATTTCTGGATTAAAGAAAAACAATTTAAAGTTCACTTAGTTGAAGATTGCTACTTCTCAGTATCCACCCAGCAGATTGCATTCTCCCTTCACCACAATGACCATTTCTCTTGAGCAAAGTGACTGAGTTTGGTTACTTGTGTCTGCGCTGCAGAATGCAATTTGGCTTTTCAATCACTTCCTGCTATCCCAGAAAGCCACGGGGCCCCAAAGGACAGCCGAGACCTCCTCATGAATCCCTTTATTTCCTGCAGACTAGACTCAGAAGAAGGGATGGCGGGACAGGGAGAGGAAGGGCAGGAAGGGCATTTTCCTGACAGCACCCAAACACAGCAGACGGCTCAGAGGGCGGGAGGAGGTGTGGGAGCATCTCTCCCTGCACTTTCACCCATAAATCAAATGTTGTTGCTTTGTCTTCTCCAGTTCTTTCCCTCATAGTTGCGGGCCCCATAGACCTCTGTTCTCATTCCAGCCGCTTACTGATGAGCTACATCGTGCCGTGCTACAGAGACACGATGTAAGCACTTTCTGTACCTGCTGGACGATGAAGGGAGTGCAGACTTCGCACCGTCACCGTCATGTGCAGGAAAACAGAAGCTATAAACTGGAACTTTTGATGGATATATAAATGCATCAAACATTTTTGTGGGATTTTTGATGGCACATTAGGGGGTGAAAATGTCTGAAATCTCTAACCTGATAAAAAGCAGATGTCTGACAGAGATCCACGATGACAGATTTTCAAGAGTTTTGTCACAAACTAGTCACCCAAGACAATGAGAAAAGGAGAAAAAACTAAACTGTAGCAACACAAAATCAACTCTAGAAAGTTTAAACTCTTTTGGCTCATCATTTATTATCACTCAGACACTGATTTAGCCTTTATGAAAGCATTTTAAGATGGTAATAATCCTTTTTATTACATTTTTTATATAAAAAAGTAACCATTATTATTCCATTAAATCTGTAATCAGTTAATCTGAACAGAGAAACAACAAATCAAATACATAAAAGGTTAAAATCTTAACATAAAGACACAACAGATTCAATCATTTTTGTACTTTTTCCTGATGGGCTTTTCATTTAAAAACCCACACCCCACTGCTTATCATGCCAGTTCTCAAACCTAATATTAAAATGGTTCAGGACCTGAAGTCAGCTCTCAACGGTCACCAAAAGAAAAAGTTGCTCTTCAGTGCAAGCACCAAATCAGTGTGCTCAGCCAGCCTGCCATCCATGTTCATACAAGTGCTGTACTACACACCATATTTCAGTAAAATAAGAAAAATAACAACACCGGATTAACTAATAACTTGGAGGAACTAAAGCAGTAATGATGCAACAGTAAAAACTTGAACAAAAGTGGAGCTAATGTGGTACCTGTCCATCTTGTCAGCTGCTTCACAGCCACTCTGCAACAACCCAGTTTCCCTTCTTCGGGTCTTCACAGATACATCGACTACAGACCACTCGTTATAAAATTATTGCTGCAACATGGCTGTGTCACCTGGCAACAAACTAAAACTTTGGTTGGCAAGACTTATTATGCAAGCTTAACTTGACATCTTCACATCTTATAAAATTTGTTTGGTCATTTAAATATATTATTTATTTTCATAAAATAAATAAAAACATAAATTATAATGGAGCCAGGTGAGTTATCCATCAAGTATCAGGACCAAAGAGTCTCAAGCTGTTGATGTTAACTCCTGCAGAGTAATGTCAGGCCACTCTGGTGTAACTGGTTAAACTGGAATAATTGTTGGACTGTTTTCATTAGAAAGCACCGAGGTTCATACTCCATAAACGTCTGGCTGAAAGCACCATCTGTGTATTTGATCTGTATAAGTAGACTTGCTTTTTTCTCAGCCTTTTACATGATGGAATGATCCTCAAATCTGATTGGCCAAATGGTTAAAATAAACTCCCACCCCTTCTAAACATTCAGCTCCCTGACTGCAGTGGATCTTTCTCTTTCACTAAAATCAACTCACATTTATGATATAGAACATGACGATAAAACTCCACCTGCACGATAATAATCCATAAACTCGCTCTAAACACAAATTTAAAGAATAAATAAAAAGCACAACCTTCTACTAAAAACACCCGTCTGATTCTAAGATATGAATTATTAATGTGTGGTGATCATACTTCTGTCAAAAGGCCTTCATTAAAAAACAAGTTGCTTTATTAAGAGCATTTTCAGAGGGAGACAGGAGGACGAGGGAGGGGACCAAAACAAATACAAACTACAAAATGCAAAATGCGTTCTTTCATCCATCAGAACAGGAAACAAAGAAACTTGATCTGAGGGTCGATGCATTCCGGCTCAGTCTGCACCAAAAAGGAATGAGGTCAGGGCGGGGGAGGCCCACCAAGACACCCGTACACTTCTTCACCTTTGTACAGCAAGGACCTCTGGGTAATTCTGCTGTATGTATTTGAACAGCTGCACCAGAGGAAAAGAAATTCGGAACATGTGGATCCATGGACGCAAACATGTGCCAGGCAGAGAAGCGTGAACTGAAACACACCGATCCACACATATGGACGCTCAATGCTGCAGTTCATTCATTGACGTGGGCATTGAATTTATGCTCGGTTTACTCCACAGCCACAGACGCACCAGCCTCAGTTTTCACTCTGCTTTCTGATGTCTGGCCAAAGACAGCTTTGTGACGGATTGTGTGCTAAAACGCCTTCATGATTAAAACCTCTGCAGGGCTGAGGAATGCTTGAACTGTCGTGTAGAAAGAAGGGGATGTGGGGGAGTGAAGCATGTATGCATTTCTGTGTGCATGCGTGTGTTCTTACTGAAATTTGCTCAGAAGAGGGTCTACAGCGAGTGTTGAACCACTACAGGTGGTGAACACTCCTTGGCACAGTGTTGCGGTGTAAAACACTGACCGAGGGGGAGGTAGAGGAACTAAAATGAATGAATGCTATCACACTGTGTGTGTTCCTGTCTGTGTGTAAAGTGTACTGCTGGAGTGAAGCCCAAACCTTACCTGACATTTTGACTTTCCACCCCTCCTCGAGAACCATTGGGACTTGGACTGCAGACAAAGAAATCTGGTTTTAGAAAGCTTTTAAAATGAGTTTCACTCAGGACGTTTTCATGGAGTTGTGATTCGTACTTTAGGACTAGATGCAGGTTAGCCGAGAGCCGAGGGTCGGTGAACTGCGTGGTTCGGTTGTTATGGTCGACGAAGTAAACCCTTCCCGTGGCGGTGTTCCGTATCTCCCATCCTGGTGGTAGAGGACCGAGTTCCTCACAATTCACATTACTCAGATCTCTGAGGTGCAGGAGAGAAAAAAGTATGTAAGTATATAAGGAAAAAGAGAAGCATCGTAGGGAGGGATAGGGGAAAAGAAAGACAAGGCTCACACATCAAGCTGTAGTTACAGAACATACCAAAGCACTGACTAACCGGACAACCTGATTCGAAGAAGTCTGAGGAACCACTTTTATTCTATTTTTCCTCTTCGTCACGTTATTTACTACTGCCCTGCAACCCTTTTCAACTAATCTCCATGGAGACCAAAAGCTGCAGAAAATACAACAGGCTTGCTACATAGCACAGATTTTTCTGCTTTTGGGGTTAAAAAAAAGAATTAGCTTTTGGCAAAGTTAGAGGTGTGGCTTTACAAACAGCCTCTAACTGGAGCAATAAAAATGTCTTCCGTCTCATTTTACTGACACAGAACAGGCATTATTAGTTAGATTTCATTGAAATGTGCATTAAAGCCTAATTTTGTAAAGCACAATATGTATGTGCATTCTTTTAGAATATGGTAATCAATAAGACATTCGTCTTAAGAGTTAAGGGCCACCTGAGACGTGCAGGATGTTCAGTCATGGGTCCCACAGTGCTGCCTTTCAAAATGTGTCTCAGGTGAGCAAAGTATAAACCTGACTGCTAGAAACCAGGAAAGTAAGTGGTTTTTCCTGCTTAATAAAAAGTTCTACATGCTTTTGTCCATTCTTGCCTTGACTATTGTAATTCATTATACTCTTTTTATCAATGTGGGCTGCCTCCGTTGCCTCCAACTCAGTCAAAAATTAGCAGTAAAACTGTATTAGGACATCACTGAAATACATATCAGGCTTATTGAGCGGTACTATCTGCACTCCTGACCACTGGGATGCACAGATGGTTTCCTGATAACTGTTCCCAGATAATATTGTGTGTGACAAAGAGAGATCAGACTTTTTCCACTGAAGCCTCCAGTGTATGAAACTCTGTGTCCACTAAACACACTCTCCCAACATCAAGGTCTTTTAGGTTTTTTATTACTTTAGGAATGATTTCCACACATATAATACTTTATTATTATTATTACTATAATTATTAAAATCACACAGAAAAGCTTACTTATACAAATATTATTTATTTATCTATTGACTGAAATGTTACTCTTGAGTTTTATTAAATATTGTTTTCTTTAACATTTTTTAACTTATTTAAATTTTTTACTGCTATATTTGACATTTGGGATATTCATCTAGATGAGTGCATTTAAATAAAGCTTTATTTTTATTATTATCTATCCATCAGCTTTGATATCAAAGTTAATTAAATGTATTCATTTTTAGTATCTTAACATGTATAACAGTGAGTGAGCAAATGAGCAGTTTATGGTGCTGTTTGTTTGTTTGACACCTTCACATAAAGAAGAAAAAAACCAAATGAATAGTCTGGATACAAGTTGTTTGGGTAATGCTCCTGTTATCCTAAAATCCAAACAAAGTGACCCGACAATGTTTTTAAATGTTAAAGTGCATGCTTTATTGTATGTTAAGGAGATTATTATTAGATGCTTTTTAATTACCGTTATATGCATCACTGTGTACACGTCAAGCATGCTTAACTTCAATATACAGACATTACCATTGATTATGTGAAGCACTTTGTGTTGCTGCTTGCATTAAATTACTTTATCACTGGTGTTTATTTTTGGTTTGATAAGAGAAAATAGCAAGGTACTAAACATAAATGAGAAAAGGAAAAAAGACACTACATAACTGCAGAAATTTGGTCAGAACTGAGCACATTTCAGTGGAGGACATCAGGTTCATGCATTCACCACCAGTCCCACCATACTGGACTGTCTGTGGCTTCCAGGAAGCAGGTTATTATCATCAATTTATTTTTTTATTTTTACATTGAATATTATTCAATATTCTTAAAATGGAAAAAATGAGCATCTTTTTTTTTTTTTTTTACTGGAAAGACGATACAAGGATATCTGGAAGGTGGAGGAGGTACATTTCTTCTTTTGTTTACATTTCTTGTTTTTCCAGTTATGCAGATTACTTTTACGTCTATGCACATGAGCGAATGAGCAAATGAATCACCATACTCCTCGAGCATAATGAATATGCAATATTCTGACTCGCCATTCTCCAGTTTAGCTTAGTTTGAAGAATTTATGGAGTCCAAAAACATTTTAAGTGGTAGTCAAAGATGGCTGCATCCAGCTTTTATTATATAATATACTGCATTTCTTTTATTATATTGCTACCTTCATGAATCCTGCACCATCCTTCATCCTTCTATAAGTTATACATATTCCACTGTGTGTTTTATAGATAGTAAAAAGAGAAAACACAGTAATACATCATGTTGTATTCTCTCATTGCAGAATGTACCTGGGTACCCTGGGGTCGTGCCACGTGCTGACACCTGTCTGAGTGTGCAGAAAGTAAACTTGGCCTTGCTGCGTCGTCCTTTGCTCTGTTAAGAGACACAAATAAGAAAAAAAAAGCTAAACAAATTCCTTAAACGTTGGCATAAAAACGTGCCGTACGTCAAATTGTTATAGTATATTTCAACAGTTTAATTCATGTGCCACATGTAGACAGACTGTACTCAATCTGTCTACGTAGGAGAGTGATCAGACAGATGGAGATGAAAGGACTGCTTGACTCAGTGGAGATCCCAAAAGGCAGCCAGGAAGAGGACGAGGAGGGAGGAGGTGAGAGACAGGGTGAGGAGACATTGGAGAGGAAGAGTGGGGAAACATGGGGGGTGGATGTCTGATTTTTCAGTTGGTGAGCTCATTCATCACAGCCTGACAGAGATATTTCCATGGAACTGCCTGCCAGAGAGCGCTTCGCTGGCATCCCTCCGGATCCATCACCTGCTCTCGCATGTATGCACACATAACCATCAAACGCTGTGAGAACGCCGTACTCTCCACACGCAGGGGTAAAATTCTGACTCGTAGACAGATTAAGGACAGAGTTAAGCACTTCTGAGCGAGCTGGCGAAATGAAAAATCTGTTTCATTCGCACACAGGTGCCTTTCACATTAATGTCCCTTACAGCTTTACACAAACATCCAAAGACTGCAATGCCAAGAGCCAAGATACGCACATGACATCTGGGATAACACGAGAGGCAACACAGTACAGGAAATGTATTGCAGGATTGCCCTTTGATCAGAGCTGGATGCATTTTCCAAAAACTTTTCCTCAGGCAGTAATTGAATGATTAAATTAATAACTGGCACCATCAGCATTAAGGGTCCAGGTTAAGAGCAACACAGCAATGCTAATTAGGTCTGATCTCATAAGAATAAAACAAACAAGGGGATTATTCAGTCATGACTCCCCTTTGTAATATTTATATAGACCAGAATAAGAAAACAAACATGGAGACACCAGCAGCCGTCTAATCTAAAGGACTCTGAAGCTGGGATGCCTAAATCCTACAGGAGATTTTACTGTGAGGTTAAACAGAATTCCCTTGGGCTGTGTAGATATCGTAGCTCATATGTGTGTTTACTTGAATGCCCCTGATTGTTTGACTGTGTGTAAAAAAAGAAAAAAAAAAAAGATGGGGGTGGGTTGGTTACTAAATGGCTGCTGCCAGCTTGCAACAGCAGATCAATTCAATTCGATTGTTTAAAATTACACCAGTATTTTCAGGCTGCTTGTGTGCAGCAGCATCAGAGAGGCGTTGAACTGAATGAGGACATGGATTTGCTGAGTTATTGAGCAGGCAGGTACAACGACGCTACAATGATGGCACAAGTCTTCGTGGGAACAGAGGAGCTTACATGGGAGAGTTTCTATTCTAGTCATTAAATACAGTAGCTGTGTTATAGGGACCTTTAATGTGTTCATTAATGAAGGTCGTGTCCCCTCCCTTACCATATCCTTCTGGAAGGTCTGGATGTGTGTGCAAGTGGGTTCTGCTCATGTAGTTGCGGTGCCTCTGCGATCGTACTCGTCTCTCCTGGGCTCGCTGGTCGCCATCACCAGGCGGTAATGCTGTGGTGGGTGTGGCCCCGTTTGTGCTGATGGGCGTGTTCTCGTCTACGATGCAGCTGAGCGGCCGGCCGGGGCTGGAGTACTCTGATGCAGGCCTTAGAGGCAGAGAGAAAAGTTAAACAGAGTAATTTAGGGAAAAATCTACTTAAAATTGATACAGTAAGTTTGAGAGCTGCTCTGATTAAAATTATTGATGTTAAAGACTCCATAGTGCTGATTTATTAATATTTTTCTTCAGAGACATATTCACTTGTCAATCAGTCAGTAAGTTACAGGGATGACAGGAAAACTTGTGACCAGGGACAAGGTTTGATTCAGCTAGCTAGCAACAACCTGGCTAATTTAAAACTTATTAATCTGATATTAAGAAACAGCTTTTATCTTTATCTATTCATAGCTGAGGCAATCCTAGGGCAGACTGGTGGGACATGTAAATGAAACCTTAAACTCTTCTTCATGACAACAGCATGAGATACATGGAGTACAGCAGGTCATTGCACATATTATGAAGCACCAATCCTAATCCTTATCGTACCAAAATCCTGAGAAATGCAGCTAAAAGGCTCTATGAAGCACTGGTATCCAAAACAAACACAGTTTAAACCTAAAACAATTATATAAGAATTTAACAAAAACACGAGAACAGTGCTTTCCACTTCAGAGCTTCTGCTAATTTCTCCACTTCAAGCAAACCACAAAGTCATGTTGTCGTATGAATCAGACTGTCATGATTACAATAAAGTCAGTCTCATCAGTGTGGGGCAAAAAAACACACAAAAAAAAACTAAACTTAAATCATGTGTCATATTTGCTGTTTTGTGGTCAAAAGTTTTATTCTACCCCGAAAATGTAATCTGCTAATTTCAGATGCGTTGCGAAGGTCCTGGTGGTTTCCATGGAGATGAAGGAGGTCTTATGTTTTCCCAACATATACTGTCTATCTGGACCCTCATGGTGTTTCAAGGGTGACTTTTGAGGGTTATCGTTGTGATGGGTATTAAAGAGTGATTACACCAGTAAAAGCATTTTCTCCCTTCATCTCTATATATTATATCTTCCTCTGCCTACAATTCCCAGAATCCTACCACTTCCTTGATCTGGGTGACATATATTTCATGTGACCTTCTGGCCAATCAGGAAAGCACACAAGACCATTTTATCCAAATTGAAGGAGATACGTGTGATTGCCTTTTTATCCAATCAAAGATGGTTTTTATTCATGCTCAATAGAGTCTTGTCCAGGTTTATTCAGTGTGAATCTCTTGAGGTCGGGAGCGATCGGAAACACGTGACTCTTGACCCGCTGGGGTTCACCTGCATGCCTGGCAAGTGTGAAAACTCAGATACGTCTCAGTTCCTCGTTGTTCTGTCTCTTTGCATTTATTGAGGTCGATACTCTATGACCTTAATTTGCCTCACTATCTATATAAGTGTCGATCATCCGTATCGATTTCTGGCTTCTTGAGATATTTATCTGCGTTGCATCTCTTTTAAAGCATTGATTATCCATACAACCCATGTAATAGAAAAGATATATTTTATTTATTTTAACTATGTCATTTCAAACATGGCAGAAAAACGTGCTTAATGAAGAAGAAGTTGAAAATAAAATAACATCTAGATTTTGGAAATAATTCTTTATTAAAAATTGTCATTTGATGTAAAAAGTCCTTCCAAAATGTGAACCAAAGATATTTCCATATAAATGTAGTGTATTTTCAGATGATCCTTAAAAGATGGCTTTAATCGCCGCTGAGCAGACTTCAATTAATTGAAAAACTTTTAACCACATCACAAGTTTGATTACCGTTGCTTCAGCATTACTGGCTATTAACGTTCCACAGTCATCACATCTGGTGGTATAATTAATTCTACTCAACATCATAAAATATAAACAGCTTAGACACATTATCACCCATATAAGCAGCTGGTGAGCTGATGCATAAATGCAGCATTAGTAACAGCATGGAAGGGTTGACACATTCATTTGTGATGCTAGTAAAACTTAAATGTTTTTTCCCCACAAAAAAGAAGAAGAAATCTACTTTGATTCAAGGCAAATAAGTAATAATTCAGTATTATAACAGTATAAAATTGTAATTAGTAAGAAAAATAGGGCTTCACATCCACTTATGACAGCTCTGTGATCTGTCTGGTTCTTCCACATCACTAGATTTCACCACGAGGAGCAATCTGTCCAACACCATTTACTGCTCTCTTAAGTTTTTTTCCTTAAGAGTTTCACAGCATGGGAGCACTGAGGTCAAGATGAGGACTTCCTGGCATCAGTTGCATCAAGGTCCTGGTTTGAGTTTCTGCTGGCTGTGAAGTGTACTCACCTGGTAGGCCTCTCCCACTGTGTAGTGCGTGTGATGTGGTTCAAGTACTGGATCCGTCCAGACGCAGTCCTCCTCTCCTCCCAGCTGCCAGCAGAAAACACACACAAGGTTGGGCATGAGCATCTGAGCAGGCCTGTTGCTGATGTCATTTTTAAAGCAATATCTCAACCCTTGTTTTTGAAATGAGCATGTGTTGTTTAGGATTTGTGACAACCTTTAAATAAAATAAAACCAATGGAGAGTTTGTTTTCACACACACACCAAACTCACCCATCTGGAAGATCATTGTCAAACAGACGACTGCAGTCCACCACAGGACCTCCTGTGCCGATGCGGTCCCTCGACTGCAAGCTCACTGCAGAAACACATGGCAGACAGATGCACACGCACTAGTATTACTAGACAGCAGTTTGTAGCCGGGGCACAGACATTTTACCGAAACATAGAATGGATTTTTACGAGAAACAGGAAAAGAGTAAAGTTTTATCAGAGGCACACTGGAGGGTCTGGCTGAGTCAATCTGCTTTTTATTGAATTTCTATTAACTTTAATTAAACAAGCACAGTTAAAATGTTTTTAGGATTTGTACAAAATGTGAATCATCAATATTGTGTGTAAAAGCTGTACTTACCTACTATCTGACCCCTCACTGTGTCACTGTCGTTGGGGCTCAACTTGTTCAAGTCTAGTCTTTGATCTGTTAGTAAAAAAGGAGGCACAATCAGACAGGAAGGAAATGAGAGCAGAGATGAAAGAAGGGTTAAGAAAAAAGAAAAGGAAGTGAAGATTCATCATATGAAAATGATACATGTAAAAACAGCATGTCTTTTGGATCTGCTTTTTCCTTCTTGGATGAGTCCCATTGCTCTGTATCATTTACATCACTTGGAGTCAAGCGTTTCTGTCCCTCATTATGTCTCTCATTCTTCTGTCTGCAGACCACAGCTTGGCCATGCCCTGGAACAGATGGTCTGGCCTGTGGAACAGCCATGGGCTGTAAAAATCTCACTGAGCATCGCAACAGAGCAGGCCTCAGCTCAAATGCAAGAGGTCAAACATTTGACAAATTTCATACAAAGCCTGCACTATTCCGCTCAGCCTTAGCATGGACATGAACTTCTGCCAAAGTCTGGAAACTCTTTGTCTGAACTTCTTAAAGTCTGTGGAATTTGAAAAGTGAGGGAGAAGGAGAGAGATCAGGCAGAAAGAAAAAAGAAAAAAGGGCAGAAAAATGTCCAAGATGCCTGCAGACATGAGAAATGCCACTTTCTGCTCTCTCTTGTCTGGGTGTCATGCAGATCAGCTCAGGATGTCTGTCTAGACTAAACAGGGACCAAAACAGGCAACGGTCAAAGCGTTACAAGGCCGACCAGAGGTCAGAAGCCACAGAGACAACAGAAAATGCACACGCACACAAAAAAAGTGCACCAGCATTCGTAAAACACAAATACTTGCACAGTCATAGAGACAAAACAAGAAACAGTAACACTGCAATTATACATAAATGTTACACTCAAGCCAAGATACTGCTATTATACACACATCTTAAAGTCAACTCAATCCTCTTTCCATGGCTTGTGTGTGTGTGTAGAGTGGGGGGGACACACACACACAACAAAATGGCAACAGCTAGTAGAAGCAGACAAAAAAAATCCAAAAACAAAAGAATGACAAAGACCACAACAGAGAGAGCGCTAAAAATCTATGCTTACATTTAAATTGCTGTACAATTATGTATGTCTGCGTGAAATGACCGGTTGTCTAGATCGGCAGACGGAGATAGAGGAAGGCTAGTCATAGTGGCGTACAGTTTACTGTGTGTGTGTGTGTGCTGCGATTTCCATAAAAGACACTGAAGGGGAAACCATGGGGTGAGGAGGAGGCCAGGAGAAAAAGGAAATGCAGACGCAAACCACTCACAGCTGTGGCACAAGCTTCAGGTTTCCTGTGTCACTCTGGAAAACAACAGTGTCAGGAGCTTCTAGGAAAAGCCAACAAGACTGCAGTTACCTGCTCACAGTGCAGGGGAAAAAGCTAGTTTTCACAAGGAGCCATTTACTAAAGCCTTCATCTCATTTATCCAGCGAGCTTCTGACGGGAGACATTTTTACTGTAATTGCAGGGTTATGTTGTTTGGCTTTTCCTGCTCGAAGCTAAGGGCAGAGAGCTGACCCTTCTCACACTCCGGTCCGGCTCAGTAAGACTTGGTGTACAAGACCAGACACTAAAGGAGCCGCTCAATGTTGTAATCGCTTAACTCTGACAGCAGCCGGGTTCAATTAACTACTTCATCTTAAAAATCACACAATGTCTTGATGAATGCTGCTCAAATAGAGAGGCAGAGGAGAGCAAGTAAGATAAATAACTCAATTTTATTGAATTGCAAATTTAAACAGAGCTTATTATAAGGATTAGTTTGGACAAGATCATTTAGTATTTTTATTCAACATAATAATATTAACCAGGACTTTGTGTACTTGGATCAATATGGTTGATGGATGGGTGTGAAGATGGGCCACAGCTTTAAGATCCAGGTACTAACTGCACAAACAACTTTAGCATTTTCTTTGTAACATTATTCAAACATCCCTGAATCTAAAAAACTGGATTTTTATAAAAAACCTCTTAGTCTGGTCCTTAAAATGTCTGAGACAGTATTCAACGTTAATACTATACCAGTATACAGAGTCAAGGAACCTTAACTGGCTTCAGCATAGTGCTGGGTTTTTTTCCAGTTCATACTGAAAATCAGTTTTAATTTTTCTTGTATGTATTTGTGTTTACCACAAACACTGGCTGAAATATCCTAAACTATGTTTCTGTGAGAAACTGTTTGAGGGGAGAATGCTTTTCCTCCTGCACCACCAAACACAAACGTAGCAAAGCAGATGTGTCATTGTTCAGGAGTGAAAAAGAAGCTGTTGCAGACACTATATGATGACATGGACAAAATCACATCTGTAGCCTGTAGACACTTTGGTTTTAGGAGGTTGGATGACAACCAAATACCCATTTTGTTAAAATTATATTGTGCTAAAGTGTCCTGGAGTTAGCAACATTAGCAATTAGCTGCACCACCTTAGCCACAAACGTGCTTTGGAGTACAGAGAATGAATGAAACTAGGATCAGCACCCTCTGCAACATCAAATAAAACTAAAACAGCTGGACACTCAAGTCAAACGTCTCTTGTAGATACAAGTAATCTACAGGCGCTGCTTATGACAACAAAAAAACAGGCTGTTGATCAAGATAAGCAACACTATCACCATCCATATTAGCAAAAGATTGTTTTGGCCAATACTGTGAGGAACAATGGTACAGTGATTAAGTGAACATTAACATGTTTTATTGTACAGTATACGGTTCTCATGGCAATGAAATAGGCTGTGTTTAGCCAGACGACTGCATTAATTCTCTCAATCGGTGTAAAATGAAGTTAACACCCAGTCATGCATAGACAAAAACCACTGGTCACACTTCCAAGCACAACTTAACCTTAGCAGCCAACATAAGGATAAAAGCCAACCTTTAACTGAGTGTAAACAAACGATGGAAGTTTTTATAATAATAAATTAAATGAATAAAACCCAGGGGTGCACGCTCTGGGACAGTCTAATCAACATAATAGATTTAGTGTCGACTCAAACAGGAGACCACATTATTATTTTCTACAGATGAGCTCTTTCAGTCACTTCACTCTGAGGTTTAATGCCACCAGATCTACTAATCAGTATGAGATTTGTCATTTTGTGTGCATGATGCACAATCTGTTTTTTCTAAATCATAGGACTCACATCAACTTCATTCGGGCTTGTTTATGTTACAACAAGTCTCTGTGCTATTGCTCCTAATGGTTCATAAGCAGACTTGACTTTTAGCTGCAGATTTAAAGCAGTCTGAATCAGTCAGACGTATTTCTCTGATTGTCTTAGTCACAACATCATGGCAACAAGTCTTTAACTCCTATAACTCTAAGCTAGTTGTGCCATTTTCTGTAAATCTCTTTTTTAAATGTAAAAATGCATATAAACTCTCACATCTTTTAACCACAGTTAACATGCAGACATTTTTTTTTCCAGGACAGGCTCAGATGCCAGATTATAATGCTAAAATATGTGAAATAAATGTATCATTAAGTAAAGGCCAAGCAAATAAAACCACAACTGACTTTATTACCAACATCACTTTATAGAGTGGTAAGTGGTAGGCATTGTCTTATCTGCATATTATTCTCTAAAGTCATGGCTTTCAAGAAAAAAAAAGTTGCATTTCAACAAATTATTTTCATATTTTCACTTTTTCCCTTTATTATTTTTATTTCTATTTATTTTGCAGTTATGCACGCTACCATTTACCCACTATTCTCACAAAACAAACTCAACACGGCTTGTTTGTGCATCAAAAACGATTTCTTGTCTATATTCCAGCCATACAGGGGCATCAAGGCACTAAACATATTTTACATCAGCTGATAATCTTTAGCTGCTCCTGATCGGAAAACCTAACTGGTTAAAAGTTCGACATAAACTGGCTTTATAATCATTTCAGATAGGACTCTTTCTGCCTCATGATAGTAGTGATGGCAATCTTTATTCACTACAAAAATCTGATCAATAATTCTGCTATTACAGACAACTAATGCTGGAATTACCTTATAGAGTCTCTGAATAAACACTACATTATGCAGCTGGGTTGTAAACTTCCTGGACAGGATATAAAAGCCATGAAAACTTCTGTAGATCCACTAAAGTTTAGTGGATCTACAGAAGCTGATGGTTTAGTGACTAAACCATCAGCTATTGTTCACAATTTACTGGAGGTGGACGGATTTAATCGGTTCATTGTGATGTAGATTCAATTATAAGTCATAAAAGTTTAAATATATTATTTATAATAATATTTAAATGACAGGAACTGAGCATAATGTACTCATTGGGTTGAAAGAACAGCATTTGGATACATTTTGGGTTTTATGGAAAATAATATTGGACGAGGCCTGGGCAAGATTTACCCCATAAGCAAGTTGTTTAAAGGCAACATACCAGCAACGGTACAAACATGCGACAGCACCTCATGCATTTCTTGCCCAGGCTATGGGGGAAAATACTATTGCCAATACATTTGTCCTGTATATTCAATAGAAACATGTAAAGATATCACAAATATTTTGATATTTGTTAGGTTATTTATAGTTCAACATAAATAAGAGATAGTGGAGATACATTTATTTGGTTACCTAAATTATTTTAAACTTAATGGAGAATAAAAGGTTGCCACAATGCAATGAAATCTTGATAATTGTTTAATAATCCAATCATAGCATCCAGAATTATAATCAAATAAAATCATGAGGTATCTAAAATGGCACAACTTATCCAACATAGTTACACACTACTGCTCCTGAGCCATTTGTAACTATAAACAATAGCATCTGGGTGCCTTTTTAAAGGTTAAACATTTTAAGCCATGATCAAAAATGTTCTCATGATTTATTTGAAATAATTTTCTTTCATTTGGGCATCTACTGCCAATTCTTTACAATTACCTGCATTACCTAATTGTTCTGCCTGGTGTGAAGTCAAGGAGAAAAACAAACAGTCTGTAAATGGTAGAATCAGACTTATGTGTCAAATTTAAGGGGAAAACAAAAACAAATGTGTTTTGTGCAACTGGTCCTAGAATTCCCCAGGAATGAGTTTATCCAAGAAAGAAATACAAGACTTTCTTGTTTACATGCCACAAGAACTCATATTCCCACCAGAGGTTTTACAAATAATGCAAATAGTGCAGTTGTTTACAAAGAATTCATAACAGTAAAGTAACACTGACACTTACAGCCTGTGTCTTTAAGGCGGTTGATGGCATTAGACAGAAGGCGGACACAGCCCAGGAAGCCAGCCCCCTGCTTCTTATGAATCTTCTTGTGATTCCACACACTGATGGTGATGGAGTCTGATTTTCCAATGTATCTGAGGAAAAGAAAAAGGACAAGTACAGATGTTTATAAGTCAATAATATACACCACTTAAAACCAGCAGCTAATGTGATGCCAAGATGTGCAGGTCTCACTCAGGATGTGTCAGAAAGGACACCCCCCTCCCACACACACACACACACACACACACACACGAGAGGATACTACAAAGGTTTCTCGTCAAGGACACATTACTAAAAACGTCCGAGACACATGGAAGGTGGAAGGGGAAGAAGGTGGGGCGTCTCTGAGGGATTTTCCAGCCAGTGTGTCGATGTGTAAACCTGAGCCTGAGCAGCAGAGCGTGCAACAAAGCGCCACAAGTTAACTGTGAAGCTTTGAATCATTTATAATATTAAGTTTCACTTCACAAGAAAAGCACGAATCACGCCCGCAGACAGAATGCAATGCAGCTAAAGATAATAAATGCTTTACCAAGTTAAATCTTAAAATTTGTTTTTGTGGGTCCGTCTGTCTGAAGAGGGGGGGGGCAAACTTTTCCTCTTAAACACACCTTTTAAGAAAAATTGCTCCTCTAAATGTAAGAAACTGGTTTAAACTGACTTAGCTGAAAACATAATTAGGTATGACCAGCAATCAGTCAAATACACACTGTTGCTTATAACTTATACTTATCAAACGTGAAGGTTGTTTGCCTCAGTAAAAACTGCTTTGGTTTTATTGAGCCAATTATTCAGATTTTATGAGACATTAAGAAACTTGATGAGTTTACCCATTCTTAGGAGTTAATGATTAAAGTAATGTGGAAAAAGAGGCACATGTTAAGAAAGGACACTGAAACGTTATTAAAGCATAAACAGTGACCTGAGACAGTGAAATGCTGACACACTGATATGTGGGAGAAAACATGTTGATATCAGGATTTTGAGAATAGTTTGGCTAATCACAAGCTCTTCCTGAAGCTGATGGAATCACAACATTTTCACACTATTTTAACAAGATTTAGATGTCTGCAGGCATCGTCCTCTGAGGATCACATGCTCATGTACAAGATTACAGGCGCACTTTGTTGGAGTGGGAGCCGTACTAAAAGTAACTAAATAACAAGCAACTTGTATTAAAACAATTAGATCAAAGATGCCATGAAATTAAGGGTGTAAAATCACAAGTTCCATTATTTGATATTGTATTAATTAGGTGAAAAAAAGACATCATTGCAAATATGGCATCACATAAATCAGTTTAAATTCAAGTCAAGGTCCAGGGATTGATATTGCATACCATCCATCCATCCATTTTCTACCGCTTAATCCCAGAGCAGGGTCGCGGGGGGGGGCTAGAGCCAGGCGAGAGGCGGGGTACACCCTGGACAGGTCGCCAGTCCATCCAGGGCCAACACAGACAGAAAACCATGCACACACACACACTCCTATGGGCTCCAATCAGCCTATCCCCAAGGTGCATGTCTTTGGACTGTGGGAGGAAGCCGGAGCACCCGGAGAGAACCCACGCTAACACGGGGAGAACATGCAAACTCCACATAGAAAGGATCCCGGTTGGAGCCCCGCACACACCAGGAATCGAACCGGCAACCTTCTTGCTGTGAGGCCACAGTGCTAACCAGAAAACCACCGTGCAGCCCCAAACAGCAACAAAAATATCTTAATAAGCCTTTTTCCTGTAACGTGCTCACGTTTTTCTCTAAAGTTGATGTTCAACATCCTTTAGTTCATTTGAGCTGGAACATGAAACTCGGAGAAATGTCGCACCTCTAATTGGTTTTGATTCGTTTCCCGCTGGACTTTACTCAAGTGGACACAACGAACTATCCAGCATCTACCGCACTTCGTCTCTGAATGGTCCGTTTGCGGTCAGTGTTTCAGAGCGGAGTTTACTTGAAAGTGACCCCAGGTTTTCAAGCAGAGCAGTGTTTACATCTTCGTTCGACACCAGGGTGTGAATGAGCGTTGACACTGCTCCAGACAAACTGTAAAATCTGATGACGTGGATCAGCGTCTGTTTAAAGCGGACCAGGCAGAGCTAGTGTAAATGTGGCCCTTCTCATACTGTTACCCAACAACAACATATTCCTCACAATACCAGCAGTAGAAATTATGATTATTTTCAATACAAAACTATGCTATTGGTGCATAAATGCGCTGTTATAGCCCAAGATGAAATACAACGATAATGCAACAGATTCCCAACATATGTGACAGGATGAGACAAGTACACAAAACCTTCTTGCAGACTGATTCGGCCTTCGTCACAGACTGAATGTTGACAACAAGCAACATTAAAAAGAATGAGTGTTTTACCACCATGCAAGTAAAAATCATAAATAAGTAATTCCACTGCAAGGAGACAAATATGTCCATCCTCCTGTATCATCTTAGAGCTACTGTCTTCATCTTTTCTCCCCATGTATGGGGTCAGGATTTAATAAAAAAAAAAAAGCTGCATGTGAACTTATGGCACAAATTCCCAGGTGGGCTCTGTCCTTCAGCCTCCAACTAATCATCTGAACGATACGCAGAGCTGCATCACACTATAATTATCATGCTGCTTACCAAAAAGGATATGAAACAATAGGGCTGTGAGTAAGACGTCTGGACATTTTGAGTAATTGCCAAATGCCTGTCTGGGGTGCGATGTGAGAGAGCTGCTATGTCAGACAGACGTGATGGGAGGGAGGTAATATAACCAAACCCCCCTCATCTGGATCAGCTACAACACAATAAAATTCATTAGTCTGGCTGGATTTTTAATTCAGTCACATGCAAAGAGAAAACATATAAACACACACACACATACACACACTGCAATGGACATTGGAAAACTTCAGTAAACAGAAAAAGCAGCTGATTTTCAGTCTGATGAGCTTTTTTTTTACTGCAAGGTTACTGAACACATGATCAAAGTAAAAGGAAAACAAAACATTGGCTAAAGCTAGCCAATAAAAACAATCCAATCTGCTCATGCGTATGTGTTTTAAAATGGAAAAAGGTGTTGATAGTCTGTGAGCTCTGTAAGAGATGCACTAACATTTTAGCACAACCCGGACCAGCCCTGGGATTAAACTGATCAGTAAAGTCACAGAGAAAACCATGAATTCCCTGTATTCTCACATCACACATAGTAAGAAGCAGAAACGTCGACGACTCTGGCTTGAGTCGCACTTCCAGTAATTTTAGACGCAACGGGAACTTGCATTCAAGAGACTCGGGACTCAACGCGGACTCATGATTTATGGAGGAGATTCTGTAAAATAATTCAAATCAAAATGCAATAACAAAACAGCATTTTCATTTGCAGAACAAATGAGCTGCAGAATTGGAGAGCTAATTTAACCAGGTGCATGTGTCTAAGGCTGAAATTGCAATTTCAGACAACACAATTACGTGATCATCAAAGCTGCGGTTTTTACAGTGCTCCTGACTGATCCAGAATCTGTTGTGTCAACCATTTCACACATACATGCCGTAATCCTACCATACTGGCAAGCTAACCAATCAGAGACGGCATTCTGCTCACAAACAGGTCATGCTAACCAATCAGTATTAACATGCCCCTTGCACTTTGAAATATTTACGCATTTAAAAATGGCTTCAGCAGAACCAGAAGTGAAGGTAGGGAATTCCAACTCCAAGAAAAACAGTACGCTGGTCATTTGGGAGTATTTCGGGTTTAAGGCTGCAGATGTGCACCAGGAACAGGTACTGTGCAAAACCTGTCGCACTAACGTTGCAACTTCGCGAGGAGACACAACTCATACAGGTGTTACAACAAAATCTGTGACTCATCAGAATCTGTGACCATAGGGGGTCATTGCATACATTTCTCTATAGATACATCTTAAAAGAAGAATCTTCTGAGTTCATGTCACTCTTCTGAGACACTCGAACCTCACAGTCACCATTTCTGATCCCCACCAGTGTGTGACTTACTGTATCTTAATTTAATAAACTCCGATTACAATTTTCCCACTGAGGGACTAATAAATGTGTTCTCATTCATTTTATTGGAAGTGTTTTGAAGCTTCGCTCATCTTGTAAAGCACATATTAAGCCACGACATGTAGACTAGCGCTCCCCTGTGGTCACAGATTCTGATGGGTCACAGATTTTGGGCCAGGAACTTTAAATAATGTACATGAATGTTTTTGTTAATAAACACATTTGAAAGCTGTTCTTACATTTAGCTTTCATCCTTGTTTTATAGCTTTTAATGCTTTGGTATGATTTTTCTGTCATATTTGTATATGCTACTGTACAGTGAATATTGTAGTGATGCTTGCTTTGAAAAAATCGTGAGTCGAATTGAAATTGCAATATTTGCCAAAAAATATCACAATTAGATAATTTCCTAAAATTGTTCAGGCCTACATGTGTCATTAGGATTATTAGGATGTGTCTTTGTGAATTTGCCGCTTAAAGTGCACATCCTTAAGTGTCGATGTTCAGATTTAAAAAGACCTCTTTGGCCCTGTTCAGAAATGATATCTTTACAAATAAGTGATGGGTTCTTGTTGTCTACTATTTGTAACAAAGAAGTTGTTATGCTTTTATTAAGTTCATCTTAATTATATCCTGCAGTTCTGAGAGATTTGCTTTACGAGTGAGTGTGAGGCAGACAGCCAGATAGACTGTGTCTACCATCCTTGGCATGCTGACCACATCCTGCAACAATGCTGGAAGGTCACAGTTCATGGGGCAGTTTGCTGACTGTGGCGCACCAAAGAAACCACAGCCTTCAACACTCACACAAACACACACTGCTATTTCAGTTTCTGCACCGTCACGCGAGCACATCTAACAAATGGAAAACGTTACTCCTAACAGCTTTAAAGTTTTTTTCCTGGGTGGTCGAAGCCCTCTTTAAATCAAATAAAACATTTCTCCTTCAATATGCTACTGAAGAGCTTTGCTTTATGTAAGAGCAAACACTAACTAACACTAAACGGTAAATGCATCACTGTCACAATGAAAACTTTTTTTTGCTTCCTTTCCATCGGATCATCCCTAAGGTGTGCAAAGTGCACATGACTTACACCCCCTCTCTCATCAAATTTGACATGAGCGGCTAATTTATTGGCTGCATAGGAAAAGGGTCTCGTATCCACAGCAACCAAACAAACGCAGACACGTGCTTCCTCTTGCTGTTGGCTACAGATGACTGTACTGGAAACTTTCACTCTCACATTTTCACTCCGTCTACACTTTTTCCAGGTTGCTTTCAGGGGACACACCAAAAAGGCTAAGCAGGGTGCAACAAGACATGCATGTGTTTCAGTCACTAAAAGAAAATACTACTACTTCTGATTCTTTCAATGTTGCTCCAGGGGTACATTTTTAGACCCGAGCCATTATGTCACCATAGAGTAGACGCTGAGAGGCCAGATATAAGAGCTGTTTGCATCTGTTACTGTTTAGATTCTGTAAACGGCAAAGCCTGATACACTTCAAGCTTAAATAAGGGAAGACGCGAGGAATGTGAGGCATAAACCAAAAAAGGGCTTCTCCTTCATCTCTGGACACAGATGGAAGAGATGTCATAAAAACAGGCTGGGACTCACAGATCATAGTGCTGGTTCCACTTGGGGTCAAGCGTGTTCCTCACAGTGTCTGTAGAGTGGCATTGTCCTGAGCCATCAACAACTACCTTGGCAAAGGGATCAGGAAGGCCTAAAGGGAAAGAAGAAAGCATCAAAATTATAGTTGTGTCATATTCTCAGTTGACACAAATACTTAGATATGATATAGGGTTCCTTTAGCATGCACGCTAACTGGAACCATCACAACAGGAAGTGCAGAAAGAGCTTCTTTCATCTGCGTTCTCAGTGCTGTTGGGAGTGAATATGGACTCAGTTTCTGAGATATGGAATGACAGGAATGGGCTGAAACCACCCGAATGAGCAGAGGACCTTTACGTGCACATTCACAATGACGGCTTGACCCAAACAGATCAATAAATCAGAATGTAAAAAAAAGGTGATTATAAATTAAATGGGCGATGGTGGAAGATGGCTGCACAAAAATGACTCCAGAAAGGACAATAATTAGTAAAGGACATGAAGAACTAGCTCAGTGTAGCTCCTTATCCCTCTAGTTAAAGAGGCGTTTGCTGTTGATGCCAATAAACATATAAGGAAGATGTGATTGGTAGATACTTACGGAAGAAGTCCTTCTTCACAAGGTTTTTGGCACACAGGACTGCAAAAGGAAAACAGAAAGAAAAATAAGACTTAAACTGCACAGCAGGGCTATTCGGTCTACTGTTGTAACTCCCTTCTTTCCTCCTCTTTATGTGGCCTCGTCTCATCACTTTTTGCTTCCTTGTTATCGATTCTCAGACATTTAAGCATAAGTCTGGTCTTCACACACACACCAGACTGCACATTATTGCCATTTGTGGAGGTGAAATATCTCCCTCATCACTGCGTGTTGGACTGATCAGTGAATGAACACAACGCTGTGTCTGCAGTTTCTCATACTTTACCTGCAAACTGAAGACGTAGTTCCTACCAATCATGGAATTTTATTTATAAATGTTGGTATTGGAGGAATAGATATTTCAGTATTGATCCGCATATCACTACAGAGGATATAAACCAAGCAGAGCTCTGAGATCAAAAGACGCCGGTCAGCTGGTTCAGACCAGAGTCCAGACCAGTAACCAGATCAGAGTCCAGACCAGTAACCAGACCAGTAACCAGACCAGAGTCCAGACTAAACATGGAGAAGCAGCGTTTAGCTGTT
>JBAMHV010000022.1:3444537-3477839 GCA_037177535.1 Pseudomugil gertrudae
CTGTTATGCTGCAAACATGTGGAACAAACTGCCGGTGGAGATTAAACTTTCACCAACTGTAGAAACGTTTAAATCCAGGTTGAAAACATTTATTTTTTCATGCACCTATGAATGAATCTGCAGGGTAATTTTATCTGATCTGCTGTTAATTTTAATTTAATTTATGGTTTTGTGATTTCTGCTGTTTTTATGCTTTTACTTTTTCAATGTAAAGCACTTTGAGTTGTCCTGTACATGAAAGGTGCTGTATAAATAAACTTGCCTTACAGGCTAATTATACCTCTGAAATAATTACATAGAATAAAGTGTAGACTAACACACTTCATTTATTATGCACCAGCACACTGAACCCAGTATGCGGCACATCAGCATGCTCCACCATTTGTCCCAATGTGCAAAGACACACACACACACACACACACAGAGGTGAATACCGGTACATTCCCACCAGCAGAAAGGTAAACTAGATTGTGTCTGAGAGATATGCTGCTAAATAACATAACTGGCCTTTACAAAGTTTCCCTCCACGCCACCAGTAAAACTGAAACACCACAGTTTGATCGCGCACAGCTCGTGTGCACGGATTAGCTAAACAGAGCCAGTCCAGAAATCGTCCATTACTGACGACCTTTAGAGGAGGGACGGGGTGTGTCGCTGAGTAAGCTGCACAGCAGTGAGACGCAACACACGTTACATGATAACTTAATGAACATTCACAGTAGTTTAAAAAAATGCCCTGGACTTGTCCAGAGAAGCATCTTTCAGAGCTTTAAAGCTAAACGGACTATATGAAAGACTTATTCGGTCCATTTCTGCTTTAGGATCACATCTTTTTTTAAATTACTCCCCCCTATGCAGTGGCCTTAATTAGATCTAAACATTTTCACCATTTAATAGAATTTGCTTTAACGCATTGTGAAGTGAAGGAGTGGTGGTATGGAGGTGTGGACCCAAATGCAGGCAGATAAAAAACAGAACCGAAGCTCATCATCACAAGAGCAATAAAACCAACAAAGAGGAGCAAAACAACAACTAAACAGCAGGAACTACAACTAACTTGAGCAAACAGCAAGTAATGAACCGAGAAACAGAAACATGGGGATATAAACACACAATACAACAAGACACAGGTAAAATGGATTATCTAAATGAAACCAGGTGAAATTAATGAAAAGGAAATAAAGCTGGATACAAAATAAAACAATAAAACCATGACATTAATAATGCGTTAACCTTGACAGCTCAAATAATGATCAGAAAATATTTTTTCGATTTTGACTATATTTACATAAAAGACAAAAACAAGAAGTCAATATATAGTGACAACAAAAATGCCCGAGTGAAACGTTCATATGTGGAGAGATTATTAAGTTTAAGGTTAAAGTAGGAATTGATTATGCTATGAAGAGCTGCAACTGTGATCCAAATAGGGCAAAGATCAATCAATCAATCAATGTCACCCACATTTTTCATCAGACAGCAAATTTACAGAATACGATGATGACAATAAGCATCAAGACATTTTGAAAAGAGAATAAAAAGTGACTCACAAGCTTTAAAAGACGTTCTTTCATCATTAAGGACAAAAAAGCTCAAGTAAAAACAGGCCACACTTCATTCTTTATTAAAACAATCTGACTTTCTGCAGGAGGAGGAGATGTTTAGTCTCCGTTGCTCCATCACAACCTGGCTGCCAGCAGTTCAGATGAGCTCCATCCTGCTGTATGAGAAGTGTCGCTGATGAGGCTGAGCCACTTACACCCTCCTGTGCAAAGTATGGATGGATGAGCAAGCTCTGTAACGACCTGGGTGTCTGGGGTTCAGACTTTCAGCCAGGGAGTCAGGCACATGGAAAGAGTTGAGGTTTGTGGGGAGGGGGTTTGTAACAAAGTCCTTCTGAGGATGAGCTAAGTAGTCTGGATATCCACGCTACTCTTCCACATGTCTGAAGATGGACACGGCTCTAAAAAGTTTGAATGTGGTCGTTTTTCATTACAGTCCCTGCGAACTAAGGAGGAAAAATCCAAAGCAGTTGCTTTGCAAAGCAATGGCATGAAAAAAAAAAAAGAAAAAGCGAGCTGCTGAAAAGTTTTTGATCAAGTTGAAGTTGTAGCATCTGCTTGCCAACAGCTGGAGCTGCAGCTGGAATGATTTAAGGCAAGACCACAGTGAGACACAATATTGATGATCTCATCGCTGTCATTCCTGCATTTTGCTCAATGAAGTCTACACGATACCCCTGCACATGCTGCTGCTGCTCAGCCATGCTTTAAGCTGCATAAACCTGTTCTCATGCCACGACTGTTTGCTGTTTCAAGACTCTCTCTGCTCCAAAAACACGCTTTGCTCATCATTTCCAAAGCTTGTTGTGGAGCAGTCAACATCATTCACCAGAAAAAATAATCATTTGCCAGAAAAAAAATCAGTTAATAGTATTGCTGATGAATCATGTAAAACTACTAAATAAATCAGTATCAAATTCAGTGAAATGGAAATGAGTAGAACTGGGACGATAGGTCTACATACTCAATGACATTTATGTCATTGAGATATACGGGGTTGCGGGGGGGCTGGAGCCAATCCCAGCTCACAATGGGCGAGAGGCGGGGTACACCCTGGACAGGTCGCCAGTCCATCACAGGGCCAACATAAGTTGCATAAGTACATTGATGTAAATTTTGTGCATCAGCGCATTGTAAATTTAGTCTAAACAGTGCCCAATGACGACTCAGTGGAAGCATTAAAGGTACTAAAGAATACAAAATAAGTTGGGCTAAGTCTTCTAAAGTAACCTGTAAACTTTGCATGTTGGAAAAGTAGTTTATTTTTGTCCTGCTGTAATATTTTGCTAGATTACTGGGTTGTTTGGTAGTAAAGGGACATTCAAATATGTGGATGAGTTTTTCGCCTGTAGTTCAGTTACACTAGTCCACATAGTGCTTTACATACATTGCATACACGGAAATAGTATGCAAAGAAACTGCAACTTAATGTCATGGTTTCTTCTGTCATGTTTTTTCAAGTCTGTTATTTGTGTTAAAATATGAGGCATGCATAAGAGGACAAATAGCATTTCCTGTCTGTGTTGTGTAAATAAAAAACAACAATGTTCTCTATGCGATGCCGCTTTGTAATTAAATAAAAAAAACTTTTTTAAAAGTTTAAACATCTGAGAAAAAGACGAGAAACCACCAAAATGCATTATTATTGGGAAATATATATTTCTAGATATTTATTTAATATGCCATGATTTTCATAATGTCATACTTTTAAAAAATTATTTATTTATGATTTTAATAAATAAAAATGTTTACAAAGTCTTATGTCACCTTTCACATTGGCTTATTTTATGTCATTTTTCAGCAATGCTAATTAAAATCATCATGAAATATTTATTATTAAAATTATAATATATAAAAAATCATTAAATGTATGTTACAATAATGTTACTTTGTCTTACATTATCATGGCTAAAATATATATATTTTTAAATGCATTTATCAAAATATTTATTTCAAAAAGTTTTATTTATTTATCCAACTATGAATATCTTGGTTAACCATAATTCTCTGCTCAAGTTGCTTTTACAGTGTGTCGCTCTGACTCCATATGACTGATGTTATACCTAAAGAGTCGTCCATCATTGTGATGTAGCAGTCTGTCTGGTTAGATGGGCTTTTTTCTTTTCCGACTGTAATAATTACTGGTACTGTGCAATGGTTGCAATATAATATGTTTATGGAAATAATCCAGTCATTTTCTCCTTGTCTGCTTTTCAGGACACAACAAACAACCATGGATCAGTTTTTCCACAAGAACAGTCCAAACCCATGCACACCACAGGTGTGAAGTCAATTCAGGGCCAAGCTTTTAAACATAATGGTTAGAGACAAGAGACTGTGCTCCATGTTTACAGGAAGGTTTTCAGGAGATGATTAGTAGCTTTCACTCAGAATAATTTGTTTTTGGGTCTGTCATGATTCATTTTGTGGTTTGTGCATTTCATTTTCACATTTTATATTTTGTTTGAAAGGAAGAGAAACAAAACGAATCATGTCAGATTTTATCTTAATGTATTATATTATTTATACAGATATTTTTATTAGGTTATTATTCCTGCAGATTTGAAGCCTCTACAGCTTTTTCTTAGCATTTTTTTCAATATTTGCACTGTTCTTGTTGTACTTTTATAATCTTGTGTTTGAGTTGAGTGCTTATGTTTGTGGGAAGACTGCTGCTTTATTTATACCTCTTTATATTGGTGTTCTGTGGACATTGTTTTTAAATAATTGATAGACTAATCATCTAATCAAAAAATAATTAGTAGATTAATTGAGAAATAAATCATCGAAAGGTTCGGCTCTAAAAAAATAAGCCATGTTTTATTTATTTATTCTCTGGTACAGCTCGCCCGGTCCGCTTGCGTGCAGGTGAGACTGCTCTGAATTTACCGACATAAATAGACAAGAAGGCCCTCCCCTTGGTAGCAGACTGCAGCCTAAGCCACTCAATCATCAGTCGCTGCCTTTTCCTCCACACCTCCACTCCATACTCATACATCAAATATCACTCTGCATGGCTTTGAGCTGCATGGCTTCACCCACATACCCTTCATGCACCCGCATCTGCACATGCACGCTACACATGCACACTATCTGCTGACACACGAGTAGCGTGAGATTAAAAAGACAGAAAGCAGAGTGTAAACAGTCTAAACTGGATGTATAGTATTGAACATGTCTAGTGTGTGTGTGTCTATATGTGTGTGTCTGTGGGGTGGGGTGGGGGTGGGGGGGTTGCTGAACATGCTGGACAGATGAGGAAGAATTTCTTTCCACAAACATCCCTGGGAATGTGTTACGTTCCAGTGAAACCCACCTCATTTCTAAAACATCTGGTACGCATCACTTTCGGTCACATTCTTGGTGAACACTGAAGCGAGCATGTGCCTGCGCACACACGCAGGCCCCTGAGACATCTCACTCTGCACTTCAACTCCAGTGATCCAATTAATTATTAACAAGCACAGGAGAATGTGCTATATGTGTGTGTGTGTTTGGGTCTTATGGGGCAGTGAAATGGTGTATTTGTATTAAAAAAGTGACTTATGGCCACCATCTTTCTGGTCCATGCCACTAATCCCTGTAGGATCAGCATATGACAGAGTAAAACATCATCAGGAGGCACAACAAAACAAAACAGACAAACTACCTGCAGTAGCATAAAGCAGAAAGTACTCTGAAAAACAAAAGCTGAGACAAAATGAGATACTTCAGAGCAAACAAGGACATGACCAAACTTTGACGAAAGCACACAGCAGGCAGGCAAAACTACAGTTCAAAATACTCCTCATCAAGAGGAAGCCTTATAGCTGAAAACAAAACTCCTGAGACAAATAATACAGATCCATCCAATAAAAGGCAAGCAATGATAAGATTTTTAATATTTGTGAAAAATCTGAAATAAAAACGGATATATTTCCTCAAGTTTCTGTCCTAAGAGCTAGTTTGTGACACAAAATCAACCTTTCACAGCTTACACTGCGTCCAACACTGAAGGTGGTGAGGATAAAGTTTCCTTCAGAGAATGGCTGAAGCCTTAGAGATGGGCTCAGAGGCTTTGGGAAGAGCTTCAGAGATAGTTCAGGTCACCTTCAATAGGGAGGAGCACACAAATGACTCATCATACGTATCATACATCATTTCTGAACTGTAAACTCCTAAAAAGTGAGCTTAAATAAGTGAAGGGAACACAGCACATGGGTTCTAACTGTGCATCATTGAATAAATCCCAATAACTGAAAATGAAAGAAGAGGCCTTTGCAAAGGATTGGAAAAAAGGGTTATCTTACAAAACAAAATGGTTTTATTTAGATTTTTTTTAAAATAACTCTTTAAAGCAAAAAGAAGTGGGCGTGTGCCAAAGGGGCAGCATTATGTAGTTTGTTTTTTAGTACACAGAATTATGTAAAAACATGTACACAGACATGTGCAAAAGACAGGAAGGTTTTAAATACCTGAAGGGCAGTTAGACATTTTCTGCATATCTACATTTTTATATACTTTATTTTGCTGTTACTGTTACTATTTATATTTCAAATGGCAACAGTTCTGTTAAAAAAGCAGAAACTAGCAAGACTATTTAAATTTATCTGCTTATAAATTTAGTTTACAGAAAGTCCAGATAGAGATCCTTTGTCCTTTTTATATCGTTTTCCCTTAGAGATATCCTGAGGAAATATGTAGTAATTATGTATTACTATATAATTTTAAAATTATATATAATCTTAAAAATAACAATAATGTTAATAGTAATAAAGTATGTTTATTTTTAAAAATGTTTAAGTAATTAAAACACTCCTAAGTGGAGGCTTAGTTTCCAATGAGCAGTGTGGAGGATTGTCTGTCACATATTACCAAAGCGAACGCTGTAAATATTTAATGTGTGCTTGACCTGCACGTGATATCATTGCCTGCATGCCGTCTGCTGAAAAGTATGTTTGCTTGTTAGGGGGGGGAAAAAAGACTGTTTCTTCTTCCTTATTTGCATGGCAGTTATCAAACACTGAATCTTATCTGGAGAGAGATTTAAAACTGCAGCAAAACCACAAAATTGGCAAGCTTTTACAACTCCAACCTTAACCCCCATCACACAAATCACAAAGACCCTCATTCCAAAAAAGCATCACATAATACCATGCATCTTGGCTCCATCTAAAGTCCTCTGTCGTCATAGCGACAGCAAGTATTGAGGCTAAGCTGAGAGAAGGGCATCTCTGTGCTGCCTGTGTTTCTCATTCTGGTCGCAGAGCCTCACACAGACAGGGACTGCAGCTCAGGCTGACGGGAAGACTAACCGAGCGAAGGGTACAGACATCCCTGCAGACAGCTCGATGAGATAACGGCAACAGAGACATACTAAGTCACAGCAAAGAAAATGGCAGTAGAGAAGGCCCACTAAAATCCTAACAGGGATCACACAGGTTCAAATACACCAAAAGGGGGAAAAATAACTTGGAAAGTGACTAGGTGTAAGTAGCTGAGGGGAACAGGTTTTTTTGGGTGTATGCTCTCCTCGGCTTCAACTTAAATTATATAATTGCTTGCTTATTTTTTTACATTACAAGCCCAAACAGGGCTGCTTTCCTAAGGATGCCGACAAAGCTAAACGCAACTAATAATCCTTACTTTGCTGTCCCTTTAAAAAAATCCCTCCCTCTCAGTGCTGACAGCGGCTCAGTGCAGGCCGTCTCAGAGACCTTGTGGTGAAGTTTAAGTCCCACCTGTGAGGAGAGGATGGGCAGTTTCTCACAGGCTGACACACAAAGAGCCCTACTGTGCAAGCGAATCAATGAAGTCTGCCAGGCGCAAGCCAAACACCTGGGGAGGGAATGGTCACGTGATGTTTAAAGGGAGGAAGGGGATTAGAGGGTCGCCATGGTAGCAATCCTTGGCCAAGTTGAGATGGATCCACTTTCATTTCTTGCAACAAACATATATACCCCCTTTAGCAGTCACATTCACACCAGCTAAGAAAGAAAGGCTTGGGAAAAGAACAGGACACCGTGGGGAAAAAAGGGCCCTCACTCCCTCTAGTCTGCTACGCTGTGGTTAACCATTACATTAGAGTCTATGAGAGGGAAGGAAGTGGGGGTGTGGGAATGGAGACAGCCGCCTGGTAATAATTCACCAGCTCCGTTGCAAGTCAAAACTATCTGAAAACACATCCTAATAAGAGGAAGACGGAGAAAAGGGAATTCCAGAAAAAATTAGCCACTGCTCCGGCTGCATGAAACTGTATCTAAGTGCGAACCTAAACAAACCTTTTTAGGCTTCCTAGCTCAGGTCGACCGCATAATAAACCTCTCTTTGTGTCCACCTGGTTCCATCAGTCCAATGCACTGACCCAAGTCCTGCCAGACAATCTGAGACATCTTCAGGGAACAAATTCCCCCATCTCCTCCTTTTCCTAACCCCCCCCCTCCCCACCTCTGACACACACACTTTTCCTCTGACTGTCTGCCTGTTTGTTGGCCCTGTTTTGACTCCAGGCTCAGGACCGTGCACGTTCATGCACAACATTGTTCTTCTATAAACAAAGGGCTTCCTTTTTCCCCTCTTCCCTCCTCCCTGACCTTTCTCGGACATGCAACCTGAAAAGAGGAAGAAAATGAAAATGAATTCGGAGTTGGTGCTGATAAGTGTACGAGTCAACCTTTCCTTTTCCGGTGTCTCACGGGTTGTTTTCTGTTGTTAGATGTTGTATAGTTACAGAGAGGATGTGTAGACCACTATCACAGACGCAGTCTAATGTTAGATTGCTGACGCTTCCTTAATGACATATTAACAGAAATGCAGCTAATGACCCAGACGTAAAGAAAATAAGGCGGCTTTTTGAAAATGAGCCATTTTGAATTTAAGACCACTATGAGACCAGAAAAATAGCTTTTGTCATGTGTGAGGTTTACCAAATAAGACTGGTGTACAGCCCTCCAAAAGTCTAAAGAATTTAGCTCAAATCCTGGAATAATAATCTGGGAAGTTCTGAATAAAAAACAAAGAAACAAGGTGAAAAGTATCATCTCTGAGGGAGTAGATGCTGCATATTTTGTGCATATATCAAAATTACATAATCACACAGGCGCCATGGACCTGAAATATCTGAACAATGCAAATGGAAAGTTACTTTATGGAAGCATGAGCAACAGTAGAGTTTACCAGAATCAAGTTTCAAATTGTATTATATGTAACCTATATATACAAGTTTCATTCATAAAACTTTCAAAAGATTTTTCCCAACTGAGACATTAAGTAAAAGAGCAGCTCATTGTCATTATGTGCATTTATTACTGTTTAAAAATATTTTTAAAAAGTCTTAATTCATCTTGCTGTTTGTATTCATGTAACATCATACTGGTAAGTTGCTTGTATCATGAGCCCACCTAGCTCACTGTACACCACAATGTGATTGTTGTTCTTGGGAAATGTGCAAAGCTTCTCTGTTAGCTTCTGCTATGTTGTGGCTAAATTGAAGCTAAAAAGACAATAAAAGCTGTAGCCATTGAGACTGCGATTGCTAGCCAAAGAGTCAAAATCAAAAAGGTGAAATTAGCCAATTTCAGGACAAGTTCAAATTATTGACTTCGCCCACCAAAAGTTCAGTTTTTTGATAGACTGACTACTTGTCCAGGGCGCAAACTGACTCAAACCTGGAATTGTTCTGAGATCTTCCAGAAATATTCAAATTGCAAAGACAGACATCCTCTATGAAGTAATGAAGTTTTCTGTGGTTTGTTTATGCCAAATAGGTGTAAAAACAATACTATAAAACCCCAAAATACATCATTTAAGTAAGCTTAACAATCTAGGATTCGTCATTTAAGGCTCATTTATGCTAAATACATATATAAGCAAGCAGAAGATGGACACTGCTGTCAGAACGTAGAGGTGTGCTCCGAAGTCTGATAGGGCTTCTAGTGAAGTGGTTCTCAAACTGGGTACTGGGGCCACAATGGAGGTCACGAGATCTTTTCAGGAGGCCGTCGGATAATCAAAAAATATATACCCTGCATTTATCAAATGAATTTTTTTTACCAGGGCTGTAAAAATTAAATAACTAATGCAATAACAAATCTACTAAAGTAACGCATATTTAACACATTGACCCATAAAACAACTAAACCTGTGCACATGCCTCGACAGAAACAGATTTTGGGCAAATTGGTGCCAAATGGTGTCACACAGCCGGTGAACTGAACACTAAAAAACAAACAAACAAACAAAAAAAAAAACACTTTATCCTCCTTATTTTATTTATTAATTTTTTGGGGGACATAAACATACCAGTTTTGGTTAATATCAGTACCAATAAATTAGAGTTAGACAAAAATCGGTAAATCGGATATCGGTAAAAAAAAAAAGCCACTACCAAACATCCCTAAAACAAAGTGGATTACTTTGTTGTCTTTGTAGGTTACTTTTGTTGCAAAGTAGCCCACTTTGTTACGCTTACCTTTGGTCTATAAACTGCAGTCAGGACGAAGCAAGATGCAGTTTCAGTAGGAACGAGGTCTAGCTCTTCACAAGCCACACGCTGACTTGTAGGCACAGAAAAACATCTCTGCCTTGGCTGCTTTTGACATCTTCGCAAAACCACTTATGTAATATGCAAATCTGGTCAGGGTTCTTCAGGTCACATCATTCAGATATTAAGAGTCACTGGCAGTGAAGTGATCATGGAACCACTAAGTGCCAGGAAAATATTTTAATACATCTATACAGACCTGCAATTAAAGATTTACAAAATTAGAAAGGAAAAAGGGCAATATATTCTCCCAGTGCATCATCTGTACTGAGAAAAAAAACATAAAAGGCCATTTAGAAAAGAAAAAAAAGGATCTTGATCAGATCTTTCCAAGTTTAAGAGTCATTCAACAACATGCTTCATCTTCTCTTGCAGAGGAAAGAATGATTTTGTCATAGATTGAGAAGTGGAAAGAGGAAATAATAATCCCAGCAACGTGCAATAAGTACCCCAGAGGAATCACAGAAAACTTAAAAGCCACTTTCAGCTTTAGGAGCAAAGGATGAGGCCATCTGTTACATAAAAACCCCTGTGACCAGAAGAAGTAAAGAAAGTGCAGATGATTTAATAAATGCCACATATTCTATTCATAAAAAGGATAAACATCCATCAAGTAATAAGCATCCCACCGTTGGTCTTTGCTGGAAAAGCATTGACAGATCTAATGCAACACTAAAATGCTAAAGAAGGAAGCCGGTGATGCCAGATGATGTGAAAATAAGAGCCCAATCAATTGATTGGCCTGCCAATTTCAAGCTAGCTTGTTTTGCCTAATAAACACTGATTTATTCTTAATATCTCATAGAACAATAAATGCTGCTTGATGTTGGAGTGGTCCAGAAATATGTCTTTGTGGCATTTGTCCTTTAGATCGAGTTCTGACTCCATTCAACCTTCAGTCCTCTTCACCACCGTCCTCTCAGTAACAGACAGATGTAGCTACCAGCAGAGCTGAGCGAAGCCGACAGGTCCGTTCACAATGACGTTATGGGATGAATAATGACTCCGCTATTCTCCAGTTTCTGTTTAACTGGCTTTGTCATGTGTGCTTTGTTGCATCAACCATGCTTTTAATTTACACTGTATTGCTAAAGTTGTGCTGCTAACCTGGCTAGTTACTCACTTATAGTATACAGTGATCCAAAGTGTGATTAGTGTGTGTTGTGCGATCAGTAAGTGCAATCTATAATGTGAAGAATGACTTGTCATAATAAGTGATCGATTCGTACCATTGAGTGAGGCCGATCTTCCATTATTATATACCGGCCTCTCAATTATCAAAACAGAGTTTGATGCTGTTTATCTTTTAGCAATAACATTGTGTAGTTATGTTAACCTAGCATAGCGTTAGCTGACAGCCTAAGCATCCTCTAGTTGAGAATACAGAACAACTGTTCATCACTATCAGTTGTACGTTGAGGTGCATTTTAAGAAGAGTGATATGAAAGCAGATGGGAGTAGCATACACCTACGGTCTAAATCTAAAACTAGAGTCATCAGTACAGGTGTATCTACCTGTGATAAACTGGCAACCTGACCAGGTGTGCCTTGATCTGAGCAACCCTGAACTGGATTAAGTTGTATGAAAAATGAGCTGTATCCATAAGTTTGATGCTTTTATTTTCTTGAACATTCATAAAAGAATCAAAATATTGTGAAACAATAAAACAGTCCATCTGAAAGTCATATATCTTTGTATTCATTATATTTCTTTTATTTAGATCAGCCAATAAAATCGGTTATTCTTCTTTTTCTGCCAAAAATCATAACTGGTATCGGCCTCAAAAAAATTCATGTCTGTCGGGCCTTAAATAAGAGTCAATGCTTTGGCAAGAAAATAATGGAGCAATAATCAAACAATGCTAAAGTTTGGGCTAGCTGCCAAGATAGTTTTAGGTGCCATGACAATAATAGTTTTCTAAGAACTGCTCTTTAAATTTTCCACGTGTACAACATAGAATCATTTAAATATGGATCTATGTATCCTTACAGTGACGATCACAAACACTGAGTGGATCCACAGCCAAGTCACATTTAGTACCATCTGATTACATCATCAGTGGTTTCTTATCCAAGTCAGTCAAAACAACAGAATCCAATCCAAGTTATTTAAATACCTAAGCCAAACAGTCACGTCACAGGGATGATGAACTGAAAACCTGTTGATGTTGAACTAAGCATCTAACCAAACATTTCTCTAAACAATGAGAGGACGCAGACACAAAATACACAATAGCAAACAAACCCTCCCAACAAAACATGCAATGGACTTCAAATTCCTGCAGAAACCTGTTGGACGACATGAGAGGAAACACGCTACACACGCCCACACGTGAAAGGAAAGAAGCTGGCAACATCCTCGGTGTGAGAACATTTCATCCATCTCTCGTCACCTTTTCCCTCAGTGATACAGTCCCCTGTACTTACATAACCAAATGAGTTTTGCTCCAAATAGTGGGGAACTATGACACAGTGGCAATTTTCAGTGCCATTCCCATTACCCTGGCATAGTACATCACATCATCCTCCATCTTTCCTCTCTGTGTAATACATGCCTAACAGAGAGTCATCCAGGCGAGCAAAGTCTTCTACAATGCCATCACTGCGCTAGAAGGCAAAGCAGTGAGCAGAGCGGGCACACAGCTCGGGCTTCTGCAAGCTTGCACCACCGCTGGCTGGGACCCGAGCTGTTTTGGGTGGTTGCATGACTTTCCTAGCTTTTTGGCTCCCACAACCAATCTGATGTAATGCAGGAGAAACCTGCATCAGGCTGATGTAAAGACAGAGACAAAAGGCGGGAGCAAAGAGTACCAACCTGTTTAAAAGAGGTGAGAGACCACCAACTGTTTGTGTTAACTGCCAGGAACATGGCTCCCTCCAAATTTCCCTGGGAGTTTTAGCTTTGAAAAACTACTTTACCTTCATCCAAAAGCAGAGTTACATCATAACTGCCCAGCCATACAACACCCCCTCTGCCCCCCCTGCTTCATTCTTGCCAATGAATGTGATGGACTGAGACCCCTTTTTCAAAATACTAAAATCAGAGCAACAATCATGACGCAATCCCAGAGGAAAGCTTTGCAAAGTAGTAAACCCATACCCTTCCTACACCTTTTAAATGTATTGATTTATAGTAATTATTAATATATGATTGCTCAACCACAATTGAATGCAGCATGCATGCAAAAAACAGCTTTTAAAACAAGCCGAGTTAAGTTTAAAGTGACAATCGTCATGTCTGACCCCAATCTGGCTAAGCTCTCCAGAGCTCACAAGAGCTCCCTGTCCAAGAGGCAGCATATGTGCAGTATAGGTCTTTGCACATGCTAGGATGCACCAATCCTAACATGCATCATACCATAATCATGAGAAACTCCTAAGCATTGGTTTCAAAACCAAACGTGAGAATAACACTGTCCAATTTAGAGCTTCTGCTAATTTCTCCACTTCAAGCAAACCACACAACTAAGGTGCCGTATGAAAGCAGACTGTGCAGATTACAACGGCGTTGGTCTCATCACTGTGGGACAAAAATAAAATATCATATCTAACTTTTACTCTTTTGTGGTCAAATGTTTTATTCCACCTCAAAAATGTGTGTTCCTACATCTAAGTATCCGTCATGAGTGTCTTTGTAATTTCCATGAAAATAAAGGATTTAGATTATTTTTAAGAAAAAAACATTTACATTTCCCACTGTCTTATTCTTACAAAGTAAAATGATCATGTCACATCTCCTGGGGTCTTTGTTCAAAACAGGGATTATACATATAGCCCTTGTAATTTCAAATAATTTCAGACATGATGTAGAAAAAAGGCCTTATATAAAAAGGTCATTTAAAATATTCTGGTAAATAAAAAACAAGGTTTGGTGTTAAAGACATAAAAATTAAACATTAATTTAATTTACTTAAAGATATGATCACAAGTACCAGGGTTGGTGTAAAACAGTCATGTCTGAAAGAGGGATTTAATCTCAAACTTTGGACAGTAGACTTGCATAAGTGCTTTTACAAAAAACGAAATGATATTCCACTGAATTTTAAACATGATGACTACACAGTGTCTAATGTCTGTCTGAGAGCTGAATCATCAGGCTCTTGTAGTTTTGGTTTGATCGGGAGATTAGTTTCAGTGCAGATTTCCTGGCAAGCAAACCACAAGTCTCATCAACCAGGCTGTTACACACCATCAAAGTCCATCAAAAAGTGAAACTGAAAGCAGGCTTATTAAGAAATCTTTACAATCTAAAGCAAGTATGCTAAGGGATGGAGAAAAACAGAGGAAATATGGGTTTCTCACAGTTTTTTTTCTCCATTTTAGCAACACAAGTATCCTGTGGTGTATTTGTTCAACTTCAGTAGAGATGCCATGTGAAATGCGATCTGGTGTGAATATAAACATCTCTCTTCTGATCCCGTCTCCTCAGAGGGGGGGGGTTAATGCAGTCCTGAGGCACGGACAGATGTCTCCAGTCAGCTGTCGGCGTCTTGAGGTTTTTGCACGGACTTTCCTTCAGCCAGTACTAGCGGAGACTTGAGAGACCACCACCACCACCATCTGCTTGAGGTTAGTCAAAGTTAATCGCATCAACCCATGGCCATCCTGGTTTAATGCGGGACCAGCACGTTCAGGAATTACTCTCAGGTTTCCCTCCTCCATCATGCAGCCACCCTGCATACTCCTCTCTTTCTGGAGAAAGAAAAATGACCCTTGTGTGTGATGATGTGTATCAGCGCTAACGAGACTTTGAGCAAACTTGCTGAGGGATTGCACCTGAACACGCTGCAAGGATCGGAAAAATAATCACAGACATCCTTACAAACAAATGAAGTAACAAGCTCAACACTGCAGAATCAAATCACAAATGGAAATCTGTATGGAGAAGTGTTTCCTAACAATGTCTCACTCTCAGAAAGCCATCAATGGACACCCTCTAGAAATAAAACATTATTTCATGAGGCACCAGATCATTGCACTATGCCCGATAACATACGTTGGTGTTATATTAGTTTAATATTTGCTACAACTGCAAATATAAGCTACATTTACTTTGATACAAAATCCTGGTAGAAATGATCATTCCTGCACATGCATGTTACATCAGCCATACCAAAGCAATGTAAACCCACACTTTATGTTACAGCTTGTATTAAACGGTCCATATGTGACAGGAATAAAGCAGAACTGGTTGATATGCATACAAAAATATATTACTTAGGGCGTTTTATTATTATCAAACAAAGCAGGACAAACATATCACCTTTGTTCAAACATATGATGAATGTAAACACACATCATAATCAGAATAACTTTTTCAGGGTCAATGGAAAGTGTTGAACTGAATTATAACCCGATGGAAGTCGTTTTGAACATGTAAACATAGTTATTCTCAGACTAATCAAATTCAAAGCCTTCCCCTGTAAATCTTTGTTTTATTGCAGTAAGCATCATTATTATTAGCTATCTGGCTCTGACTTGAAGTCCTACAAAGTTGACATATTTCTGTAAGTTTGGTTTAATGTTAAATAAATTGTAAACAAATAAAAATGTGATTCTATTTCTTCATATTGAGCATATCTATAGAGCCTATCAGCATATTTATAGTTCAAACAAATCCCCTCTTTCTACCAAAGAAGTGACTGAAATGTCATAAGATTATTTTTAAGAATGTCTCCATAGTTCCCATTAACACTTCAAACTGGAAGGATCTACTGAAGACAACAGGAAATACTCCGGAGGAATAACGCAGCATGTAATGCAACAAGCAGGCATGAAGCTCTTTGTACGTTCATGACTTTAGAAGTCCATCATCATAAAAAATTCTTATCATAATCAAAATGTGTCTAGAATTATTCAAGGTTGCAGTGCAGATGCCTGCAAAACAGTGACAGAGTAGCAAACAATAAGGTAATATCTGCCAATAATATAATCATTATGGCCAGTGTAATAAAGCCAATAATGTAAACATTTTGGTTATTATGGTAATATGCTGTTTTAACCTAGCATAAAAAATGTAATAACTGTAGCCAATATTATAATAATGCATTAATGGTACTACATGTCTCAGCAATACAGGTTTTTAGTTGTTTTCTGCAACTTGCTCCTCAAAACTGATCACATTATTGGAAAGTTATGTTTTTGGTTGCTAAACAGCAGCTACACAGACCAACATTTGAGCCATATCTGATAGAAAATAATACCTCCACCAAAGTTGAACAATGAAGATGAAACGGTGACGCTAGTGATGGTGCGGGGGTGGGTCATATGTTGACAGTGAATAATGGAGAAGAGCCTGCAGGAAGGGATCACTTTAGTTCCTGCTGGAACTTCCCTCCCTCACACTTGCCACTAATCCAATTCTGACCCAATAACCACTACAGCCAGGTTAACAGAGAGCCTCTTTGAAGAGGGTCTTTCCCAAACCACCCAGAAGGATTAGCACTTCTCCAAGGCCATAGGGATGTTCCCACTATTTGCACACTCTCCCTCTGATGTGGGTGGAGAAGAAAATAAACGATTTGGAGTTTGCAAGAAACTGTTTAGATCCACATCTTACTCCTTTTAAAAGGGGCTTTAAATACTTTGCGAACCCTAAGGAATAGATAATAGGAGTATAACACTTCTTATATGAACTGTAATCACCTGTATGCACCAGAAATCACAAATTCCAACATACCAACTGTGTAAATTGATGAAGCTCTTTGTTCACTTGCAGAACGATACAATGTAAGAGGCTCATCTGAGTTTTATTAAATGGGTCAGTGGATGGATTGCTGTCCAGCCAGTACAAAGGACATGAGGAGAATATAACATGAGCTAGACAGCAGAGGCAAATGATGCAGAACCAAACCCTGCTCGTTGCCATTTGGGATGCAGGTCCCAACCAGGTCTGCTAAAGCTTATTTTACATACCTTGCTGCACAGTCAGGCATTACATCTGAATTAAGTTTGTGCTCTAAAGATGCTCAGTCAGGGAGAACGGCTCCAGGCAATCATTTAGACCCTTTTAAAAACCACTTAATGCAATACTTGTGGTGTTGAGCTGAGGTCATTAGAAAAAAATACACTCAAGTGTTAATGCTGCAATTGATGCAGCCAATCAGATTCCGGCATAGCAAGGACTCCATTTATGTTTAATATTTAATGATGCATTCACTGTGTGCTTGTGTTAAATAAACACATTTATAAACGGATTTTTTTGCCTTCTGTGTAAGTTTTTGCCTAGTTTTTAGAATTAAACCAGCCCTTCATTATAGCCTGCAAACTCCAAATGCCTCTAGCTGAAACATTGCAACTGTAGATGCTTTTCACCTTTCTGTCAGACACCAAATGAAACAAGGTTTGAAGAAACGGTAAATCATTATTGGTTTTTAAATTAATATGACATTATGAAATGTTGATGTTCAACTCAGCGGGAAGAGTCAGTCTTCCCAAACCACATACGCCGCCCACTCAACAAATCAATGGCACGCTGCTGTACGCCACGACAAGATGGAGTTGTAATCCATCCAAATGGGATAAGCAATACACAAGACGTCCAAAATCCCGCTGAGTATTATGACTGCAATCCTTTCCTTTATTATTATAGGGGAACCTCAAAAAGGATATTCTGGGCTATTCTGCTTCCCACCTGTCAGGGGTGACGTTTGGACAAGTGTTGGGGTCTGGGGAGCACTTCCTCTCCGAGAGGCTGCCCGCTCTGGTCTACCCCTCTGCTACATCTGGTCTCCTCTGAGTCGACGCTGGCGGCGGTTGAGTTTAGAGCAACCGCAGAAGGCTTTGTCCTCGTCGAAGAGCAGCTGAACCAACAGGAAAGCCAACTCCATCCAGTCAATTAATTGATGGAACAATTTAAAATTATGGGAGGCTCTAGGCAGGGGGAAGGAAAATGTTTACAAATCGTGCGCCATAATTGCTTGTTACATTCCCGTTTCCATCCCCCCCATTTCTTTTTCTTTCCTCTCGTTTTTTTAGCCGCCATTATTATTTTGTTTACATTCGTAACTTGTCAAAGCAAAATGTGGAAATGTTTACCCGAAACGCGAGCCTATGACGGGCCAGTACAGTTCACCACATGCCACTAATCACTGTGTATTTACAATGTATCCTGTCTGAACACCCAGATGAACTCAAATCACTTCCATACAGCCACTCTGTAAAAATGGCTCTGACTGAGACCACATCAGTGCAGCGAGAGCTAGCACCGACCACATTAAAATTTTCTTGATCATCAGGGTCCTGTGCCTTCACGGCCCCATCTGTGCCCAACCAACACGCACCCAAAGACTTCCACATCTGCAGACTAGAGTCGGACCAAGCGAACCCTCACTAAAAAGAAGACACCCAAGGCTTTTACTCAAAGCCACACTATGAGGCAGTGTGAAACCCCAGGGGTCTTTGTTGCATCGTTAAATCAAGTCTGTTTTTTCCCCCCTCGAGCAACATCTGTGTCCATTCAATGAACGTTTACGAGCTTCTTATAAAAAAAAAGAAAGAAACAAATTCTTTTTGCAAAAACACCTGCGGCACCATCGACTGCTAATCATCTGCATTTTAAAAAAGGAAATATAAAAGACAAACGTAACCACAAAATGCATCACACAGAGCGGGAATCGAATTGCAGAGGAAGCTCAGTCAGAACGGGTGGGAGTGAAATATGCTTTGGTCTGAGAGGAAAGAGGCTTATGGTTCGGAAAGAACAGGAGTGACTCAGAGAGGAAGAGGTGGGAAAGCAAATGGAGAATTCTAGGGAATCCCACTGAGATAGCTCTCTTCACTGGTCTGCATCGCGCCAAAGAATTCAGATGAGCAAACCATATGCTTGACAAGTCACATATAAACCTGAGCTGAGACACAAAAAAAACACCAATAAGCGTCAAGAATATGAACCCGACTCCAAAATCAAGTTTGTTTATTATTCTGGTGCATGTTGGGCACATTTTACAGCATGCCAGTTTTTTATTTATTTACTTTCTCTTATTTTTATGCGTTAATTTCATGTGGCGCTGCAGACAGCTTACGAGTCCACACTGGAGAGACGTGTTCTTCTTTCTGTAAAGCCCTAATCACATTAGAAGTGGCTCTGTGGCTTTGCATTCAGCCGTGTGTCATCACATTTATGAATGCATGGAAAGTGGTCTGAATTACACCAAGAGCTATGTTGGCATGACAGAATTTATGAATGATAACGCAAAGCAATGAGCCGTGCCTTCATGGCGTAATTTATGCCTCAGCGGATTGCGCATGTTATACCATTAGCCATGTTTGTGTGTGACCTAATATAGGAGTGATCAGCTGTACAATATAATGGAAAGCTCGCCCAAATTGTCAAGGGGCACTTTTCACCCCCAAGTGTTGGTTTTAGCAGCTTGCTTGCAATATTTTTCCACTTTAATAGCTTGCAAAACATCTGCAACATCTGGTTCAAATGGACAGAGGAGGGGGTTTGTCGGCAATGAGACACCATACAACACAAATAGCTACAGGATGCTTTATATTCAGCAGGTTGTGTCGATGTTTGACTCATCCACACATGTCAAAATGCAGTGATGATGCAGCAACTACACTGTAAGGCTTTTCAATCCCTGTGTGACAAAACTAATAGGCTAAAACACAAGAAAGAAACACATCATGGAGCACGTAGTTACGTTTCTGTGCTAAAAACTGGGACTTGGCTTGTGTTTTTTGTGTTCTTCCTCACACTGTTCACGCTTAAAAGCATATAATGGCGTGCTGGTTGCATGGCTATAGACACTGATGTGAATGACATCGTAAAATATTGTTTCTTTGTAGAGAGGTGACCATTTATAGAGAAAACACAGTTGAGTAAGTTCAAAGAAATCGAGTTAAATTAGCAAAAAGATGATTAAACATAGATCAATTTTGTTCTTTTAGTAGGATATTATTAAGGCTGGGGGGGTGTCACTCAGTATCAAGAGGAGAAGAGGTCTATGGGGTCTTGTTAATCATTTTTCACGGTGTCCTTGCATTCTTAGAATTCCAGCTGAAGACCACCGTGGTCCATCTCAGTCAGGCTGCAGGAACAAGCTAATTGACAACCAATCAGACACTATATTTTTTACCTTACAGCTGTAACTGAGAAAAAAAATCAGTCATCTGTCCCTAAGGAATATGAAAGAGAAACAAGCATAGTGAGGACAAGGTGTGACATTTTGCTATCCGACTAAACAAGGTCATGTTTCAAGAGTCACATTGGCACCAACCCTTTGTGGGAAACGTGGCAACCTCTTAAATCAATGCCATCTTTGCCGTCTTACACCTAGATGTCTCCAATTCTTCCTAGTGGAAACACCATGAGCTTAAACATTTAATTTGGCCCGCCACAGTGGAATCAGACAGGCTTTGAATCGGATTCAGGTCAGATCCTGGAGGCACATCAAAGAAAAAGGAGAATAAAAAAAAAGGAGGGGGGCAGCTGTCTGACCCTCTCTCCCAGTCAAAACACTGCTGCTCCCATGTAAACCTTTTCTAATGTTTGTGTTGAAAAGTCTCAAACCAAACAGCTGAGGGAAACGACCTCCCTGCACACCACTATGTCACTATCACATTAATGTGCTTTGGGATGACTCATGATGGGGAGGTAATGCAGGGTCACTGGTTCAGACGGAACTACAGGAATTCAGTCAAATGCTGACCTCCTTAAACAACAACAACAAACAAAGGAGGCAGCTGTTCCTTAGTAGACATTTATTAAACTCTTCAATCTGCTTGGAGGCAGTTGAAAACGCTTGTGACCTGTATAGTTGCCTGTGTTGGCAAAAGGTCTGGCCAGGCTAATGTCAGCTAGCCAACTTTAACTGGAAGCCCGTCTGTCAGCTGAATTGTGCCACAGTCTGGCTGCACCCTTGTCCTACATTTTTGTTTTAAAGAAAGAAAACTAGCCATGGTGTATGCATTCAGTTCAGATGGGCATTATCACCTTTATTTATCTATGTTTGTTTTTGTTTCATTTAGTCAGAATCAACACAATGGAAGGGCAACTGCATAGCAAAGAGCTCGTGCTACTCCGGGACCCGTGTTATGGCTGGCTGCTGGTGGTTACTGGCGACAGGAACAATAATATTAAAATTCAGCGTTATCTTAAGCTTCACCGTGAATATTTTAACCATAAAAGGCAACACGAACAAGCAGCCAGTGCGTAAAATATATGATGGTTATTTGAAAATCCGTAAAAATAAGCAAAGAGATAGCCGGCGGTGAGCCAACTCCGTAGCCCATGGGGACCGTTCACGTCCAGCAAATACACCCAGCCTTCCTAGCTAGTGTGTGGGAATATACTTGGGGATTTAAAGCATTGCTAGTTACCTGTTAATCGCAGCTTCACGGGGCCATTCCGCCGAACTCCTTGGTTAGACATCTCCTCTTGATCCAAGCCTTCACCGCACGTTGTTTAAATGTGTCGTTAGGTGTAGAAAATAAAAAGGTTTTTCAACCTCTCCGCCAGTTTTAGACAATAATGGAGTCATAGCACTGTGGCCCGGATGTGGACCGAACTGCCATAGCGATAGCTCATAAATGCAAAAAAAAAAAAAAAAAAGAAAGGAAAATGAGATTGCTAACGCAGTGCTGCTGCAAATTGCATCTACTCAAAGCAAATGAAAAAGGCTTTTCCTCCGCTTCAGAGCTGTAGACGAGCTGCTGCGGGGTCAGGGCGCTGAAACGCGGTGTTTATCTTCACATCTTCGGACTGAATCCTCCTCTCAGCTCGCCGACAGCTGGACTGCGGAGCCTCCGGGGGTAGACCCACTTCATGAGGCTGCTGCTCAGGGCTGACCGGTGACGACAGCATTCACTAAAGGAATCAGACTTTTTTTCTTTGTATACATGTGACAGCAAATAGTAAGTCACGCGCAGGGATCAGTGTGAATGAGCGACATATTAAATAGTATGTAAATGAGTTAAATATAATCTGTAGCCTCTTTTCACCATAACATGTGATTCATCTGTGAAGAAAAATGTGCCAGACAGTTCTCATCATCATCATTAGCAATAACATGGATTCATAAACTGATTACTATTTTTTTCAACAAGTACATGGCCATATTAGCTACTATTATAAAAGAAGTGGAGAAGATGAAAGATGGTGAGGATGAACAAGGAGGACTAATGATGTGTTTGAAGGACAAAAAAGTTGATAATAATGATGTTACAGGCCACAGTCTTTTCCAGTTCTGGGTGGGAAGTTTAAATATGGAAGCTTTACTGACAGGGAGGTCAACTAAATAGACTGACTATTATCCACACAGGAGGAGAGGGAGCTGAAGGAAGAAGTGTAAGATGTTCCAAAAAGTGGGGAAAAGGTGAAAAGGTCAAGACAAAAGACAAAGGCTTCAGCATATGGACAAGAAATATGGGAAAGTGCCATCAGAGATGTTTCAGAAAAGAGTGGCAGGAAGAAATATATTTTAGAAAGTGAAATGTAGGAAACAAATGGCTACATCCATCCATCCATCAATTTTCTACCGCTTTTTCCCTGAACGGGGTCACCAGGGGGCTGGAGCCAATCCCAGCTCACAACAGGCGAGAGGCGTGGTACACCCTGGACAGGTCACCAGTCCATCACAGGACCCAAATGGCTACACACATGACAATAATGAATCAAGGTTGCTAAGTAAAAATACCATTACTGACAAGGTAAGACAGCATCAAATGGGTACAATCACAGAATCTAGCTGCCGCTAAGGAGAGGTGGCCATTCAAGCTCTGAGAGATATGGAGAAGGACACAGAGGTAAAATCTGTTGAAACCCAAAAAGAGAGTGAAAAGGAACATGTTGCATGCCTCAACTCCATTTCAGAATAAAGAGAATGAGAAAAATCAACTTGAACAACTGAGAGACCAGGAAATGGCACAGATCAAACTGCAAAGTGCCAAAATGCAGGCTGCCGAACAGAGAAGACACTGATACGAAACGCAACATCCAGTTTTTTAATGGTAACGTGATTCCCATAAAAGCAAAAAACGTGCCTGTGCTGATAAAACGGAGAAACAGGCCAAATTTGAAGCTGAAAGAGATGCCGTATAAAGAAAAGAGAATGGCTGAAATCCTTCAGAGAAAACTTCTCTCACATTCAGGCATCCAGGAGGATTTAAGATCTGATAACCACAGACACACCAGGTTTTCCTTTTAGATTAGACGGATTAGAATGACAGATCCACAAATAACATGAAATTACCCAACCTTTCTAAAATAAAAGTCTAAAATAAAAGTCTATACAGACTACAGACTGTGAACAAGAAAACGTCATTCTGCATTGCGGGTTGGAAACGTTCTTCCACCAATAAAACCCAAACCCAGTTCCCATGAGGGGGGATACAGACTGGCAAAAGTTTCACACAGATGCCACAAAGTGTACGTGATCGTGAACCATGACAAATATTCATTCATTCATTATTTTTACTGCCTATTCCAATCAAGAGTCATGAAGCCTATCCAAACAATGTTAGAGGCGAGACACAACCTGGACAGGTCACCAGTCCATCACAGGGCCAACACAGAGAGACAACCCGTCACACACATTTACTCCTATAGGGATCATGTCTAAAGACCAATTACTGGCATGTCTTTAGACAGTGGGAGTAAGCCAGGAAAAATACACAAAACAAAAAAAAAAGATGCTTACAAACTGAATATTTACCCAGAACTGGTACGAATAAGATGTATATTGTAAAATGATGTCAAGAAAAGAACAATAGCTGTAAGTCATTGCAGAAAGAAAGAATTGTGCTCCCATCAATCCAGCCTAGACCTCACTGAGAAGCAGCTAGCTGAAGAAGAGATGAGAGCAAATACAGAAAACTACCAGTGTTAGCTTAACCCAAGACCCTTAAAGGAGCCTAGTGATATTTCCCAACAAGAGAAGATTAAAAGGGAAATACAGATGAAGTCTACCCTGTTTCAGACCCAACCCCTGTGAAAATAAGATAACCTTACCAACGTAAACCATGTAATAGCACTTTTAAAGCTGGACAAGACAAGTTAACAAAAAAAAAAGAGGTGAAAAAACTGTTTTGTCCATCCTCTACGTCAGCAACATCTGAAATTTGGTCCCTTTTGCAAAGGGTTTAGCTGACCGGGACAACAGAGCTATACCACCAGAAATTGTGGTCACCGGGGTGATGTGTACAGCTGACATGGAATCAGTGGCAGATACAAACCAGAGAGGAAGAGGAGAAATGAGAGGAAGATGATGAAAAAACTGTTAAATAAAAAGCATGCTCATTTTTATTATCTGTAGCTATGGCAAAAACAATACACTTAAAAATATTGTATCAAACCTTAACCATAACCTGATCCAAATGGGTGTAAAATGTTTTATTTCCTTATATAGTATTTTATTCTTTCTTTTTATCATAATTATTCAATAAAAAAGGATAAAAATTAATGGTGTATAGTTTTTGGTAACCTGCCCTGATGTTCATGTGATTGTAATCACACAATCATTGTTATCGCTGAGCTGCAATGCATTATGGTCTATATTGACCCACCTAGTGATCATCAATGCATTTCACTGCATTGTGGGTATTTTTGAGTGCACTACTTTTTCTCTCTGTACATTCAGACACCCCTATAAAATAGTGTGACCCATATATAGGGCACTATGGGGAATAGTTTGCACATTCGGACACAGCCACAACTTTGGAACAGCCAAAAAAAAAAAAGCTTGGGTATGAACATATACCAATGGCATCAAAGCCGAGACTTTTTAATGTCTCTGGACCAACAAAAGATTTTGATGTCAGGAGGCTTCTCATTACAAGGAAACTCCCTTGTAGATCCTTTGTTGTCCACATCCTCTTCTAAACCCCACAGTACATCTATCCAACAGAATTATGAATAGTTTACAATGCTATACATTTCTTTACTGTGCAGTAGATTTTATATTGTTTTCTTTGAACATATTTTTGAACTGGACATTTTATTTCTTTTAGTTCTGGGTCCAACTTATTCCACACATTAACCCCAACAACAGAAATCAAACGCTGCCGTATTTGGTTTCTGACATATTTCACCACCTCAAAAATAATAAACTAGATCTCTTTTCTTTAGCAGTCTTTGAACTAGTTCAGGTGACCTATTGTATTTTGCATTATACGTAAATTGGGCAGTAAGGTCAACCAAGTAGTTTTATTTTGAAGCTTTTTGAAGAATAAAAAATGGGTTTTATGTTGTCTTTGGGCCACTTTGTATACAAGTTTGATTTCATATAAAACGAATTGAGATTGGTTTTACATGTGTTTCCCCACATCTCTGATCGGAGAACATCATAAAAAACAGAAGTTTTTTCATATAAAAACTGTAACTTTTGAAACTATTACCAGATCTTTACTTTAATATGGTTCATATGAGATTTCCAAATAAGTTTGTTTTGTAAAATTATTCCAAGAAATGTAATTTCCTTTATTCACTCCATCTCAGTGTTGTTCATCTTTAAATTTCTGTCCACTTTAATAGACAGAATTGTGGTTTTATTTAAATTAAAAGTTTATTTATTTAAAAACAAACCAATTTATTAACATTGTTGTTTTATTTTTTGACTAAATGTTTGTAAGTTCTGACTACTATGCAAATCAATACACAAGATGAACAATAAAGAACCTAACACTGACCTCTATGGGACACTGTAGGTCACTGCCAGCAGCCACAAGTTTTAACAACTATTTTTAAACTCCTTGTTTTGCCTATTGCACTTAAACATATCCAAAAAGGAAATAAAACAATATTGTAGTGAATTTTGAATCTTTTTTTTACTTGTCTTGTCCAGCAGAATGATGGTATGGTATGTTGTGCTGAAACATTTAGCTTTATGCAGGAGCTTTATGATATAAGGCCCCTCTTGAAAATTCAAGTATAATTCATCATTTTTAAGTTTCACTACAGCTAAATGCACATATTAATGCTGGACAAGAGGGATGGGGAACAAAGAAAGGAGAAAGTACATGGGAAAGAGAAAGAAAGCAAAGAGAAGCAAGAGAAAAAAATAAGAGAACAGGGACACCAGGTAGATAAAAAAACAGGAGTATGAGACACTCAATCCAATAAAAAAATAAAAGGCTAGGACACCGATAGAGCAACTCTCCAGCATCTTCACATCATTCATTAGTGGCTGCAGAATAAGATATTTTAGATATTGTGTATTTTAGCATCATAGGAAACAGAAAGTACGTTCAGGAGAGCAAAATTAAACTTTAGTGGCAGAATTCTGAGGAAAAAACACTTTAACACACTGTGTTTCAGTAGGTTTGTGTTTTTAAGTCACAGTAATACTGCTTTTATAAAGGGGTTGGTTGTTTGGAGAACAATATATGTGCCTAAGTTCATCACACACCCATCAAATATCTTGGGTTTTTAATGAGAGTGTTTCCCCCATAGATTTCACAGAAACATAAACATTAGTTCCCATTTTTAAAAATTTATTTTATTTGTCCAATTTTATTTGAAAAAAACTGTTTTTTTTATTTTTCTTCATAAACGAGTACGATTGGTCATCCTTTATGTCTTAACAAAGTAAGGACCCAATCAAATGCATAAATATGTAAAAACACAATACCAAGGTCGCTGACATCATTTACAGTTATTACAGAACTGGGTTTTTTTTGTTGATAGGTTCACGCCCAACAACAGCAATATTAGGTGAATGATTAGTGCACTGTAAAATGCTTAATTAGCAGAATTTAAGATTGAATAAAAAAATATAAATTACTAGTTCTTTTGCTATCTAAAAATGATGAAAACCTTTTAAATGCACCTCAATTAAAAGTGGGTTTTCCTGAAAGACTGTTTAGATCATTTTGAAAACATGTTAAATTCAATATTACTGTTTACACTATAATATAATATACAATACAACAATATATACAATATTTTCCTCTGGGATCAATAAAGTATTTTTTTGTTAAATTTAATTTCATTAACACAAACCATTTCAGTCTCAAAGAGGTAAAACAATAGTTTTAATAGTTTCTTTGGGAAGCACTAACCCATGGTTCTCATATGGCTGCCCTGTTTGGTGACAAGCTGCCTCTAGGTGCAATCATTCTGTACAGATTTACATTTACCTTGTACATCTGAAGAACATCCTCACCTTCCTATGAAGGTGAGCAAGGCCTTTTCTTCCATCGACTCAATAAAAGTATAATACAATGACTTTAGTTCAAGATAACTAGATTAAGATTAAAGACTAAAACTCAGAAATCTACAAATTGCTGCTGAACCATCAAATGGGTTTGATTTGCAAATAGCTGCTTACAGTAATTACCTACATCACAGTATAGAAGGAAAAGCAGAGACTTTCACTTCACTGGGAATTCCAAAAGTGGGAACATTTTACTGGTGGCACCAGGACACAGATGAAGAATTAAATTAATAAATAGAAATAGTAAAAGGTTGCATTACGATGTGAAGTTTCATTGTTGTAGACCAACATAAAGGCTGAGTAAAACTGATACAGAATCATCAGACTGAAGACGGAAATGCATGTTTTAAAATATCTCGCGAGATTTGGGTAAATGACGCATTTCCGCAGCGTTCCGTGATTTTTTTCAAACAGTCCAATGAGAGGAGTCGACAGGATGCTTTTGCTCGAACAACCCAATCAGGAGACATTACTGCAGGAATTTAAAGGTCTGTGCGGCTTTTTCTTAGTCTTACAACTCCTGCCTCAAACTGAGGTAAGTACGTCTCTACTGTTCGGTTTTGCATTTAGCCACCGTCCTTTTTTTTTTAATTATCTTATCTTTGTATTGCTAGATAAATTCCCTGCCTAAACTGACTGATGAACATGTTAAGTTGAGATGTCACGTTGAAAGTTTGCTAGCACGGTGTAGTTTTACTTGAGTCTATAGGATCACGAGGCTTTCGTAAGCGACTTTGAAAATGCATTTTTGTGTGTGTATGTTTGCAGGAATTGCACCATATTTTTATTGTCGCTTAAACACTGCTGCACAAAAATGTCCGAGAACGTTGTACGTCTCAACAAGTTTAAGAACAAAGGCAAAGATGCAAACGTAAGTTTTTATGATTAAGGTGCATTTTTACTTTTAATGTTACTCTTATGACCAAAGATGTGTTTTTAAATTTGAAATAGGAGCTTCGACGCCGGAGGGTGGAGGTGAATGTTGAGCTCCGAAAAGCTAAAAAGGACGACCAGATCTTCAAGAGAAGAAATGTGTCCACAGCGCCGGAAGAGGCGACTTCTCCTCTTCAAGAAAGAACCCAAAACGGACAGGTAAGCTTTATGACCTACTTCTGGATAAAGAAGTTAATGCCAAGCAGATGCTTGTTTTTATTTCTTTTAAAAATTTCAGACGGTTTCCTCATTATATGACTCATCTGGTGTCCATATTTGCAGGTTTTTAGACAGTGGTCAGTGGAAGAGATTGTCACAGGAGTGAATAGTACTAGTTATGAGTCCCAGCTTCAGGCCACACAGGCTGCACGGTAATTTTTAATTTTTTTTACAAATTATGAATTTCATTGAAAGATTTTTTTTTTTTTAAAATTTGCTGTGTTCTATTCTAATTGCAGGAAACTGCTGTCTCGTGACAAACATCCTCCCATTGACCAGATGATCAGTGCTGGTCTGATCCCTAAATTCGTATCTTTCCTGGGACTGACAGACTGCTCTCCTATCCAGTTTGAGGCATCCTGGGCTCTGACCAACATTGCCTCAGGGACATCCAATCAGACAGCTGCTGTCGTGGAGGGCGGGGCCATCCCAGCCTTCATTAAACTGGTCACATCCCCCCACCAGCACATCAGTGAGCAGGCAGTCTGGGCCCTTGGAAACATTGCTGGTAATTAAACATTCTTGTGTGGGATATTTTTTTCCTTTTAAAAGAAAAAAAAAAAAGATTTTAATTTTCCTTTTTTATTAAAGGTGATGGATCAGGCCTTAGAGACAGGGTCATCAAGGATGGTGCACTGCCCCCCCTGCTTAGCCTGCTGGCAGGCCCAGACCTGAATGTGTTTAGTGTAAGAAATGTGCTTCTTAAAGTCAAATGTGGCTATTTTTATGTTAATATCTTTAGCCACTAGGGGGCCCCCTAACTCAAACGCTTCTCTCTCTTTGCAGCCTGGCTATCTCAGAAATGTGACATGGACTCTGTCAAACCTGTGCCGCAACAAGAACCCCTCCCCTCCTCTGGCTGCGATCTACCAGATCTTACCAACTCTCATCCGCCTACTCCACCACCAGGATCCGGAAGTGTTGGCTGATGCTTGCTGGGCCGTTTCATACCTGACTGACGGTTCCAACGACCGCATCGAGGTGGTGGTCCAGACTGGTTTGGTTACCCGTCTGGTGAAGCTGCTTGGCTTTGACGAACTGCCTGTAGTTGTACGTATAAATGTTTACATCTTTATCAGTGTTTTAATGTCACCCTTTGTGAATCGTAACACCATCAAATTGGCATGCGGGTTGTAAAATGATCCCTTTCACTTGTCCCGCAGACTCCGGCATTGCGTGCCATCGGGAACATCGTCACTGGTACAGATGAGCAAACTCAGTCTGTACTGGATGCTGGAGCCCTGTCCATGTTCCCCCAACTGCTGCGCCACAAAAAAGCCAACGTTCAGAAGGAGGCAGTCTGGACTCTGTCCAACATCACAGCAGGGAAAGACACACAGATCCAGGAGGTCATCAATGCAGGCCTTGTCCCATACATGGTCGAAATGCTCGTGCGGGTATGACTCCTCAGAGATAACTACATTGGGAGGAGAGGGTAATATTTCATTCTATGCAATTTATCATTTTTTTGTTTGGTTTGTTTTATGCAGGGTGACTATAAAACTCAGAAGGAGGCTGTGTGGGCAGTTACAAACTTCACCAGTGGGGGCACGGTCCAACAGGTGGTCTACCTCGTGCAGGCAAACGTGCTGGAGCCTCTTCTGGATCTGCTCTCCTCAAAGGACAGCAAAATTGTTCTTGTCATCTTGGACGCAATTACCAACATCTTCATGGTGAGTGCATCACAAAGCCAAAATGGCCACCTGAGTTTCAACAGCTTTGACTTTGATTTGTGAACGTTTTCTGCTGTCATTGAAGGCTGGGGATAAAATCGGAGAGTCCGACAAGCTGAGTCTAATGATTGAAGAGTGTGGAGGTCTAGACAAGATTGAGTCTTTGCAGACTCACGAGAATGAGATGGTCTACAAAGCTGCTCTTAACTTGATTGAAAAGTACTTCTCAGATGAGGTAGGTGTTTGGACAGATCAAATATTTTTGCACCAAACTTGCTTTTTTTTTTTTTTTTTAATTTAATATAACTTGGATTTTTTTTTTTTTAAAGGAGGAGGTGGTGGAGTGTGTGGTCCCTGAAGCCGCTGATGATGCTTACGCTTTCCAGATCAGTGAAAACCAGAGCACTTTCAACTTCTAGATGACTTTCTAGTTGTTCTAGTCTGTAATTTGCCTTCAGTGATACTGTTTGTCTTTGTTTATGTGGTTTTTGTATGTATTGTACATACTTTTAACATTCAAGAAATATTTGTAAATAAAGTTGCTGTATCGTGCTTGTGGCTTTGTTTTTATAAGTGTGTCCTGAGGTGTGCATGTTGCAGTGTAGGCAACTACAGTAAGTATGGTTTTAAACTTGAAATGAGATTAATTTAGTGAAAAATGAATCAAACCAGTGGGCAAGTCATGCCCAGCATAAATGTTTTGATTCTTCATTTTTAACTTCCAGTAGAAGAAAAATTCTATGAGAACGCTCCTGATTTGGATCCTGTGCTGTTTAGTGACTTCCTGAAAGTGTCCTTGTGGTGAAAATATGTCCATGAGAATCAAGCATTAGGCAACAGTGGGGAAAACTCCCTTGTAAGAGGAAGACAGAACCCGGCTCAGGGAGGGCAGCCATCCACCTCTACTGACAGTGTGGAGAGGACAGGAAAGAGACAATAACATTTAAACAACATTAATACTGAAGCTTTTATTCAGTAAGACCTGCAGACAGGAGAAATATGTTGTCATATATCAATACAAGAATGGTAAGCAGTGTAAAAAGCTCAGTGCATTTTGGGATGTTCCCATGACTGCAAAACTAACATAGCTAAACTATCCCTCACTGTAAGATTTGTTAAAAAGAAAGGTCTTAAGCTTGATTATAAAAGTAGAGAGGGTGTCTGCCTCCCATACCCATACTGGGAACACTGGGAGCTGGTTCCATAAATAAGGAGCTGACTGCTCTTCCTCTCGTTTTCTTAGAGACTTATGGAACTGAGGTCTTTCATATATAATGGAGCTTGGTCATGAAGAGATTTATATGTGAGGAGAGGAGTTTTAAACTCTATCCTAAATTTAACAGGAAGCCAATGAAGAGATGCTAAAACTGGAGAAATATGATCTCCCTGTCCACATTCTGCGTTTTATAAAAAGCAATACTTTGAAAGTCTATTATACACCTGGTGTACACATGTTGATTCTTAACCTACCTGATTATATTACAAATAACTAATAGATAAGCTGAAAGGATGGAGACTTAAGCCAATTTCTGATATAAAACGTGGAATATGGACAAGGATAGATATTGCTGATGGCATGCGTTTCACTGAGGGGCTACAGTCGTTGCCATAATCTTTTCATGACGGTGACGTTTGTAAAATGATGTGATGTTGCAGCAGCGCCCTATGGCGTCAGCAGAGAGGAGTGCAACGGCTTAGTGTAAAAGGAGGAGTGTGCGTTAAAGAGGCATTTTTATATGTGAGAGTGGTTCATTGCTTTGGAGGCAGATGTGAAGGCAGCGTTGAGTTGTTCCTCATTGTCACACGTGTAAGAGAGTGTGAGAAAGCTGCAGCTGTGCGGAAAGTGTCACGTGCTTGAAATCGCGTTTGAAAGCAGTTCAATGAGTGTAATTTAGTGGCAAAAGGTAGAATTTGTGAGAGCGTAAGTGTTGTGTATTAGTGTTGTTTTGGTAGTGAAAGTTTGTTTGAATATTTGTTTGAGGCGTGTGTAATGCAGTGAATGTTTTGATGTTCGCAGTGTAAATTGTGGGCGCCCATGAAATGTGTGTTAAAAATTGAGTATAGTTTGAAAAATGTGTGAAAATAAATGGGGTAATAGAAAGCTGTGTGGGGCTGTTGCAGCAGCTATAAATGTAGGTTTTCATGCTCCAATAGTTGCTTACGGCCATACCACCCTGAACACGCCCGATCTCGTCTGATCTCGGAAGCTAAGCAGGGTCGGGCCTGGTCAGTACTTGGATGGGAGACCGCCTGGGAATACCAGGTGCTGTAAGCTTTTGCACTTCTCTGTGCTGACGCCAGAGGGCGCTGCTGCAACATGGCAGCATTTCACAGACACGCACCGCTTCATTTCACTACTTACTGCCTTCAACCTTTTTTCTCTCCCTCCTGCAGCATCTCCTCCTGTATCTCTTGTCCCATCTGTCTCCTGGCATACATATATTCATGCATGACGTTAAGAGTGGGACAATTTGGCTCGCAACAATCAGCAATATTCAAGATACAGATACAGAGGAAACCTCAACTACACAGTTATCACCAACCAAGTAGAAGGACTAAAACTACCTGCTTAAATGGGAAAGCTCATACCATTCCCACAGGTTCCCCAAAGATGACTATATACAATAAAATAATGAAGATTTTTATTTTCAAAGTTTCACACACTGTACCTATATTTACACAAACCCAACCTACAACAATTAATCATGTAGATAATCAACCCACTGATAAACTAAAACTATTAAATGTTAGCGCCACCCATCCTCCCCCCCCCCCCCCCCTCCACAAACGCCATCTTAACCTAATCCAAAATAGACAGAAACGATCCTAGGTAAGTACAAATATTGATTTCTTTATACATCCTCCGCAGCTTACCGAAAAGCATCAGTTTTAGGCAGGCCGAATACATGTGCCTTCCTCGTCCATACAGGTGAGCATGGAAGAGTCCAGGCCTCTGCTACCACAGATGCACACACCTGCATTCACACACCATCACCCAATGAAGCAATTAACTTCAACTGAGTGGTCATGTCAGCTTTTATCTTGAGATGGGACCAGAAGGACCTATTGAATCATTGCAGAGGGCGTGTCCGCAGGTCCCCCCCCCCCCCCCTTCTCAAATGTCTGTCCATGCACATTAACAATGCAAATCTGTGTGAGTCCTTTAATATTATTATAGTGAAATTGTCAGCCATCACAGAATTGAGACATGGTGCTTTCGTGTGTTCAGCTGTTT
>JBAMHV010000022.1:3478406-3507229 GCA_037177535.1 Pseudomugil gertrudae
AACCCTTAGGAGAGCAGGGAGGATAGTAGCCGACCCCTCCCACCCTGGACACCATCTGGTTGAACCTCTCCCCTCTGACCGGAGGCTGCGGTCCATCAAGACTAAAACCTCCCGCCATAAGAACAGTATTTCCCCTCTGCCATCAGACTCTGGAACTCAGCCATAGACTCTGACAGTCTCTTTTCGTGCATCAACGAAAAGCACACAGGTGTTATATTAACACACTCCCCGTTAAATGGTCAGCTAATTACAAAATGTCAGCACACCTCCTGAAAATTACTGTCCACTGCTGCACTTTATTCTGTGTACACACGTTTATTTCTTGCTCCCTGTTTGTTTTTTCAATTTTATATTTTATGTCATCTCAGCTCATGCTTGCTTGTTTTTATATTTCATGTGTTTCACCTTTTCTTATGTGACTTGTGTAGGCACCGACAAACCAGGACAAATTCCTCGTGATGTAAATTACCTGGCAATAAATTTGATTCTGATTCTGATCCCATGTGACGAGTAACAGAATTTGCTTTGAAAAGCTCCCATTTGTTTTCCAATGCTGTGAGCGTTTAGGTCGATGGTGAGCAAATTCTCTGAGGAATGTTCCACACATATACAGATAGGAAAAATTTAACATTTAAATCTCATTTAATGACTGTATTTAACTAGGTATGCTCTATTGTGAGAACATTTGGAACAAATACACTTTATTTTGCTTTGAGGGCTTAAAAATAATACAGAAATAACTGATAATCATCATCAAGGTTTTACTGTGCCATTGATTTAAGGTTATGTCACCCAGCCCTATGGTGTACACATGCAGCTTTACATTACCAACACCACACTAACAAGCGTTTTCATTTTTATTAAGTTCCATATACATCAATATTTCTTCAGCTGTAATACAAAAAACAAAAAAAAAAAGTCCAAATCTGATTAATTTTTACAAACAGGGCAGAAACCTTCAGATGCATCCTTTCATCATCCTCAGCCACTACTGCAAAGCAAATCATTTACAATAGCTTATTACTGTCCTTTCAGGTGATGTCCATGTTTAACCAGACTACCGGTGTCCAGGTAACCGTCTTTCATGCCACTTCAAACTAAACAATGAGTGGAAATGGATGAAAATTGGTTCCACTATGACCACCTGAACTCAGACACAAAACTCTGGATACATGATGCTCAGTAAACCATTATACGTCAGTGTTCAGTTTCCTATTTCAGCGGGCATGAGAATCACAGAAATGGCTTGAAAATGTTTTTTCTTCTTTTTTTTAAACAAAAAATGGAAATAAAAAGTGCAATCAAAAAATAAAGTCCATGGAAATATGAGATCTTCTTTAAGAGTTTATTTTTCGAGGTAAATTTTCTTCTGAAACGCCTCAGTTGTTTGGGCCCGCAGAGGAACACAGCTCCCGCACAGTCTCATCCCCTCGCTGCCACTGAAAAAAACGGGGAGAGAAGCAGCTCTGCATGTCGGGCGGTTGCCCCCGGTCACACGGTGGGGCATCACAGAGTCACAGTTCAGAAACACCATTATTCTTGGCAAGTGCATTTTTGTTTTTTGCAGCGTACAGACGCTTCCTAAGAGGCTGAAGAAGACTGTAGCTTGTTGTTATGAGACCTACAGGATGTGAAAAGAGGGGAAGAGTTGAAAGCTCTTCACATTGATTATGACTTAACAGAGGATGCAAAGCAATCAGGCTGAGATTCTGCCGCCATGTTGGTGTAACTAACTGGGAATGCCTTTATTAGTGATGAAATGTTCCTCCAGCTGGAAGTTGTTTTGTGAAATGAGGGGAAATTCCTTGCTCTTATCAGGACATTTTTAACTAATAAAACTAATCTAAAATGATTCATTTCATTTTTAAAACAGTCAAATACAAGCAGAGATACCGCACAGGCACTGTACATGATAAAACACATGCGCATTCAAAAAGAACCACTTTAACATCCAGGTGAAGTCAAACTGAGAATGAACATACAAAATGCTTCATAAATATATCTCTCAATAATAAAATATGCACTTTTTATTTATTTTAGTCTAAATTCTCAGAACCAAAACTCAAATGTTCCACAGAAATAAATACAAGTTAGAAACTAAAAATGCTGTTAAAATCCTACTGAACACGATCTAGCTATTGTGACCGATTGTTCGGAAAGGCTTCTGATTGGGATGAGAATATGATCACGATGGTGTTGATGATGATGGTGGTTGCCACTTTGCGGCCTTTACAGTGTACTACGATCATAATTGCTGCCTGGAAACGTAAACAAACAAAAGCACATGTGGTGTTTGGGTGTGTTCAACTCTTTCTTTTTGTTGCCGTTTTGGAAACAAAGCTTTTTTTTTGTCATTATCACTATAGAGACCCCAGCATCCAGTCCAGACTCCAGCTAGACTGGCCCACCTAAGAATCTGACAATCTGTAAGAAAGAGAAACACGGGATGGCTTAAATAAAAAAAGCATGCAGGAAAAGATGAACAGACAAATGCAAGATGATAACACAACACTGGACATGCTTTATGGTCGAATGTGCCAAGCAATCGTTAACAAAACACACCTTGTAAAAACAAAGTGAAATACAATCACTACACATGCTCGTGCTACAAGGACAATAAATCATGAGAGGCAGCCGTTAAAGCACAAAAGAAACTCAAATGACAGACTTTATTTTTTGAGTGGGCCAGTTTAACCTCACCTGCTTGCTTTAAAGCCTTTCAGCTTCTGTACAAAGAAGGCTTCGAGCACCTCGGCGCACTGAAAGAAAGGCGTATCGTTGGGGTTGTAATAGCGGCAGTTGTCGAAGATTTTGGTCACGTCTGCCACAAACTCCGTGAGCTTCTGGTAATGTCGGTTTTGCAAACGGGTTTCCATCGTTGAAAAGTCTAAGAGGGAGAAACAAATGGGAAGCAGAGATAAAGAACAAAATCCTCAAAATGAATTTATAGAACTAAATGAAAGTTAAATTATTAACCCTTTAAATGACATCCCTTTAAACCAGATAACAAACGTGCAATGCAATGGAGATGCGTCTGTATACACAATAAACAACTCAGTGAGTCAGCTTGACTGAGTGTGTGACAGATTATATAAACTGTGTGGACAGCAACAAGAACAGTGAGGTGCTTCCCCAGTAACAAACCCTGGATCACCAGTGTCCTGAAAAAGCTGCTGTAAACTTCTCTGAGATTAATAAAGTATTTTTCATTTTATTTTCATTCGTTCATTTATTTTTATTTGTAAAAAAACAGTAGCCTGTTATCAGCATTGCCGCTACTTTACATGTTTCTCCTTAGCAGCCCACAGACACACATAATTCATATATGTCAGCAAATACAGGATTATAAAAAGCAGGATTAATCGGCCACTTTAGGGGACGTGGTGTTCAGCTTTTACACTGAAAATCATTACAGAGAACAGTGGACTTACATCCATGTTTTTGTGCACTTTTAAGTATATAAGAATACAGAAAATGTACATTTATTCCCTCCTGATGCTGCACATGTTTCTTTATATTCTTTTGACTCATATTTTTCAGTTTTTCTCCATTTTTCTTTTATCTATTACGTCACAGTATTCATTGTCTGTCTACCAAATAAGGTCCTCTTCTGGGTAACCAATTTCATGAATCAGATACGTTGACATTTATAGTAAACTTATCAGTAAAATGTTTCTCTGCAGGGAGATTAGCGTATCGCTGCTATCAAGCTACAAACATGGTGGAACAGGGTAAAGTTGAATTCATGAAGATGCTTGCAGATGCAACAAGTGACAGTTTTTAAATGAAAATGTCCCCATCTGGATGAGCTCACTCTGCAGGTGAGCTCATTCCTGTTCTTATAAAATACATACGGTGCATTTAGCATGCATGTGCAGTGTAAGGGAAATTATGGGGGATTAAACAGTATCGAATGTGTTTCTATCATTAGGTCTTACCCATTGGTTCCTTAATCACGCGGTAATAATCTGGTGCATCGTGTGGATCTACTGGTTCGAGGAAAGGCCATGCCATTTTGTGCGCCTGAAATGACACAAAATAAAAACAGAATAAATAACAACACTAAAAGCGATTAAAAGAAAATTCCTATGTGGTAAGAAAAGGTTTCACCCGGCACATTTAACACATTCACTGCTAGTTTCACACACTGTTTTAATCCTAATTTTTACATTTTCAATATAATAAACTCTTTTATACTCTGTTTTTTTTTATAAATATAGCACAATCCTATAAATTACTTCCATAAAATTCCACACTTATGCATTTTATGCAGCGTCTGTATAAAAAACATCTGTTTATACATGTATTGATCCGTTTGTATTGAGTGCTTTTAGTAAGCCTGATAAGTTTGCACGAGTCTCGTTTTGGCATTTCTGTGTATTTTATGCTGCAAATTAACGATGTGGCTGCAGAATCAAATATCCTGAATCCTAAATTACTTTAATTTATGGTTTTATTGTGATTTCTGCTGTTTTTATGCTTTTTACTGTTTCAATGTAAAGCACTTTGAATTGTCCTGTACATGAAAGGTGCTGTATAAATAAACTTATCTTGCCTAAATGACCCAAATGTTACGTGAGGATGCTATAAAGTAGCATTTATTTAATTTGTATTAATAAGAAAAAAAGACTTTATTGGTATTTTATTATTGTCATATTTGAAAAACAGCAAACCGATTGAAACAGGATCAGCTTCCTATATCTAATCATTTATCATTACGTAACAATAGACACACTCGCATATGGAGGTTCCATACCTGTAATGACCGTAATATCCTTTTCAACCCCTCATAGTCTTTGTCTGTGAGCGGCGACAGTACAGTCATGGCGTCTTCTGTCGACTGACACTGCGGGCACACGTACACGTCAATGTGATTGGCTTCGCTCTGCAGGATGCCCACGCAGCGGCCGTGGTACCAGTTCTGGCAGCGATCACAGCCGATGTAAAACCTGTGGAGGAGATCACCACGGACGGTCAGGACAGCGACGAAAGGCTCCATCCGTCATCAAACAAGCAGAAGCCAAACTACAGTAATCCTACTGTGATTCGTCATATGGTGTCCGGCAGATGCAGTACAGCTCCTCGTTGCTTCCTCCCTCCTGACCTCGCTTACAGTCATTACAGACAAAGTCCTCCAGCTTCTTGGCCTCTTTCTCTGTAATGCCAACACAAGCGCCGTGGAACCAGTTGGAGCACAGGTCACACCCGATGTAAAACCTGTGGAGATAGAAGCACTCGGGTTTGCATCACACTGAAATGAAACCAGCTGTATCGTTTCCACGGAGCTTACTTTGACTCGTCGTAGGGCGTTTTACAGATACAGTACAGCTTGGTGTCCTTCTTGTGATCCTTTGAGGTAGAAGACAACTTCCTCTTCTTCTTCTTGTGTTTCGTTAAGCTAGAATCTTGGTCTTTGTCTCTGTCCCTGTCTTTGTCTCTGTCTCGACACCTGTCCCGCTCTCGCTCCCTCTCCCTCTCTCGCTCTCTGTCCTTGTCTCTGCATCGGTCTCTCTCTTTGTCCCGTTCTCGCTTCTTGTTCTTGTCGTGGTGCCTGTCTCGGTCTCTGCTTTTGTCTCCGTCTCTCTCGTCTTCCCTCTTACGTTTATGGGACGAGGAGGGTGAGGTGTGGGAGGAATGTGTAGAGTGGGCAGGGTGGGAAGAGTGGGAGGAGGCTGCTTTGACTGTAGCCGCGGCGGCCTGAGCGATAGCCGCTCGGGCTTTCTCCTTTTCCTTCTGTAGTCGGGCCAAGTCCCGCCTCAGCTCCTCCTGAGAAGACAAAACATTTAACGTCTAACATCCCACATCTAAACCAGTTAACATTCAGACCAGATTAGGAGGATACAATGATGTAAAATGACCATCGATGGATATAGCACCATAAACAAAAATAAGGCACAGAATGTGTTACTAGATTTACTTTGTAGAAATAACACACAGATCAACAGTGACACAGATCATCTTCTGATCGTTCTCCAATATCTCGGCTTTCAGGAGAAAAAGATATTGAAACAAAGTATTTACATATTAACACTTATCAACCTTTTTGGTATCAACAGTTATTTATAGTACTTTTTACCTGCTATTCATCTAGTTTTTGTCTTCCTTCCAGTCATAAAGAATAATTTTTGTTCCGTGAATTTGCTCCTTTACCATCAGCTGGGTGACCAACAGAGTAGTGAGAACAAGCCGAAGAGAAGTTGTTCACCCCTTAATACCGATTTGAACTTGTCAGGTCGAACACATAAGCAGTGAGCGTAAGGTAGACGTATTGTGTTGAAGTTTCTTTTCCGGAGCAGCAGATTAGCGGTAGTGCTGCTTTTAGCTGCTAAACTTCCCAGGAAAGAGTTTGATAGTTCAACATGGAGTGCATCTTTATGGAGTGCAAAAACAGAGCTGATCATTTTGCACGAGTCCCGTTTTGGCATCTTCGTGCATTTTATGCAGCAAATAAACGATGTGGCTGCAGAATCAAATATCCATAAAGAAGTCGTCGCAATCAGACCAATCACGTGGGAGTACTACCGCATGGCTGCGTTTGTGTAGCCAAAATGCACGTCAGGTCTGAAGATGTCCACACCGAGCCTCATACTGAATCTATGTCAGCTATCTGACCTGATGCAGTGTAAACCACCATTTAAACGAAGGAGAAGGAGCTTGTCAGTGCAAAGAGCCTATGCCACAACAAAGGAGGGACGGATAATATTAAGCCATGATTTTTTTATATTTCATAAAGATTGGAGGAAAATAATGAGTACTAGCTGGATGGAAACATCACTTCACCTCTAAAGGAAAAACCCTTTTAACATTAACGTTGGGTCTAAGTGGATCCTCCCACCTGGCTTGCCACCAGGTCACCCAGGCAGCAAATGGAGCAAACCCAATCATGAAAACTGTCTATTGCCTTGTTGATCGCTGGCTGCTCGTGACCAGACAATCTGACTGGATATGACGTCATCATAACTCCCAGAGCAGGAGAGAGAACTCTTAGATTCAACATTTGGTCTCCAAATAAACACTAGATTTTGTAGCTGGATTGTGGAAATGATATAAATGCCTGGATTGCATCGAGGGCAAGCTGTCCCTCACAGTTTAACCCACAGAGTTACACATTATTGTTGCTGATACAACATCGGTAGCAGCTTCGGGGCACCGGTAATGTCGCATGCTTATGGAGGCGTTTCTGCCAGAATCTAACCTGTACTTGCAGCTGCAGCTCCTTGTCCAACAGCGCCCTCTTCTTCAGGATTTCCGCCTTCAGCTGCTCTTTGTGCTTGTACAGCAGCGCAGTCAGTTTGGTTGCGTTCTGTTTGGAGCGTTTCTGCTCCACCACCTCCTCCTTCTTCCTCTTCTTAGCTGCCTGCTTCTCATCCTTCTCGATCTTGTCAAGGATGAACTTCATCACCTGGTTACACACGATCATTCTGAGGACGTAAACAGAAGGGGCAAAGAGGGTTTATGGCGTGAAACAAAGGCAGATTATTTTGAATGAATCTTTCTTGGGAAGACAGCGACCTCTGGTTTTCCTCTCGCTCCGCTGCAGCCAGGCTCTTCCTCTGTTTCAGCTGCTCTGCTGAAGAATTCTGCTTCACCACCATCTGATGTTTGCAAAAAGTTCAATAATATAAAGAACGTCTGGTTATTTCATGTATAAATGCAGTTTAAAAATCAACAACTTTGTCTTTTGTTGAGTCACACCTGCTTCTGGATGCCGTCCTTGGGATTAACCACCTGCATGTTGTGCTCCTTCTGTTCCCTTTTAGCCTCACTTTTCTTCTTCTTTGGTTGTTGCACTTGCTGCTGCTGCTGCTGCATCCTCTGAAGCTGCTCTTGAACATTAGCTGGTGCCTGTATGGTCACCATGTTCTGGATCTGGTGGGCCTGAATCTGCCCCCCTGGCTGCTGGATCTGGATGGGCAGCTGCAGTTTGATTTGCTGTGGAACTGTGCCGCCCTGCTGCTGAGCCTGAGCCTGGATCTGGGCTTGGATCTGGGCTGCGACGTGAGGCGGCAGAGCTGAGAGGAGCTGGACCGGCTGCTGGAGGCCTGGAACTGTGATGAGCTGATGCCTGATTGGAGACTGGACTTGAAGCTGAGGCTGTGTGTGAACTTGAGGCTGGCTCTGAGGCTGGAACTGGACTTGGAGTTTTGCTTGGACCTGAAGCTGCTGCGGGACTTGGGTCTGCTGTGGGGACTGGACTGAAAACTGAGGTTGGGCTTGGATGTGGACCTGGGGTTGCTGCGAGGCCTGAGGCTGAATCTGGTTTTGTTGTTGGAGCTGAACCTGAACCTGGGGATGGAGCTGGGTCTGAATCTGGGGTTGTGGCTGAAGCGGAGTTTGGGCCTGAGTCTGGATCTGAGGCTGCTGCAAAGCTTGAGGCTGTGTTTGAAACGAAGCTTGTACCTGGGGGTGGTACTGAGGCTGGACCCTTGGCTGAAGCTGGGGTGGGGTTTGGGGCTGGAACTGGGGCATGGTTTTGGTCGGGGACTGAAACTGCACCTGAGGTTGGATTGGAGTGAGGGGCTGTACGTGGCCTTGAGGTGATTGCGGCTGAAACTGGACTCGGACCTGGGGCTGAATCTGAGCTTGAGTCTGAATGTGTGGCATTTGCTGAGCTTGACCACAGGGCTGGACCTGAACCTGTGCACAGATCTGACCTTGTGTGTGAGCTTGGGGCTGGAGCTGAGGCTGTGTGGGTCTCAAAGTGGACACAGAGGAGACCGGTAACGCTTTCATATGCACCTGCACCGCTGAGATGGGCAAATGAGGCAGCTGCTGCATGGAAACAACGGCAGGCTGCTGGACTTGTGCTTGAGACTGAGGAGTCAGAGACGCCTGAGGAGAAGGAGTAACAGGGGAATGTGTAGAGACGGATACCGCAGCAGAGGCAGGCGGCGTAGCTGGAGCTGCAGCCTGCTGAGATGTCTGAACGGGAGTCTGAGCTTGAGATGAGGGTGGAGTCCAAACCTGGGGTTGAGCTTTCTTCTGTTCTATCAGATCTACAAGAGGGAGAAGTAAAAAGAAGACAACATTAAAAGCAAAACTGGTGCAAATGACCACAACGAGACAGCGTGCATATCAGCCATTTTGGATTTACCTGGCACGAAAGGTATTGTAGAGGTGGCTGTGACTGGTGTGACGACAGCATTGGCCACAGCAGCGTGAAGAGGAACCGGAGCCGCAGCTTGGATTTGGGTTAAAGCTTTTCCTGGAGGTGGAACAGCGATGTGGGTGGACGCGATAGCCATAACGGGGACAGAGACGGGTGCCAGGGCTGGGGTTGGGACTTTCACAGGTGAAGAAAGAGAGCTGGAAACAGGCATTTGGGCTGAGACTGTAGACGTACCGGGGACCTGGGCCACAGGTTTAACTGAGGCAGCGACCTGCATCTGGACTGGGGGCGAAGTGAAAACTGGGACAGGAGTGAGAGACTGTGGCTGGACGAGCTGTTGGACAGATAATGAACCTACAGTTTGAACTTGTACAGGAAGGGAGCTTGGTGCAAAGGTGGAAACTTGGGTTTGCTTGGGAGCCATAACTGGACTTGTATTTTGTGCTGGAGATAAAACCTGCGTAGAAGCAGCCGCAGGGGCAGGTACCTGTGACTGAACAGGGACGGGGGATGCAACAGCAGGTGAAAACTGGGTTTGTGGAGCAGCCTGAGCTGCAGGTTGTGGTGGAGCAGCCGAGGGCAAAGGGACTTGGGTTTGAACAGGAGCAGAGACTGTGCTGGGAGCCAAACTGGGGTTTTGAGATGGACCTGTAGCATGTGTGGGGGTAGGCAGAGGGGCTGCCATTTGTGCTTGGGCTAAAGCTGAGGGAGTTGTTTGGACTTGAGTTGCGGTTTGAGTCTGTGGGGACTGAGCTGTAGCTGGTTTTGAAGGGGTAGCAGTAGTAGTGGGAGCTGACGCAGATGAAGAGGGGGGTATGGGAGTGAAGAGGAAGCGCTGGACTTGGCCGTTGGGCATGGCTGCTTGCATCAGCTGCTGACCAGGTCCGGGGATGACCGTAACACCTTGTGGGATGATCTGAAGCTGGCCCTGGGTTTGGCCTTGACCCTGAATCACAACTGTCAGACCTGGGTTTGCTCCCTGAGGAGTTTCAGACAGAAACGTATCATAACCAAAAATTAAAAACTAAGTAGATTTCAGAATGAGTAGGAAAGAAACTACAAAAGTGACAAAAAATGTGTCTTTTACCTGTGCACCCTGTGTCAGCTGCATGAGCTGAGCCATAGTGAGTTTTACTTGACCCTGCTGGGGTCTTTGGGTCTGAGATGAAGCTGGAGGAGCCTGTCCAGGAGCTGTGGTGGCAGCACAAGGCGACGGTGCTGCTGCAGTCTGAGGGTGAGAGCCTGAGACAGCAGGGGAAGCAGCCTGCTGAGACTGACCTGGAAGGAACACAGATTTATTTTGGAACAACTTTTTTCCTTATACGACTTTGACTAAAAAACCGAAGCTATTTGTCAGAGAATAAGAACAATCAGTTGGAGAGAGCACCTTGCTGAGCCACTGCTGAGCTTCGGTTCATCAGGGAGCCAACAGATGTAGACGGGGATAGTGTGTGGTTTGCCGTTGTGCCAGGTTGTGCTTGGCCTCCTGCCTCCGTGACGCCCTAGAAAACAAAATAGAAATCATCAGTATTTTTGCTTGTATTCGATAGCACAGGCAGCATGACTAGATTTGTATCTTTTTATTTCCGGACATCTTTCCTTGTGTAATTATCGAACTGATTGATTGTGTTCAGAATATTTTCCATTAGATGTTTTCATTAAGTTGTTCTACATAGCATTAGCAGCTGTGCTTTATAGCCCAGTCCTACAGTAACCTGCCAACCACCCAGGGTGTCCCTTATTTCAGAGGTGTCCAGTGGCACCCTGACCACATGCCTAGCCCTGCTTGTATTTCCAGTTAAGCTCAAAAAGGATTGGCTGAGAGTCAGCAGACCTGCTGCTGATTGGCTGGAGCAGAAGTTGCAGCTCTGAGGTTCATGTTGCCGGTTGTAGGATGTAGTGTGCTGTATGTCCTCAGGTTAGCAGGAGGTCCAGAGGGGAAAATGCCCAGGACTTTTTGCTGAACGACACCTGCTGATGAGAAAAGCAGTTATGTAAGAAGATAAGCGGTTCTGCAGCACACACATGTACAGAAGCAGACAGGCATGCAGCGCGATGTATGCGACCGTTTCCTCGCTCAGTACAACACCTTCACATGTGTTTCACAAGCTACACTTCAACACGGAGAAGCCTTTCACTCGTCAACAAAAGAGAAAAACGACACTGGTGTCATCATCCACGCTCCTTCCATCCATCAGGCCCAATCTAAGGTGAAACTTGCCATAATGGATGACACTCATGCTCCCTACCTCCTTGAGCGGAAGGCATGTTGAGCGCGACAATCTTGCTGTTAGCGGGCAACGGCAGTTTGGCGGCGAGGACCTGGCCAGCCACAGTCACTGGGCTGCCAGCGATTTGGAAGGTTTGCTCTGAGGTGGTGCCGCTGCCAGCCACCGTGGCCACCGAGCCAGTGGAGGCTGCAAGAGACACCATGCCACCTACAGTCACGTGCACCCGACAAGGGCCACCAAAGCAGCCAGGTTACGGCTGTGGGGTCCACTCTGAGCCAACAAAGGGGCTGACGTTTTAAAATATGCTACTAAAGTGCCTGTCAGCTTAAATCCTCTCGATCAGGGCATTTTAATAGGATTGAAAGTGGACGCCACCAGCCAGAACAAGTCAAAGTGAAAAATGGAGTAACGAAAAAGAGAAACGGTGATGTTTTGTGTGACTTCTATTATAGAGACAGATGAAGAAGACTTCAGATAATAAAAACTACATGAATAACAATCTCCAGGTGATGATGATGGATGGAAATGGGGATGACTTAACCACCCTTCATCTTCTGCTTTCTCACCTGAGCCATTGCTGCTCTGACCCTGTTTCACCCAGGATGCAAATGACTGATGGAAGTTCTTGTCTTGCTGGAATGAAACCGGGGAGCCCAGTTTGGACGCCAGGACCATCTTGGCTCCGGGGGTTCCCTGACCTGGCCTCTGGCTGGTAGAAGCAGAATTACTGGGAGCGCTGGCTGAGGCGGCGGCGGTGGTGGTGGTGGCGGTGCTTGTGGCCGTAGTGCTCAGTCTCTGCTGCTCAAGACGTTTCTAAAACAAGCAACATGTGGCGTATGGCGAGTTTATTTGAATCTGAAAACATCTGCATGTGCCTGGTTGGTCACTTTATTTTTCTTAAAAATCAATAAATTAGTTGTTATGTTCTTAAAGGTTGTGGTGGTTAATATAAAAGTTCTTTAAAAAAAAGTCAAATGAATAAAGTTGGATTAAAAAAAAAGATTAAAACAGGATGTGTTGGTCCAGAGTGTTTCGCTCCCACCTGCTGGGCAGCAAGTCTAGCTTGCTTCAGCTGATTCTCCAAATGGGCTTTGACTTCTTCTGCAGTCTTCAGAGTGCTGCCAGCCTTGGCTGGATCCACACCCTGTGACTTGTCCCTCTCCACTCTGTAGCAACATGTAAAAGGACACAGTTGAAGCAGTGCTGGAGAGGAGGACTCTTAAACGGTAACAAGCCCGAGCATCCTCTCCACCCTGTACTGCACAGACACTGCTATGAAGAGCCTTCTCCACAAGACTCAGACAGCTTCGTTGTCTCAAGGACCACTACAGGAAAACCTTCTTTCCAAATGCAATAAGACTGTTTAACTCTTCATCCTGGTGTCTCAGACAGCTTCATGTGCAACTTACCACAGAATCACTGGGACTTACTGGAACATATTACAGCCCTCATGTACATCGCTATATTATACCTTATTTAGTTGTCTGTCTTATGTATATTCTTTCTGCATTTAACACGTTTTTATGCACTTTTCTATGAGAACGACTGTGAATGGACGCTGCAACATCTAAATTTCCCAACGTGGGATGAATAAAGTACTTCTATTCTATTCTAAAAGACAAACATATGTAAAAGCACAGTTCCACTCCCCAGAAAACAACTTTGGAAAGATAAAACCAGCAGAAACCTGCTGTGTGTTTCGCACCTCTCTGCAAAAGCTCTGATCTCCCAAAGCTCCAGTTCTTCTTCAGGTATCCAGGTCTCCACGGCAACGGGCCCGGTCAGTTTGGCTGGTTCCTGCTTCTTGGGCCTTAAGGCACTTGAGCGCAGGCCTTTCCTCTGAGGGGTCGGGGTTTCTACTCAACAACAATGAATTATTCTAATCAAACTCCTGAAGCAAACCTCAGCACGTCTTCTGTTATTGTTTTCCACATCTGAAATGAAACCCAACAAACGTTTACCTTTGGGGGCGTCTCTGTTTCCGATGGGACAGATGATCTTCCTGATGCAGTATTCTGAGCGAATGCCATAGGGTCCCACGTCTTTTCGTTTTATTATCTCTGTTGTGATGATGTCTGTGTCTGTGGTTTCTAAAATAATCATAAAAAAATCAGTTAACTCTCACATTTCACCCCTAAATCGAAGGCATGTCGAAAAGGGAAACACGTGGCTTGTTCTTCATTTGAAATGAAATGCTAACAACATCTTAAAGAAAAAAAAACAGACATGAAGGCAAATACAAATACAGCTTAACGTGAGGATTTCCCCACCTTTCCGAGTCGTCCCAACTGCAACAGAGGGCTTCACGGCCATGTCGTCCCACCTCAGACAGGCCCAAAGCAGCCTCAGCATCAAACTGACCCCTGCAAGCGATTTAACGGTCTGGAGGCGGTACCTGAACAGCCACGGCAGACAGCAGGTCATTCCAATAATAATATTTATTATATATACTTAAATTCTGCTGAATCATGATAAAGGAGAAAGTTAAATATCTAACAAGTGTGTTACCAACCTCCATGTGATGCTAAAGGTGGGCCGAGGTGAAGGGTACGGCCATATATCCAGAGCCGGCTTGGCGTTGTAGCTGAAGATGAGCACTTCTCTGATGCCCGCCTTCCTCGCCAGCTTCTTCAGGTCGTCATTCGGCAGCACAAAGATGCTCTTCTTGCTGCTTTTGGTGACAAACTTGCGATAAGATGGTAGGGCCGTGCCTGACCGTGCCTTCTTGAGCTTGGAGAACCTGAGTAGGCTGACTCGGTCTTTAGTTGAATACTCTTTGCTAATCATTTGGGAGCTGGCGGATGCGGAGGCGCTCGCTTTGGCGTCGGTAGATCTCTTCCTCTGGGATATTGCCGTGCCAGAAAAAGCTGTAACAGAGGCACCTGAGCTAGTCGCTGCAGGAATCGTTGCTTTAGGTTTGCTATTGCTGCTGGACGTATCATTCGTGAGGGGATTTTGGGATTCCTTCAGAGGATCATTACAGACAGAAGTCTTCACATCTTCACTGTTATTACTATTGCGGCACAGCGAGGTTGGAGATTCAGTGTTAGCCAGCGCTGCTTCCTCATCTTCCCTCTTACCGAGCTCTCCTTTATCTTCCACATGGTTCTCAAATTTTGGGACTTTAAGTGGAGGCGGGTGGCCCACGTTGGACATGTCATTTTGTGAGAGGTTCCCATTCATCAGAGACTTGACCGGCTCTTTTAGGAGCTCCTTCATGTCACTTTGGATTAAAGACTCCGACTTCATGTCTGTTCCATTCACCTGCGATGGGCTGGTCTTAGTTTGGGTTACCTCTGTGTCTTCTGCGTTGTTCTGTCCGCTGCTTTGCTCCATGTCCTCGTACCCACGTTTTTTAGGGTTCTCCTCCACTCGAGCCAGCTCTGTTTTCAGCGTTCTCTCACCACTTTCTATCGTCTCCGGTACACAGTTGTTTTTATTGTGGGGATCAGGTTCCCCGTTCACTTCTTTGCAGACGTCCCCCTCGTTGTCGTGCACATTATTCTGCTCAGCCTTGCTGGCTTCTGCAGCCTCCGATTTCACATCTGTGCTTTCGGTTTTAGTCTCCGAGTGTTCCAGCTCAAAATCGAGCTTTTTAACCACAGGGTCTTTCACCTGTAGGTCCTCCTCTTTCTCCTCTGCTTTAACACTCGGGGTTGCAGCAGGCGGATGCTTGTTTAACGCAAATCCTTCAGTCTTTACTGCAGATGCGGGCTTTGTGGTGGACATTTTGGAAAGTAAAGACATCTGTCTCGTTCGCTCTAGCCTCTGCTTCTCCTCCAAGGTGAACTGTTTTACCCGACGCTCCAGGAGTCCATCAAGTTTGGATGGTTTAACCTTCTTCTTGTAAGCCGTCCGCAGCTGGAAGCCCTCACTGACATTAACAACATCGAGGAAGAGTTTAGATACAGCTGATGCCTCGTCCTTCTTGGCTTGTTCAGTTGTCTGACTTGGTTTTTCTTCTGCAGGGTGCAGAGCAGTCGAGGGAGAGTCTTTGGTTTCAACATCATCTATGATGAAAAACATATTTCACATCTTTCACAAACACCCCAAACGAAAATAAAAAAGAAAAGCAGACATCATTTCAGTACAAAAAAAAAGAGAAAAATTACCTTTATCAGCTGAAGAGCTTTCCTGGCAGGACTCTTGCTCCATTTTTTCACCTTCTTTCTTCTCTTCAGCTTTGTTTTCTTGCACCTGCTTTCCAGCGTCTTCCTCCTCGTTGTTGGTCTGAGGTTTGCCATCATCTGCTGAAGAAGAGCTCTGACACGTCGCAGCGACGGATGCTTCGTTCTTGCTTTCAGCGTCCTGCTTCCTGCGTTCTGTTAACTCTTTCTGCTTATTTACAGAGGCCACTGCATTTTCCTGACGCAGCCTTGCTGCTAGCGAACCAACAAAAAAAACGCACATTAACCTCAAGCGTCAGAAGTAGGAGAATATATTAGTAACGTGTGGAAATTACCCTCCAGCTCTTTGCGGTAGTTCACGTTTGTGTTTCCTGGCAGCTTGGGAACAAAACGGTGCACGCGTGTTTTACTGACCCAGCTCCAACCACCATATCCTGTCACCCTGTACTCCTCCCCCTTCTGCTTCCACACCTTCATGCAACAATGTAAGAGAACATATACAGACATGTTTGAGCTGGATCGGTACACATGGAGCGTTACGTAGAGTGGAAGCTGCTGGCATTTTACCTGGTGTTTGATGGGAATGGTGTACTTCACCCAGGTTGCCTGCTGCAAGGTCTCCTCGTCCTCAAGCTTTTTCTCTCTTTTTTTCACCTTCTCCTTCTCCTCCCGCTCCATGGAGGTCATACGATGCAACCTGAAAGGCCCCACAATAAAACAAAATGTGATGCACAAAGGCAGCAGCGAAGCAGAAACCCTGCTGCCAGTGAAGCGTGCTCGTGTCCCGAGAAAATCATTTGCATCCTCCCTTCTTTACCTTGTGTGTCCAAGAGAGTCTTTCCACACTGGCAGCATAACTACTGGTTTGATGGCACACTCCAGTATAGCTAAAGCCAAAGCAAATTCCCTGGCTTTGCTACACATCTGCACCGCTTTGTTCCAGTTGGTTCTATGAAGAAAAAGACAAGCTATAAAGCAATGGGACGGCCATATTTATTCCTCCTCATTAAAGTGTGTGACTGCTTGTATCATGTGAACCCACTGCAGAGCAGAGTATGTGGATCAAAATGGTGAAACTGATCAAGGCTTGTTTGGAGTTTTTACTGAAATCATTTAAACACGTGTAGAGCAAAACAAAGGTTTCACTAGTGGGAAATAGTTTCAGGTGGGTCAGGTCCTTTTCTTCCTGGCTTTTGCTACTTTGTGGGTAAATTAAAGCTCACAGATGTTTTAACCTGAGCTTATTTATCTGTTATTTACTCTAAACACACAGCAAAAGTGCCATAAAACACCAAAACAGTTACACAAGCTGAAAGAAGTCAGGCTTTCTCAGGATGAGCCTTAGCTGAGCTGAGGAGCGTTTCTCCGGGTGTTATGATAAAAAAAGAGATTAAAATGTAATAAAATGAGCTGCTGGGTGCAACACTGTGAAACCCAGACCTTTCAAATGAAAGTGTTTCTATAGAGAAAGCTCTCATTGAGATGTTTTAAGTGAGACTGTAAAACTGGAGAGCTTCTGGAGAGCACAAACTGGTTCCAGAGAAGAGGAGCTTTAACTGTAAAGGCTCTGCATGTGGTCTGAGTAGCACAAGAAGACCATGGAGATGCTTTGAGAATCTTTTTGCATCGTGCAGTAATTTTCACAGCCCGTTTTCCACATTGGTACTGCGTTCTGTAAATAGCATTAAGTAGCATTAAGCGATTCCTGATCCTGGTATCGATGCACCCCTAGTATCTCGTCTGTAAACTTGCCTCCAACATATGAAAATGCTCAGATCACATCGCATACTGTCCAAGCACCAGATTAGCCCTTTTGATTGTCACCAAAAGTCAAACAAAAGTATTCTACAAGAACCACAAAGTGTTCGTAAAATCTCCATTCAGGTGCAAAACCCCACTAAGCTTCCTCTGGTGATCCTGACTGAAGCTGTACCTGTGTGAGGCCCAGTTGGGATGCATAAACGGTCCGGGGATGTTCGTTTCCAGCTGGATGATAGTGAGACGCAGCGTGGAGACGGTCAGACTCCGCGAACCGTAGATGGAGCCGTTCCACTTGAACTCGGCCGCGGTGGTGAGGCTGAACTTGTGGGAGAGGTGGCGCTTCTTGTCGTGGTCCTCTCGGTGCTGATGCTTGTTAAGCGCCAGGACGTTGGTGCTGTACTGGTTGTGGTAGACCCTGTATTTACCCTCCTGACCCAGTTTGAACAAGTTGTTTAAATTCACTGCCAGGTCCCTTTTCAGGAAGCTGAGGCGGGAAGTGTTGCCATCGAAACATAAAGAAGACGACTGAAACAACAAGAGACATGGCGACATGGTTCATCTCATCAGAAATGTGCCTCAGATCATTAACACTCTTTACTAAAAAACATAAAACACTTTTTTTAACTAACTTGACTAAAACAAACCTCACCTCTTTGCTGTTTTGGGACATTTGTGTTTTTGATTCCTGCCCTGCAGCTTTCTCAGTTTTCATCCTCTCTTCATATTCATCTGTCATGTAAACAGCAGACAACATCAAAACTATGACAATGTATCCCCAAACCTGTCTTTGTGAGATCTAACCAGTCACACGACTGATTACCTGTCCCATCCTGACTGGTAAAAGAGGAACGGGAGGACCTGTCAGCCAGGTCAGGCAGCTCTGGTTTCTTAAGAACTTGGCTGGCGTCGCTCGCTGTCCCCGGTTGAGACGACTGCTGCGGAGATTCATCTTGGGTCGGTGTCTTGGAGTCATCGGGGTGTGCAACTATGCTGCTGGACTTGGATTTCTGATCCTCGTCTGGAAAAAAGGTGGTAAAAATACTGAGTTCAGTAAGAGGACAAAATAAAGAAAAGCAAATATGAAGAAATACTAGCGCTAAAAGCTAAAATAACTAATAAGAAAAGTAATTTAGCAACAAATGAACAAAGAAATGAAAATAACATGTAGAGGGTGAGTCAAACTTATGAAGCCAGACTGATCCCTAATAAGAAAACCCACACAAACCACACACCTGCTTCACAGACCCGAGCGCTGCCTTTTGAGTTGTGACAGCAGGGTCCTGCATACATTTGCAGCTCTTTGTTGGTGGGCTAGCAGGTGGGGGCTTCCGGGCAGAGAGCCCTTTGTTTGAGCAACAGGAGCCCGACCAAATAACCAGAAAGTGGAATGAGAATACGGAGGTGTGGAAACAGACGTGGTGTAGTAGCTGCTGCTATCACTGTGCCAACATCCCCACCTTCATCTTTACCAGAAGCACAAGTACAGGAGACGATATGTAACACAGAGGATGGAGGTTTGGCTACAAATGGCAGGGCACAATGCAGGAAACAGCCCCAACAACTCCAGAGAGGTGGGCGAGTAGAAGGAAAATATCCACTAAAGTTAATAAAGAAACACTGATGAGGGTGATTAAGGCAACTCTTAGCGTTATTATTAGGCACCGGGTGTGTTTAACAGCCACCGAGGAGTTTTATGTTCTGCTACATGACAATATTCTCTCGTTATATTTAGCCCTCAATAAGAAAGCAGAGGGAATTCAGATCAGTTGTGTTAGAGAAAGAATATAAATCCTAAGCAGAGGTGTGCATTCCTGGTTCAGAAAGCAGAAGTCCTGTATGTCTGCTCTCCCAACCAGTCACCAAACCAGTTCAACTTAATGAGCACCGTTTGTCTGCCAGGTAAACGAGTCTGTTAGTGAAAACACCTGGTCTAAATGTACAGGTAGATCCAAAGCCATGGTAGAACTTCTACTTTATGGCACCTGGATGACACAAACGGTTACCGTGTTTAAAACCCAGCCAGCATAGCTGTCGCCTTCACAGCAAGCTTTTAAAACTATACTGGTTATATGAAGACACCTTTTCACAGGGGCTACGAGACAAAGATAAACCGTTTCCCTGCACAGTCTTCCTTTAAAAACACAGAATAAACTACAAAAAGAAGTTAAGCTCATGTGTCATCATGTTAATGCATTCATTTTTTCACTGCATGTCATTATGTGTTTTTTTTAGCTGGATGGGTGTGTTATAAACCCGCATTATAAACAGATCTCACCCAGCTATTGTCCAAACATCACAGTAATTAAAGGAGAAAATGTTTTTTTTAGATTTAATTGAATATTTTGGGTCATTAACTTTATTTTCTCTTCAAACATCACTTCCTCCCACACAACACAGAAGTACTGAAATAATAATTAGTCTGTTCCAGCAGAGGAAAAACTCCTGATGGCTGGAAATGACACATTGTTCCCTTTGCGCTTACAGGTAAAGCAGCTTCACACAACTTTGAAATGAATTTCTTAAAAAACCATTTAATAAATAAATACTAAAATTCTCATCCCTCTTTGCCATTCATATCTAATTTCATTACATTAATGTCTAAGATAAGATAGTTTAACTAGATATTTGTGTTGTTATAAAGCAGCTTATCTGTTTTATATGTTTAAACACCAAAACTTTAATTTAGAATAAAATGAGCTAAATGCAACCTTTGAATTTATTATTGCTTTCTGTGTAGAACAACGCAGTTCATCAGGAGAAAATCTTATCAACAGGCAGAATTAAAAACTTTAATTATCGTTTAGTAGTTTTGAAATGACGTGGTTCAGAAAAACAGAAATCTACTGTAATAATAGTAAAATAATAATAAAGAGCTTCTCAGTAACAAACAAAATGAGCAAAAGCAATGATGTGATTAGTTGCACAAAAGAGACGGATGCAGTGTGAGGATGCACAGCAAAGCTGCAGCGTATGAGGATGACTGATGGAGCGCAGGCACAACAGGAGACAGTACCTGTCTTTCCCTGCTTTGCCTCTGGAAGAGACTCTCCGCTCTCCGAGCTCCCACCATGAGCAGCTTGTGTTTCGTTTTTTGATTCAAGTGACTCTGCCTCAGGTCCAGTTGCTTCCTGAGCGGCAGAGGCAGGGTTATCGGACACGCATCCCTCCTCTGCAGCAGGCCCAGCAGTAGCTGCTGTGGTGATAAAGGGTGAACAGCACTGGCAGTCAGGACCTTCATCCTTTGGGTTTCTTTTGTAATTACAGCAACTCCAGATGAAGAACATTTGTCTCGTAACGGATGCAGAATCATCCTCGAACGTTCTGCATCCATGTATGAATGTGAAGGCTGCACTTAGAACCTTTTTACCTTGTGAACCTCCATCTTCCATCGACGCAGCATTGTCTTCCACGTTGAGCTGCGACCGCGTCTCAGCATTGTCCTCAGACGAACTTGCGGAAATGCCCTCTGGTTCCGTCTTTGCCTCCTCAGCTCGCCTGTTCGCCTCCCTGCTGATCTTTAAACGCTCTACAGTCACATCTACAAAACAAAAAGAAGCATTCAGCACCTTTGTTACACAAAAATAAAGCAACTAATGTGGCTCAAATAAATCCAAATGCCTCATTAGATTAAAAATCTTATGCTCCTAACGCCTCTATAACTATATAATACACATCATTTACACAGTGTATTATTACTGGTTTAGTGTTTAGTGCAGGAAGGGTGTGTTGACCAATCAGAGGTTCTATGTTTGATTGACAGCAACTGTCTGGGTTGCAATGAAGGAAATATGAGATAAAGTGAACAAACCTCCACAACAGCTTCCATGTCTCAGACAGAGATGCTACCAAAGGCACGGATAACCGGTTAAACATTTCTTACAGGCTGTTTCATTTCTAATTCTGCTTCATTTACAGAAAATACGGCAGCAGAGACGTGACTTATAGAGCTCATGGATTTATGTCATGTAGGATTTTAAACCACTGAGGTTTAATTAAGTAACACATTATAATTTATAATCCATCTATTCTTTCATAATTGCACTCTTTGTTAACACGTTTATATATAAGCTGTAAAAAGATGCATATTAATAGGCTTCAGTCCATAATGCTTAGTTTATGGTCACAAATCAGATCTTTAATGAGAATCTTAGAAAATATTTAACTAATATTTGTTTTAAAAGGTGATTAAAAATGACTCATTAAGTGTCTGGATCACATGATGCAACAATGATAGCATGTTTTTAAGTTAGTTAAGACTCAGTCACACAATGAATGGTGACAGTATGTGGTGTCTTTACATGTCTTCTGTTTTCCAGAAAGAATCCGTCTATAACTATAAAACTGCATCAGCCAGTTTAACAAAGATAAGCAGCAACATCCAAGGAGCCCCATGCTGCAGCATCAGAAGCAGACTTTTAACCAAGAAAGCCATAAAATCCTTTTTACTGCCATCGCTTCCCAGAGAACATGAGTTGTGCATTATTCAAACCTCCAGTCTCTGAAAACAACACCAGAAGCACATCTGTAGAGCAACGCAACACCTTGCCATGTGCCTGAGAAGTGAAATCCGGCAGTTTGGTGAGTTAGAGGTATGGCAGCCTGACAGAGACGAGCAGAACTGCTCCTTTGAGAATGCTAAAGTCTCCTAACCACCGACTCCATGGAGGAAGGATGGGGGTTTGGGCAGTCGCTTGTTGTGTGAGCGAACGTGAGGCAGGAAGAAAAGGCAACATCAGTGCAACATTTCACTCTGATCATTATCTGCAATGTGTTACTGTGAACATCAGAGACACTAAACTACCAGAACGAGATTATTTCCCTAAATTTAATCTGCATCTTTTGGGGTATAATAAGTAAAATGTGTACCGTTGACAGCGGTGAGGTAGGCTTTACTGTTTCCACGTGCTTTGTTGGTAAGCTCCTCTGTGATGTCCATGTGAGCTTGAACTTCCTCCTTCATCTCCTCCAGAGTGGCACAGAGGTCTGTTTCCCAGTATTCCTTATCCAGGGACTCGATGAGCTCCTCCAGCTGCGCCTTCGTGCTGTAGTACCAGATCTTCTTCTTTTCATGCTCCCCATCTTCCTCTCTGTGGACAGAGAACAGGTTCATGGATGTTAAACAGACTGAACCGACAGTACGTCTGCAGCATTGTTACAAGAGATCATGTGTGTGTGCTATCAACTTGGCTTCTTTAATCTTTATCTTTTATGCATGACTGTTAAAACAAGTATCACCACAGAGGTCATAAAAGGCTCTGATGTGTGAAAACACAGAACATGCAAATAATTTGGGGGATGAAGAGATATTAAATAAAAACTGCCAATGAAGCTAAAGAGCCTGTGTTGCAGATCTGTTTTGTAATCTCGAGACAAACAAATGACTGCGTGGAAGCGTGCTGCATTGACTTGCCAGGAGATTTTGCCCCAATGACTTGCAGTTTCGCTTTCTAGCCGTTTTGCATTTCAGGCCGCAGAATCATGTACATCCCAGAAAGGAAACTGGTCGTGTGAGAGCATCTGCAAGTTGAATTAAGCTCGCAGGGATTTTGTTTTCACTCAACCAACCTCATGCCCCGTCTGTGGAGGTTACATGAAGTTTCAAAAATGGTACAACCCTGTTTCACAAGGGTTTGATGCACGTTTGCTTGTCCAACCTAATTTGCTTAACCCAGATTACCTGAGGATAATGTGACATTTTAGGGATATTTAATAAACACAAAGGCTGTGGGTTCTAACTTACACAATAATCTTTCGAATAAGGAACCAATATTTCCTCTGGTGTCGATCGTATCCAATGGGCTCCTGGCGGATATAGGGCCTACTTTTCTGTGCCTCAATCACACAGTCTGTGACCCCTGGCACTTTGTGGGCCACACAAATCTCACACTGCCATTCCTCCTCTGGAACCTCCTCCAATGGCGGCTTCACACACTCCAGGTGGTAGACCGCCGAGCAGGTTTCGCAGCACAGGAGATCACCCAGGCGGTGACACACACGGCAGTGGTCGTCATACTGCATGCTCCCGTCTGACATGAGCTCCTCGCGGGCAAGGTTAGTGGTGAGGAACTGATCCACCAAAAACTGAAGCACCTTGATCTTACTTTCAAGAGGACCGTAGGGATATTCGTCCATCTCCAGGTATGGCAAAACATGATGGTACTCTCGGTCACTCTCGCAATAAGCCCGCAACACCTCGGGCCAGGTCATCCCATCAATGAAGAACAGAGTGGAGTTGACGCTATCCTTAAGGTCGGCAGGGCCGAAGGTAGTGTTGGAGGAGTCCTCCTCGCGTAGAATTGCCTTCAGCAGGGAAGTATGGGTTTCTGCTATTAATGTGCACTGCTCCTGACCAACCAGAGCGGCACAGAAATCCTCAAAACGGAAAGGGGAGAGACGTAGCACAGTGCAAAAGTTCCGTAGCACCTCATAGATGGAGGTGGCGTTAAGCAGCTCCTCGTTAGGCACCAAGAGATCCTCAGATGTGTCCGGAAGCTCAAGAGGAGGAATCTCTTTGTTCTCAAGAATTGGAGTTCGAGGTCTGGGTGCTCGCATTTTCTTTTTCCCTATAAGATATTAAAAGTAAACAAATTAAAATATGCATAAACACCAGTGTAAATAGGATTATATGATAAAAAAACTGATATATATATATATATATATATATAAAATTCGTGTGCAGTAACGCTGAAAGACCAAATACAACAGTTTATTTTGAATGAACCTGCTCTACACATGGCTCGTATAATTGGCTAAATGAGGCAACACACAGGAAAACATTAGCTGTCAAGTCGTCTAAACCACATTAATATTGTTCTGTCTTCTTAATTTAATAACTTATGCACTAAAAATCTATCAACTTTAGTTATTAACAAGGGGTTTGACTTTATAAGCTACTATATGTTGAGAAAAATAGCTAATAAACGTATAAAAATGAAAGACATGCTAGCCAAGCTAAGTTACTTAGCATAATTGGTTTGTTCTGTTTTATAATTACGTTGTACTTTAACAACTATTATTTATAATCCCCCAAGAGGTCATTGAATGTTACGGACAGTAATGGATAAAGAAAGCTAAAATGATATACAAAACAGAGTTAACGTAATAGGCAGTATGATGCTAATTTGATAGCTAATATTAGCGCGCTAGAAGCTAAGTTACTGATTTAGATACAGCTATGATGGTTCGCGCACGAGACCCTTACGATGGGTTTATCAACATATGGGGCTAATTTAATTACATGCAGTAATGGTAAAGAAGTGGGACAGTGATGCAGCTGCAGCTTCAATCCACCTGCAGTGGCTTTTATCAAGCGGAATGAGGCCTGTTATCATACAATGTGCATTCTCCATTTTGAACAATAACCTTACTGCTTCCTGCGGTGCTCAGAAGCATTTATAACTGCATTTTCTAACCCCTTGTGGTGTGTGTTCATGCATTGATCAGTCATTACAGTGTTTATTTACCAGGAGTGCTGGCGTGTGTGCTCTGACTCCGAAAGCTACTCTCTGTGCAGTAGCTGGCAACATCCTCTTCCTCGTCCAGCACATCATCTTCAAGGCAATCGGAATCCTCTTTGAGGGCCTCATCCTCTTCAGACTGAGGTTCCTCCTCAACAATCTCGTCCTCTTCCGACCTCAAACTCACAGCGTCATCGTCTTCCTCACTCTCGTGGTCATCATAGACCACTGTTTTGGAAGGAGCCGATCGTCTTCCTCCACGACCACCTCTGCCTCCTCTGCCACCTCTACCTCGTCCCCTGCCCCGTGTTGACGTTACGGTCCCCGCTTTCCTCTTTCTGCTGGACTTTGGGGTCTCCCTTATGGGGCTATCGCCGTCCTCATCCCCACTGTCTTTAAACCTGGGCTTTAGATTCCTCCTGGGTCGCAAGCCCCTGGTCGTAGCTGGGGACTGCTCCTCGGTTTGTAGCGGTTTGGGCGGCCTGCCCCTTTTCCCTCTCATGATAGGCGAAATCTATTATTGTACAGTTCCAATTTTTGCGTGTATTTGGCATACACGAATACCAGCTAAAACTGTACTGGCACAAGGTTAACCGGCAAGGATTAAAATGGTGCAGTAGTCCTGTGAAGCCCCTTGGTTTGTTGCAGCGTAAAAGCTCAAAACGTTAGCCCGGCGTCCCGTCCAGGTTCGCATTGAGCCGCCATTTTTCTTCTCTGCTTCTCTGGCTGAACAAACAGCAGGCCCTCACTACAGGGGTCACGTGGTCACACTGCTTCCCAGCTCAGTGGCAACAATGATCGAAATGACAATTATTTTACACAACTCTCATCAATGTTAAGAGGCATATTTCAAATTCAAGTTCAAGTTAGTATAATATTGGAAACAGCCCTTTCGGGTTAATGTTCGTGTTTTATAGTAAATTAGTAAATAGTGATAATTATTATGACATGATATGATAACATCATGCAGTGAAAACATTTTGGTCATGTGAATAATCCTGAGGTGGCATTTTTAAGCATGGAAAATTAAAAAAAATTTGTATGTGGTTAAATTTGAATTATTATCAAAATGTAAAATGTTTGTGGATTTAGAATAGATACAAATTAAGAAACTTCTGGGGGTAATATAACAGCAAGTTTACAGACATAGACGTGAAAAAAGGGCTAGCTTTACTCGTCTGTCAGCGCTGAAATTGCTTTGCAATAATACAACAAACATGTTGCCTCATACTAAAAGGTAGATACAATATGACACGTCACAGGGTATAGGAATCCAGTTGTCGTGGCCGAGTGGTTAAGGCGATGGACTAGAAATCCATTGGGGTCTCCCCGCGCAGGTTCGAATCCTGCCGACAACGTATTTATATTTTTCAAGACAAAAATATTTAAAAATCAGTTACATAATAACATAACATTTGCAGATAAAATATCTTCTTTATATGAATCTAGGCTGCACATCAGCTAAATCATTGTACTCCTCGATTACATTAAAACAATGAAATGGTGCCTCCTACTGTTTTGTGGAATGCAATGTTAGACATTTCAAGCCATCCTCTTTATTAGATAACATGGCATGTCATGAGTGATCATTTTTATTTTACAAAATAATAACTGCTAATTTATTTGGGATTTTTAGCTGTCTCAGCATAAATTAACCTAAAAGCAAAAACCATCAAAGACAAGTCTCAGTTTTTATTCTGGGGCCTTGACTTAATTTCCAGCCAACGTGAAAGAGCTTGCACAATTAGAAAAGGACTTCCCAAAGGTCCCCACGACATATAATTTTATGTTTTCAGTAATAACAAAATAATCCAAAACTGATTTTGAATCATTTCTGTAATTATAATCAAAGTAATACTTGCGGATAAACAGCCACTAGGTGGCAGTAACACACTATAAATGATTAAACAGATCTGTGGGTCTCAGCATACCCATGTGGATAAGGGAGCAGTCCCATAAATAATGTTCAAACATTTATATTAGAGCTTTAATATTAGTCTGCTATTGTGTTGTTATGTCAGGGCAAAGTTTTTCCACTGCTGCAATGACACACTGGCAGGGCCACAATGAAACCAATCTTTACAATACTCCCACAATTTGCATGAATCGTGGTTAAACAAGATCAACTATCACACCTCGGTGTTTTGAGAGAGCATGGTCATTCTAGTTTGGTAGGAAGCAGGAAAGTTTAGGCTTCAAAAATGCCCCTTTTGTACACATCAACCGAGAGTGACCCTGAACACAGGACGGCGGGACAAGTCAGATCAGGGTGTGTTGGAGCTCATCTCATGCTCGGTGGGGAAATGGAGTGGAAAGTGTCAGCCTTTGCGTGCCAGATAAATGCATGCGTTCATGCAGTTGAAACAAGGGATCTGATAACTTTAATGCCTATCATGGTTTTACGCAGACGCCTCCTGTTTGCATGAATTCATGATCAGACTTCCTGCCAGTGGCAGACATGGTTCCCACTCAGGTGTCAGAGGTAAACAGTAAACATAAAAACAAATAGATATTAGTTGGATATTTTCTCCTTTCTTTCCAGAGATTACCATCTTTGTCAGTTTTTTTTTCTCTTTTTCTGAGAACCAGCTGGCCTTTCCTGCTCCTGATATTAAACCAACCACATTCTGACATTGGAAATAGGGGTACCATCGGTGGCCAATCAGATCCCGGAGGATGGGGGTGGGGTGCCCACCGCAGCCACCCCTCAGGCCCTGACCTCAGAAGCTGCCATCATTCTGCTGTTATCCCCCTCAGCTGGAGGTAAGACTGCCCATGATGCAACCAACCCTGGACCTACGATCTACTACATACATCCACAACACTATCAAAACTAAACAGTTAATATAGGCGAATAAAAAAGTGATGCAAAGGGAGCGACAAAGAGAGCACATGCAGATGATAATCTTCTCAGCTCTGAACAAAATGTCCCCCCTCACTTGCAAATCCTCAAATCATCTTAAAATGTCTTTACTGAGTGGAGCGCGGAAGGTTTTTAGAGCTGTTGACTTGTATAGCAGCACCATATGGCAAACGGCCCCTTCAGGCGAGCTTGAGAGGCAAAACTCCAGGGGCAGAGTTTGTTCTTAGGCCACACGCTTTAGAAAGAGCATCCCAGCACCGTGATTGGCTCGTTGCTGCGTATTGTGTTAAATATAGCTTTAAATACACAGAGCAGAAGGAAAACTCTGACATTAGAGTCATTTGTATCATAGTAAACCACAGTGTGAATGTCAGAGATGAATGGATGCACTGGAGCAGAATGAGACGTTTCAGGCCCCAGAACACAGTGAAAGATTCCAGATGAGTGAGAAGAGGAAGGAAGAGGACAGCGACTCTGATGTAACACGGTCTGTCTGAGGCAGACTGTGACAAAGATGAAGGCAGAGAGGAGTCAGATTGAATTGTGATGGCTTAAGTGGTGCTGCGAGAGCTAAAAGTCCAAATGTGAAGCAGACAGAGCACTAGACCGTGTGTAACGTGCTGTTAAACATTTCACCAGGCTGCGGCAGAGTGCTGCAAGCAGAGCATCGCCAGCTTCTCTACGTAAAATGGAAAGCATCAGTTTCCTCTTCACTGCCTCTTCAGATCAACGGATACGCATTATCTGCACCTCAGGAGCAAAAAAATAAGGACTTTTGTTAACTTAAAACAACCTGCGGTGCTGATGTGTGACCTTCGTCTTTATAAAAATGTCAGAAACATCTCCCCTCTTTTATTTTTTAGATAAATTCAGATAAACTCAGGCACTCTGTATCTTTGTTTCAGCTCAGCGAGAAAAGTTAAATTAACTCAGTGGAAGTGTAGTCCCAAAGTACTCTCACTGAAAACTAAGTGCTACTATAGCAGAAAAGCGCTGCTATGTAGCTTCATGCTAACATTTAATAACAGCTTTTCATAACATTTCTAGTTTTACTTGCACAGGGACAAAATCATTCCTAAAAATAATGTTAATACTTTTTAAAACACAAACAATTGCAAAACTACTTTAAAATGTACTATAAACTGATGTAGTGATAATTTTTTTTTTTTTTTTTGGTGCACCGTTCCTGGAAGTACTGCAATGGGTCTTTTGCACGTGACGTCACGCTTGGAGAGTTGCGGTGCATTTTGGGTATCTAGCGCCATTTTGAAGGGG
>JBAMHV010000022.1:3509119-3531462 GCA_037177535.1 Pseudomugil gertrudae
AGGACAAATCCTGATCAAGAATAACTCCAAGGTTTCTCGCTGTATTACTGGAAGCCAGATTAATGCATCCAGATTAATTACAAAACTAGACAGTTTTATTCTAAGTTTTCAGGTCCAAATACAACAACCTCAGTCTGAGTTCAGAAGGAGAAAATTCAGTCATCCAGGTCCTTTGTAATTTGATGGACCTAAAGCACTTTAAGCTGTCCTGTACATGAAAGGTGCTATATAAATAAACTTGCCTTGCCTTAAAGGAATACAAGGCTCAACGGCACTATGGCTCTTAGTCAGCCTGGCTACAGTGCTGAAGAGAAACCTGGGATTGTTCTTGTACTCTATCAATAAAGGGAGTTGCAGTAGTCTAGTCTAGAGAAGGTAAAAGCATGAATGACTCTTTCAAGAGCATCAGGAGGAAGATAAGCTTACCGATTAGGCTTAAATGGTAAAAACTGGACTGGACCACTGCGCTCACTAAAATAACCACAAGATTCCTAATAAAATAGTTTAAATCTGGTGATCCAGCAGCACTAAAGCGTCCTGTGGGCAGGTCGTTTGGATGTGTACAACCATTGCAGTCTGTCTGTAAGGATAACGGGAACACTGATGAAATATTGTACACAATGCAGATCCCTGTGAATCCTGGCATTGTCATCTATGGCTACACCATCCAGGAAGAAAAGAAATCCATTGATGGAAATGACCTCCTCATTCAACATATTCAGGTATCAGCTGACATGATTCTTTAGGTGCATAATGTTGCTGAACTTAGACCTGACAGAAACTAGATAACACACCTCCCCTGTGGACAAGCGGCACTAGGCATCCATTCATCTGCCTCTGATGCTCCCTCTGGAACAGAGTACATCTGGACTCATCAGTCCACACGAGCTTCGTCCTTTTCTCCAGTCCAATCATTATGCTCCCTCGTCTTACAAATTAAGGTTTTTCTTTCCGATTATCCCCACAGATTAGTGGTTTCCTTACAGCTGCACAGCTGTTCGGTCCCAAGCCTTTGAGTTCCCACATGCACACGTGGAAATGTACTTTTATTATTCAACAATCCTAAGTTAGATTTTATTAGATTTCAGCTAAACGTTTATGTAATTGATGACCACAATCATTCAAGTTGTTCAAGGTCCTCTTCCTGGATTCTTCTGCAGCATCCTTGCAGTTTTAACAAATGTTTTGGACGGTTCTTAGCTCAGTTTCTTGCCCGTAGCTGTTTTCTTTGCTCGATGTCAACAATGCTACTGCTCTGAAACGGATAAGGATCTTTTCCACCACAGTAGGCATCTTCTGACATGGTTGTTTAAGAAAAGTCAAACTATTTGCTGCATCAGTTACAGCTCGTTGCCAGCATGCTGTATTGAAACAAGGGAGATGCATACACGTTTGGTAATCGTTGGACAGGCCGAGTACGCAAATAGTGTAAACATTGTAATCAGAATACAAATGTATTCATAATAACAGTAAAAGCTAAAAATATCAACAGCTTCTTTTGTTCTCTAAAAGCTGCAACATGCCAACAAAGACCCAGTTTCAGAAAACCAGTTAGCACAAAGACCACATTAACACAACTTTTTAATAATTGCATTTTATTAATTGAAAACAAAACAAAAAAATTGCAAATAAAAAAACAAAATAAGAGCAAAAACAAAAACGGTATCATTAGGTAAGACGAGGTGAGACACTTAAATAAGAAAAGTTCCAATGTCGATGAGGGCAAAGGATGCGGGTGGATGTAGGAGAGGGATGAGTACTGTCAGCAGGGACCTGGATTATTTACAGTTCTTTTTTCACTGCAGGACCGGCAGGCCCCCAAAATAAGGGAGGAAGGAGGACGGGACAGGGTTAGGAAGGGACGGGGACAGGGGGGCTCAAAGTAGCAGGTCGGAGACACTGAAACACCAGAGAGAAAGGCACTATCCAGAGAGAACAAGAACCCAACAAAACACAGTAAACAAACACACACTGGACCAGAACAGAAGTCTACGTGTTTAAAACAAAACAAAGAACCCAAACATTTTACATCATTTGAGCTGATCTCTCAACTTTTATCATAAAAGACAATCTCTGAGTTTTCTAAGCTGTTAAATCTGTGCCAGCTGCTGATCTGCACTGGTGCTTACACAATGTGATTATCTGAACTCAGCCCCTTTGCTACGCTGTGGTGTAACGAGGGGGAGAGCTGCATGCATGTCTTCAAAGGTGTGTGAGTATGAAGGTGAACTACCTGTGCACATCCCCGCACACCGAGCTGTTTAGAAATTAATTAGAACACTACTTCAGCATGTCTTAAAAATCCCTTGCGTGGTTGTGTGGTTCAGTTCTCCGACCGTGCTTCCCTCATGTCTGTCTGTTAGATTCAGTCAGCTACATTCACTGCCTAAGTAAATATATTGGCTAAAACAAAACAAAACAAAAAAACAAAACAAAACAAAGTGGGATTTTTTTGCAGCAGTTGGCTCTACTTGCTGGTCAACATTAACTTCCTGACAGGATTAGTTTTCTTTTCAGAACTGACTTGACGGCATTTGCATCATTGACGTCAAAGTGGGACCTGTGATGTCTTCCATGCTGTTTTATCCGAGACGTCAGATAAAACAAAAACAACAAAACATGACGGACAATTCATCACATTCTAGAGCTACGAGGTCTTACCCAGACTAACAGGAGATGGAACATAATTTACAAATGGAAAAAACATAATTTGTGATGAGAGGTAAAACAGACAAACATACAAATATATAATATATATTCTTAAAAAATGGATTCTCTCTATGCTTGACTCTTTTATACAGCCAGCGGCTGATGTACATGCCAACGGTCTTAAATGTGAAAACGTGTTGATGGCATCACTTCTTTTTTTTTTCCTTTTTTATTATTACATTTTAAAAGCATTTCTTTCTTTTTTTTATCTTCTTTTCCTTTAAAACAGTTAGGATTTATTGGTAGGCAATTCAATAAAGTTAAACTTAAAATAACATGCGGCAAAGAAAGAAAACCGAAAGGCAGAATGTTAAGTTGAGAAGACAGAAGCATCTGTGGGAGCGGTCGGATCATTTGGTTATCTTCACGGTTGGTGCGTTACGCTTTAGTTTCTCTGCGTTTAGACTCCCCTCAGAAACAGTTCAGTCCTCACTGAGGCGTTCAGCGGGGAGGCCAACAGGACAGCTGCCACCCACATAGCGACGCCTACAACATCACTACTCCTTTTTTCTCTCTTTCAGCTGTTTGGTGTTCTTCCTGATAATGCGGGATGGCCAAGAGAGGTGCAGGGGTTGGCTGAGGGGTTGGACAGGGAGGAGGAAGAGGAGGGTAGGCAGGGATGATGAGATCAAGAACAATGGTAATAATGGTGGTGGTGATGGTTTGCCGTTTGTGGTTGCCTTTTACATGGTCTGACTGTTTACATGTTCCGATTAACGGGTGTGACGTAGTTGCGGGGAAACATGCCCGTTTGACCGTGGCAGGCTCCTTTCCACCAGTTGGGATCAGAGTTGTCAAGGACTTGAATGAAGTCGCCGCGTCTGAAACCCAGCTCGCCCTCCTCCTGGGGGTCGAAGTCGAAGAGCGCTTGCACGTATGTGGGATGCTAGAAGACAAGATTGCAGGACAGGTTATTACTAAAACAAACTGGACCAGAGAGGAAAATGATAAAACATGCTGGTTGCTCTGGAATGATCACATTCCTGCAGAACTACATCAGGGTCTGGCACTGCCATACAGGGTATGACGTTGGGGTTTACCCGTTAACACTCTGAGCTTATTTTTTTATATTTTTCTTCACATTTTTGTTGAGTTTATTAGTAAACCATTATAAATAATGGTGTTATCATAAGGATGCCTCTATAGTCAGATTCAGGATTGGGTGTAAATACCTGCATGTAAAGTTTAAGCTATAGATAACTTACCACACAGTTACACACCACTGTTCCTGAGAAAAGAAGTGATACTGATTTGGAGCGATCTAGTCGACTATCATTACATTGGTTTGTATTTTTAGTAGAAGGTAAAATAAATGTTGATCAAAAGAAGAAGAATGTTGCACTGTATATGGTTTTGTAACACGTGCCACCTCGCTTTTCAACCAGTTCTTCCTACAACTTATCTTCAAAATCTCCTCTCACTTCTACCGCTTCATCACAGCCAACACATTTTCAGCTTTCTATGTCTTCATAGAGCTCAGCTACAAAAGCGTAGGTGAGATTAACTGTGTGACAGAGGTTTTTATACAACCCAGAATATCCCGAGTGATGAGCTGCTCAGTGCGGCCTGGCTGCTTCATCCTAACTTGCAGGATTACTGTCTGCACACAGACTCTGAATCACGAGTGTCTGGATGGTAGAAGGTAAAAATAAAAAGATTGCATTTGCAAAAGCATAAACAAGATGAAGGTTTATGGGACTTGGCATTACCTTTACAAGTCTCTGAACCTTAACAATAATTTGTTCCACATGGAAGTAAAACATGCAGATTGGTCAGAAAATTTGAGTAAACAATTTTTTAACAAAAGAAAATTTAATATATAAATAAGACAAATACATCATCATCATCATAAACACCTGTGCACCGTCACACAGCATTTTATGTTTTCATTGATATTGCTTCAACTATACTTCAATAACCTGCACATTTGCGCTTGGGTTTGTTTCTTCCTTTAAGTGTTGAACAACCTGTGCAAGCTGCTTGCGGCTTGGTTTTTGTGGCTTGTGGTTGGTGCAGCACAGACGCTGGGTGACCCTTTGTTAATATGATGCAGGCAACAATTCTACATTTAAATACAAAGACTTTATGCATCACCTGATATATTTAATTCATCTTCCAAGTACTTAATATTTATTAAATAAAAGCATTGAGTGTAGTCATGTGACTTCTGATGACAGCTAGCTTAAAGGCTAATCAGAATCAATAGAAAACACAAGACTGTTGTGCTCTCGGGCTTTTTCTTCTTTTATTATAAAGTTTTGTTGTATCAAACATCGACTTCCTATAAGTTACAGTGTCATGAGTAAGTTCATATTCTCAGGCACTTCTGCAAAAACCATATCTGCAACATGTATGCGTGTGGTTACAGTGGTGCACCCTTTCTACTTCTGCAGTACTGACTACAAAGGTGAGTGGGATGTGTGTGTGTGTGTGTGTGTGTGTGTGTGTGTGTGTGTGTGTGTGTGAGAGAGAGGGGGTTAATGCCATGTATGCTGCAAGTTTTAAAAGACGTCATGATATGTATTTTTAAATCTACACAGTTTAAAATGAGTGACCATCCAGGGCAGTTTTGTGTGCTCTGCAGTGAGCGCTTACCTGGGCGACCTGCTCTATATCTCGCAGAAAGATTTGCTGATTACGGGAGACTGAGGTGGTGCGGTGATAGTCCACCAGCTCATTGAGGGAGTTAAACTTCACAACCCATAGGAAATACTTTCCGGCCCCATCCCGAAGAACCTTGAAGTGCTGAACATCATTTCCAAATCTGATGAAGATTTAGGAGAGAAAAGGAAACCATCAGTAGGAAAGCTTTAGCAATTATGAGGATTAAAAAGGACTATTTTTCCTCTGGTAGTATTTTTATAGTTTGTAGCAGTTTTGAAGGATTTACACACGTTTTACAACATAAACCTCAGTTATCAACACAGATAATACGTTTTAGTTAAGTGAATCAGCAGGGACAGCCTGGCAATTCATACAATCTTATTATGTGGAAGCAAGACAGTCAGGCCGTAATTAAGATTTACATCTTTACACCAACTTCACATGTACCCTGTAATCTTTATACCAAAAGAAAAAAACTAAGATAACAGGAAATGAAGTTTGTATGCATCTGCAAAAGTATTTAAGCAGTAATATAACATCAGCACAAATTATAACTGGAAAATGCGGATCCCTGAAACTCCACCACAACGATGACTCAAAGACACCAAGTATGGAAACAGAACCTGAGAAAACTGCACCAATAAAATGTAGCGATAATGTCAAACTGTATTCACAGGAAACAGAATGACTAATGTTTTCTCCATTGGTAGTGTTTCGAGAGGTGCTGCTTACTTCACAGAGAGGGAGAAGTCCCCCGGTGCACTCTCACTCTCTCTGATGAGGAAGGCCCCATCGTGCCTCTGTTTGTTTAGCATCTCCTCCGCTTTGGCACGAGGAATCTTCCCAAAGAACCACCTGCAGAAATCCACACAACAGATTTACATGTGAGTTGGCTCAAGTGACCAAAAGTTAGCATTAGTTAGTGTTAGTTCAGCTTTGATGAAACTCTGAAGAAACCGAAAGGAAGACACAGTGAGAGGTTACAAACTTCCCACAAACATCCTGGTGGCCAACATGTGCACAAAGTGGGTAGAAAAAAGTGCTAACCACTGATCAGAGAGTCTGTCTAAACCAGATCTAAAACTCATTTATGCATAGCGTCATGATCAACACGCTGACTGCGAGTTGCAGCTGCTACCCCGATGCCACATGCATGATGCAAGCACACAGGTAATTACACAGAGTGTGTGTGTGCCAGAAAACACGCCAACCTGCTGAAAATAAGACAAAAAAAATTCCAGGAAGCTGAATATGGAAATATTCAGGCCAGTAAAAAGCAGCTAAAATATTCCCAAAGACTACCACAGTGTTGGTAGAGATCATCACATCCATCACAAAGCCAAACTGGCTCAAACCACCGTCATAGTACTATGGTTTAAAATAGATCCAGTGTGTTTATGGTTCACATTAACATACATGTTATCTACATTACACTTTTTTTAAATCACAGTGTTATTTGTCTCTGAGCTCAGGTAAGATGGGAATGAATGTAGAATATTCAGACAGACATTTAGAAATGGACATTAAATCCTTTATCCAGACCTGTGAAATGTTAGATGTACTGGCACGGCCAAGAAAACAAACAAACAAAAACATGGTCGCACATGTAACCATGATCGTCTTACTCTGGAGCCCTGATTAGTCTTTGGAAAACACAGTTAAAGCCTTTTATCCAACAATGGACATATGCAGTCAGACTGTAAAAGTCAGGATTACTTAAAAACACTGACTGATCCGTCATGTGTGGGTGACTATGCCATCTATCCACAGACAGGGAAGTAGGTTAGTCATCACCCAATTTTAGCAACAGTAACTACAAACAAATATATGCTTTGAAACATTTGTTTATGTCATCACACTGGGAAAAAACCATTTCCCTTTTTATTTTTCCTGAAGTTTTGAACCTGAGAAGCAGTAGGTAAGTGATTATTATGGACATGGCCAAAGTGGCATCCAGTTATCTTTACTTGCTTCTATATCACTGTGACAAACCTCTCAGTGGAAGAAATGAGTGTAGGACGAAGCAGGACGAAAGCTTTTTACTGTGTAAACATCCAGTCAACCAAAAGACAGCATCTTGGCTCGTTACACATGGGTTGGAATCAGTAATAAAACCAAATGGACAACTCTTAATTCACTTTGTATTAGCGCTTGGCAGGACAGCGAGTCTGCACAGTGTTTGATAAAAGTGATAGCAAAGCAATTAATGGAGCCAGAGTAACAAGAGAACAGCTGGTGTTGCTATCAGTAACAAACACACTCATGTAACACACTGTTGTTGCCTACAACTCTTAGTTTGTTGCATAAACATTGCCACCCTTCAGAAACCACCGTCATTGTTAGACTGGGGGTATGAGGGTATCTGTATACAAACAGAAAGTGATTTTGTTGCTGAGCCATACACTGTAAGGCCAGCTGTGTGTGCATGTCTGCTGGGATGTAGCAGCGCCTGGTACTCTGGTGGCACATCGTTACAATGATAATAATAGAAATTTTAGTTTTTTTTTTACTGTAACACATTAATGAAAACTATTTTGTACAAATGAGTTCTCACTGGTATTACTTTAACTGGGATCCATGCTGAGAGATAGTTTAGCTATTTATAATACAATTATAAATGATAAAATTTACTGTATTTACAGCCGTTTTCAAGTCATATGTCGACCACTCAAAGCATTTTTACAGGACATGTTACATTCACCCAATCTCACAGACATTCATACAGCGTTTCTATGGGTTATGACCAGAGACCTCCAGCTCCGGTACCTGAAGAGCTCACGTCCTGATGCAACACACCTCAGTTAAATGAAAAGCTCTCCATAATCCTGTTAATAACCCACTGATTTGAATTAGGTATGTTGCAGTATAGTATGTCTGAACCTTGTCATTTAAAAACAAGAAATAAACCTGATTTGATTACCCAAAAAGATATCCCGCAGCAACAACACAGAAAGCATCAAATTTGGCTGAGCTGATGCAACTTAGGGCCCTGTGATGGACTGGCGACCTGTCCAGGGTGTACCCCGCCTCTCGCCCGATGTGAGCCGGGATTGGCTCCAGGACCCCCGCGACCCCGTTCAGGGAAAAGTGGTAGAAAATGGATGGATGGATGGATGGATGAATGGATGGATGGATGAATGGATGGATGGAAAAACTTAGTGTGATGCAGTGAGAGAAATGTGTGAATTCAAACTAACTTGTCCATAGTTGTAATAAAAGACAGTAAAACACTGAAGTGGATCTGAAACATTGGTTTGAACGATGAAAGATAAGTCCAAAACAATAACATTTACCCTCCATTTGATCAATCAATTGATAAATAAATAAACAAAGCCCTAAAGCTACATGTGATTGCAGCACTGCCTCGCTACAGCGAGGTCAATATTCAATTAAGTGTAAGAGGTTGGGAGCACTTTAATAAAGAAAGAGCTAATCTGGCACCGAGTGTGGGCCCAAAGGGAATATTCTCCAAGGATCCTGCCAAGATGTTTGACACAATCTATCCTACACACAATAGACTACAGAATTGGCCACATATGCATTTGTTTTTATTTATGATAGCTCCTTGGGGTATCTTGCATTCTTTTTGGATGTACCTGAAAGTCAATGCCACACAAAATAAATAAATAAAAATAACCAGACACTCAATATCCTTGTTTTGTCTCTTCATACTATTTTCACCATCTGTTCACATCCTGCCAATCCAGAGTTTGTATAAGGTATGAAAACTCTGACAAGCCTCCTACAGGGTCGTACTTGGGCATAAGTATAAATGATCATGTAACCATGGCAATTATGAAGCTGGTTGTCCTCATGAATATAAAGTATGAAAATAGATGTGATTCTAGTTTTAGAGCATAGAACAATGTTCTAGCTCACTCAGACAGCAAACAACGATAGACATGACCCCTATTAACCGTGGTTAGATCTCAGCATTTTGGCAGTGGCTAGCTTAAATGTTTTTTCCAAAACAAGTATACAAACAACAACCTGATTCACTAAAGAACTTACAAATAAACTTTATCTTTAGTCCTACTTAACAAGCTTTCTACAAAGATTGTGGCCCTCAAAACATCTTTAGTTACATTACAGTAGTTACAAACAGCTCTGAGAGGTAAACAGTATAGTGATAGCAGCTTAGTGAAGTATGTGTCAACATGAGAATATTTTTAGAATATAAACTAATCCTCTGATGAAGTCAGACTAAAAAGAGAAAAAAAGATCTGTCTAACGTGACTTTTGGTTTGACACAAATAAGACAATTCAACAGATACAGGACAGATTTGTATAATACTTACGGATGGGCTTTCATCTCTATGTAATTCTTTGGGATGAATCCATCTTTTCCATTAAGTTCTGCTTTGTACCAGTTCTGATCACACTCTTCATTTAATACCTAAAAGGAGAAGAAGCAAAAAATAAAATACAGAAATAGGATTAGGCAGGTGCTTCAAATGTCAAACATCACCACCTAAACCGAGATTAAAACAGATGCTTTCACGCTGTTTCTTGTGACATCAAAAGAAGGATGCATGTATTGTGTGTTTGTGATATATAAGGTTAAATTTACTTAACTAAAAAACAAAACAAGTAGAAGCACAGTGACAAGGGGTACCCACAGGTTGGCAAGAATAAGCATCATGAGTGAAATGCTCTTTAAAATAGACCAGAGTAAATGCTTGAATTTCCCAAAACCCCTCAGAGGCATAAACGGCTTAGTCTCTCAGTGTGAAAGAGGCGTTCTATTAATGTTGCAGTTTTTATATGAGCGTGCAAAAGACGGCACATAGAAAATTAAACAAAAATATCCACCTCAAACTGATGAAATATCATTTAATGTACGAGTAGAAACCATTGATTATGTCTTTATTAAAATCAGGAAAAATGGTTGATTTTCTAGAGCAAATGTTTTCTAAGAAAAGCTATGTGTGAGTATTGAGCCAAGCAGCATTTATTCAAACAATACACAAAATTCATTTTTTGTGACCTAAAAAAAGCCAAAAACGGGAGATTATAAAGCCCGATAAGATAAAGATGTCTGAAACTATAGAGCTTTTGTGTCATATACTGTTACACAAGTTTCTCTCCTCCCCTTCACTTCATATTTCACCAGTTTGTTTCAGCATGGCTCTCCCCAAACAGTACAGCAAAAAAGAGACAGGTGGCAGAGTGGGCACCCTATGCTCAGGGTTGGCAGTTTGATCACCGGCCTCTCTATGCTCTAAAGTGTCCTTGAGCAAGAGAGAGCTTAAATTTGCACCTAAGCAAAGCCAACACTGCACGGCAGCTCAGCCATGAGTAAATGAGTGAATGGGACACATATTGCAAAGCACCTTGGACAATGATTTGGGTTATAGTACCAGTACAGAGCAGTTACCATTTCCCTCCCCCCTTCTCTCCTCTTAAATCCATAATCTACCATTTGCCAATCCCAGGACAGCTGTCCAATCGGTCCCTGTGCAGTGTGAGTGACTAAGGTCCATTTGCTCCAGTGAGCCTGCAGAATGCCAGCTGTCCCTGGTCTCCCCCAGCTGCTAACTCTGCATTAGACCAGCATTACTGGATGAAGGGAGTGGCCTTGGACTGAAATCAAAAGGAGGAGTGATAATGTGCATAAGCCCGTAAGTGCATGTGTGATAAAGAAGATTTAAGAAAAAGAAAGCAAAAAACAAGGAAAAGCTGCAAAGTATCAAATGCATTGAGAGGATTCGACTCTGTGGCGAATGATCTCAATGTGCATGATGAATGTTCACACAAACAACAGTTTTGCATGCCGTTGCAGTCTTTTTACTGCCCTTGTGTAGTTTTCTGCTAACTCAAAGGCAATAAATGCCTAAGGGTAGCACCAAATGAAGGACAGCTAAACAAGATGTGCAGACCCAAGAAAGCTGCTTTGTTAAGATGTGCTCTATCACAGCTCTGCACCTATTTTTAGGTCTTCTCATTTCTGCTGTACAGCCACACTTAAAGCTGTACCATATTTCAGGGTATTCAATAACAAAATAAAACAAGAATATTCTGGTACAATAGGTGAAGTCACACTGTTTTTATGGTTTTATGACGCTGCCAGAGAGTTATAAGAAGTGTATAGCATTGGCAAAAATGGAAATAAAAGCCATTTAGTGATCAGATTTTACAAAGTGTCCCCAGACTCAATATACCCTACCAGTCAAATCATTGTCAGGACATATAGACTTAACCAAATATATAGCAAAAATGGTCAGAAGCAACAATTACTATGTGAAACATAGTAGACATAGCACAGCCGTCTGCCAGGCGCTAGTCAGACTCTCCTTACTCTCTGCTAAAAGACAAAAATGTTCCATAAATCTCACATTTTTAACAGATCAAGCTTTCTGTTAAAAACCTGCTTGTGTTGTTGACTCAGAGTAAAGCTCATTTGGAGACACGAGAACATGGCCCTAAGTGAACGGTCATGGGCAACATGTGATGGTGCGAGTGACTGATCTGCTAAATATATGTACGCGAGAGTAAAACTAATTCAAGGAAACGAGGCTCGTTATACATCATCTGCTCTGAGACTCTTTTGGCAGTGATAGAAAGAAATGGTTTGTAATAATAGCAACATCATTTCTGTAAATATTCTAAAAACAAAACAGACAGACTGTAGGAGTATCAAATGTATTCTTGGACAGTACTGTAGGTTGAAGAGTTAGAAAGACTTGATTGGAAAGACAATGACTCATAAAAACACAAGGTTGGTAAGCAGTGACTCTCCACACAGTGAGTGGACCAGTTCTATTGCTGCTGTTTGGCTGACACAAGACTCAACCCTACAGGGAAAACAACCTGTTTGAACAAAAATGATTGTTCTATGTAAACCTGGCTTGCATAATACCGTATTTTCAAGATCATAAGACGCATATTAAAGTCTTAGATTTTGTTCAAAATGTGCAGTGTGTCCTGTGTGTGTGTTGTAGCGCCACATACAGGCATTCTTATATGAATATTAATAAGCAGGCGAGACGTACAATCTGTCTACTTTTCTTCCGTGGTTTTTGTTCTCTGCCTTCCTGCGATTCGCTCTGCTCTCCACATGACCCTGTCCCATGGCATGCTGGGTAATGGAGTTTCTCGCTACCCACACGCTTATGAAGCACAGTTTAAACCGAAGACCATCAGCTACGCGGAGGAACATGGAAATCGAGCAGCCGTGAGAGAATTTAAGATCAATGAATCGATGGTTCACAAGTGGAGGAGACTGGAACCGGACAAGGACTACAGCTGGCGCAGCAACTTCCAGCGGATTATAACAAAAAGCTGACCATCTTCCAATACTGTCGCTCACTTTTAACATGCCGGTGAGTCACACTGTGGAGTAAAGGGAAACAGCACGGTAGGATACGCAAAACGGGGCACGAACAGCCTTCTTTTACTGCTTGGCTGCCATGCTAATAGACAGAAACTGCCGGCACAAACAGAAGACAGTGAACCTGACATGTTTGATGGAGATTTAGCGCCGCTGGTAAATACAGAAACAGAGGATGAGGACTTCGATGGGTTTGATTAATGACAATTACCGGTAAAAAAATAAAAATGTGAAGCCCAACCGAAATAAAGCACAACCAAACTCAGTTTTGCTCCTGCTCTTTTTTTTTTTTTTTTAAATACACACTTGTATGCTTGTGTGTGTGTTGCAAGAGCGGGCGTGGATTGTATATAAAACCCGCGCCTGATCAAAATACAGTAAAGGCACGCATAAAACTGCGTCTTTTGATACGGTGCGCCTTGTGTATGTGTTAAATACTCCAACTGCACGCATAAATGAGACTGTGTCTTTTGGTACGGCGCGCCTTGTGGTCGCGAAAATACGGTACATTATTTTGTGCATAATAGCCATGTTGTTTGGCGTGTATACTACTAATAATAATAATGTAAATAAATGCAAAAGAAAATCTAATCTGTCATAAATTAATCTCAAAGAAAAGTCTGTTTGATAGACTCGACTAAGATTGAAATACTATGTAACGCACACTAAGATTAAACTAGATTCCTAAAGTTTTTCTTTGTTTATTAGTGGCCAGTGACATAAAGCTTCTGAAGGAAAGATTGAAAGAACAGTCTTGAAAGGTGACATGATACATTTATCTAATACAAACTTCTCTGTAAAAAAAAGTATTTCCTGTAAATGTGGAAATGACATTGTAAACATCTTTTCCAGCTAAAAACACAACAGGGAGCGATTGTTAGCTTCGTTGACCTTAATGGTCAAACGAATGATCACTAATCCAGAGAATTTACTAAATATATTTTTGACAGCCCAAAAATACACCCAATTACTGTGGCGAATGAGCTGAGCTGTCTGCCAGACAAATAGTACTACAAGCCATAAGGCTTTGTGAACTGGAATAACCCAGAATAATTACTAAGTCTGTGTCTAAAGCTGATAATAGAGCACAGCGTACTGCAACATACTCTAAACCTAAACGTTGTCTGGATAAATTACTAAGATGCTTGTGAATTTAGCAGGAGATTGAGAAGCAGGTCTTTGATCATACAAGTGGCAATAAACACCTCTGGTTACGTCTGCAGGAAATATCTGATGTACAGTTAGTCATTATGTACAAGTACCAACATTTATTGCCTGCAAATACTTTAAGAGTTGGTGAATTTTTTTTTCTTTCAAGGGCAAGTTGAGACAGGAATGGCAGAAGTAAATACTGAAAACAGCTAGTCTGTTTTTATTTAACACTACCACTTGTATATTTAGCCATTTATGACATTAATTAAATTGCCATACAAATAACAATACCAAAAATAAAAACAATTATTGTTCAGTTTTTATCATTGCACATCTTGTGAAACATTCAAACTCCAGTAACATTAGTTAAGGCTATTCTTGGTTTTGAGCTGCTATCCTAAGCTAGCAATTCCCCGTCTTTGTACAAAGTTTAAGATTTACTGCAAAAGTGCTTCAGCAAAAAAAGGAGTGATTTTCATAAACTATATAAAGATGTACCTGTGCTTTTAATAAAAAAAAAGCTACATTCCTGGAAAATGGGGATTGCATAGTCTCATTAAGAATAAAGATGCTTACTAAAATGGTTCTATCAAATTGCTTAGATGGATTTCCTGACTGCCAGAATAGCAGTCTGTGAAGAAAAACAGAAATAATATATTTGCTTGGTTGGCAGTTTTTAAACAGCAGAGAAGGGACAACTTCAGCATTTTATCTGAGTAAGCTTTGTGTTCCAGGCAGAGCCAGCATTGTTCTACTGCACTTCTATGGATGACTCGCATTCCCTCCCACTGTTTAGAGTTTTTTTTTTGTCTTTTTAATCTGGTTAAAACACAATAGTTGTAGAGTTTCTATTTGAGAGGCAAAGGTCCAGGCCAGGGATTATCTCCTGCACAGCTGCCACTGTCATCTTTCTCCTCCCCCATCTGTCCTCTCTTAATCTCACACACACTAAAAATAATATCACACTTCCACCTACAACCTCACATGACAGTAGACATGAAAAATTGCCACATTAAACGCAAGCTTGCAACTAAGCCTTCAGACTTTTTCTGAACACACCATTTCTTCCTTAGTTCCAGCTTCTAAATTAAACTCTGTAGCGTCAACAGTTTGGCTTATCCCACAGTTTCCGTTTTTAATCATTTACGAAGCAGCAGAGGACAAAGTTTATTGCTTTTACTTTGATTTTGACAGTATACAAGTAATCTCAAGATAATCTAAACAAACCTCTCATTTTTTACATGTCTGGCAAACAGACAGAGCGTGAAAGAAAAACACTCCATGATGGTAAGTATTTGGATACAAGTAATACAGTTGCCAAAACTGGCAAATACAGCATGCAGGCAGGTACTAAATGCAGCCCAACGTAACTACAGGTAGTGGTGAAATGAGTGAGACAGTTGCAGCAGATCACATGGACTGCTTAAAAAAGGAAAACATCTGTACTTTCTGCACAGGATTGTAATAAACCAACAGAAGTGATTACCTTGAGTGTGAGTTAATCTGAGTTTACAGGTCAGCCAGACAGAGACAAATGAGCCACAGCTTCATCAGTACCTCAGGGTCCAAAGCCTACTGGATCTACAATCTATGGTTTTAATGGACCTGATAAAATCGTTTATGATGTCTATTTACACAACAGAGAACGACCTTACCTCTTGAAAGTTGCATAATCAGTGTGCTGAAAATGTTGCTGCAGTGTGCTACTTTTAAATAAAGTCAAAGTGCAGCCACCGAATCAAAGTGCAAAGAGGACGTGTTTTTTAAATGAGCTGCCTTTTCATAAACCACTAGGACAAATTATGGTAACATGTCCTACATGGAACAGATACTGCATTACAACTAAAGTCCACATTGCAGAGAATTAGGAAAGTAAAATAAAGAAGTTGTTCAGTATTACAGCAACACAGTTGGATTTTTCTTCACAAAATAAAATTTGCCTTCATTCCACAAGACGACACAAAGTCACAATGACTGTGTAATACCACTGCTCTGTTACGAATAAAAAGTTAAGAAACTAAATTTAATAATAGGAAAAATGTCTCCCAATATGAATTATTAACATTGTAAAGATCAAAATCTGTGAAGAAACCATGATTTATTCAAGCATTACAGGTATCCAACAACAGTGTGACTTTATCAGCTGAGCTTAGCTCAACAAAGAAACAGAAAGTGTGCACATTTAAACCTAAAAGGAGGAGTCTTAGGACTGGTATGTTGCTATACTGGCATAAGAAGAGATGACTATGGTGGCAGTTGATATTAGAAAGAGCAAAATGTGATTCAACCACACAGAGATGCACTAACTAGGCCAGTACACGACGACTGAAGGATTATGTCCATAAAAGTGTTTATGAAGCATTAGTGCATTGATTTTTAAATAACAAGAAGGTGTTCTGATGATGGATATGACAGACAGCTTTAATAAAATTATGGCAACCCTGAGTTTGACCTCTTTTGTTCCCAGCAGGGTGGCAACAATAATCCCCACCTGATTATCCTGCCAATGCGTAAACAGAGAGAAAGCAGAGACAGATTAATTTTGGACCAGAGTAAACTGAGATTTATAATACTGTTGTTATTTACATAATGATTGGGGTCATTACCACACGATGAAGCTCCTTTACAGAGCACACACACAGATTCAAAACAGACTTACTGAATGCAGGACAACAACAACAAAAAAACAAACATAAGCCTATCTGTGCTTTACAAAGCTACAATATAGTGTATGTGTTAAATTCTGTTTCCTTTTGGAAACAGAAAAATTTGTGTTAAACTACGAAAACCTATATTTGATTTGGTTTACAAAAATGTGTGCAGTAAATAGATCTGTATTGGGGGTGATGGCAAATGCTGAACATGTGCTGTGCGCAACACCAGCTCAAATTTAGCAGAGAAGCATACAACAAATCATAACTTTAGGTTTAAATACAGCTGTCAGTGTCTTTATGGGACATCAGCACATGTAAAGATGGGAAGGAGTGAGACCTAATTACAGCTGTGACTCACTCACAGTAGCCAAGTAGCAGGAGGGAACAGGCAGCAGGAGGGGAGGAGGGAAAAAAAGAAAAACAAGGCACAAACACTGACAGAGGATATTATAAGAGGCAAACAGCAAAAGAAAGAGACAACAATGCAACAAGAAAAAAGAAAAACAAAGTAGAAAGAACAGCTGGGAAGAACCACACTCCTTGTGATCAGCTTAGAGAACTTTCCAAAGGCAAACAGGAAAATGAGGGTATTTCTCTTTCATGGCAGGAGAGTTTGGTTTCATTCTGGACACTTTACCCAAACACGCTTTTTAACAGTGACTTTTTATACCATATCTATACAGTGAAAGGCTAAGCTGTTCTTTAATCATTTGCACACACACACACACACACACACACACACACACACAGCACAACCTTTTTAGTGCTGAGGGTCTCAAACATGATTCCTATAGCTCTTTTCTGCTCTAAGAATACTAAAAGTATACATGCTAAACATGCACAAACAGTTACCATAAAGGCAAAACACACCTTTTACTACAGTTACATATGTTTGATATTATTAGCATACCAATATTATTGGCCAATGTCACCACTGAAATATGATATAAAAAATATCAGTATCAATTTATTTCTTTTAATGTAAACTTTTACAGAATATGTACAGATTATATATTAAACTCTTCAGCTAAGTCTCCTCTAAGTCCAAATAACTAAATATCAGCGACATAGTTTATGGGAGGTTTTGGTTTAGCACAACTTGCAATAAATCCTGAGGCTATGACATCATCACACCATGTCATCACTTGCAGTATAAGGTGATAAAAAATGGACTTGTTATTTTAAAATGTTTGCAGACATCAAATTTGAGTCAAAGCAGATGATCTTTTTGACCTTTATTTTTTTTGGGGGGGGTGTATTGGTTGACAGCAGTATTAAAACTTAAGACTTAGACAAAAGTTGGTATATCAGATTTTGGTTAAAAAAACCTACTATCAAACATCCCCAGCTACAATTATAGCATGTAAATATTTTTGCTAAATAAAAATAGGACATTAAAAACATTTTTGGCAAAAAGAATTGAAGGCACATACTCTTTTATTAAGCTGATCTAATATTCAAACTTTCCACATTTTCTGGTGTGACTGTACATAGATGCAATCTAGCCATTTAATTTTAAAGAAAACAAACAAACAAGCATTCATTACATTCATCTAGCTTTAGAATTTAAAAACATTAATGATTCAGGTATTTTTATCGTAAATCACTCATCACTTCTTATTAGGGGAGCAACTGATAAACAACATTATTACAATTTATATGTAGTTTAAAATTATTTACAGTTAAAAAGTAAAGACTATGTCTCAAACAAAAGGACATAATTTAGAAGTAACTGATTTATTGTTGTATTGATTTTATTTAATGTCCAAGAGAATGTGTTAAAAAGGACACCAGGAAGGCCATATCATCTGGAAACACTAGATAGTCTGCAGTTATTGCAGATATGTTGTGGTCTGCAGTATCAGCTTAGCATCCAGTACAAGGTGGTTTAGCAATTTGTCCGTAAAGATAATCGAGCTGCACTCATGATAGATCTGCTGGTTGTTCAGTGAGGATAGTTTGTTGATCTTGTTCGACAGTGACGTCACATTCCTCATGATAACAAAGGGAACTGATGGGTTGTGGTGCCTCTGCTCTACTAGCTGAGCCTTTAGCTTGGCCCAGGCCTTGCAGCTACAAAATCTCCTCCTCAGCTCCGTCAGGATGGCATGTCGTATCCCGGCTCGACTTTTTGTGCACAGAGAAGCTGAGCTAGCAGTTCCTCTCGTACCATCTCCGTAGTAAGGTCTCATTATGTGTGCTGTCTGAGTCCACATAGATATTTTTCAGCCTACATAACAGGATGCTGCCTTATTAGCACACTGCTTATAGTCTGCAATTAAAATGAGTACAAGTGTTTACTAGTTGAAACCCAAACAAGAACCTCTTAATTTTTAAACTTTTTTTAGTCAATGCCTAGTTTAGAACTAGCTCTGTTCACACCAGGAGCACCAGTACAGGCTCATTAAAGTCATAATGATTTTGCAGCTCTACATGGAAGTTTGCAAAAAATTTCAGAGGATGTATATCAAGTATTGTCATTCTACAAAGAGCATCGTCCCCTAAAAATATGTTTATAAATGTACAGAAAATTATTTGCATGGTTCTAAAAAAATTTGCATTCGTGGACAAATTTAGAAGTTCTTTTGCAAATATCTGGTCCAGATACGCAAAGCATAAAAATGTATGCAAGACGCTGAAGTTGCAGATGTGCATTGTGTCCTTTCCTTGACACCTCGGTATGATTGAATAATGTCTAAACAAAATGTCTAAATCAGACAGAAGATTGCTTCATGTTCTTCCATGCTGCTGTGGGCTCTTTGGTTTTAAGTGTAGCATCTACTTTGCCAAAGCTATGAGAGTAAATCTGAAGAATTTAAAAGCAGTGCCCACTGAGTAGCAGAAACCGACATTCAAAAGTTATTAACTAAATTTCTAACAATTTGAAATTGCATTTATAGTTGGAAAAAATGTAAACTTGCTTTTGAAATGGCTTTGCAGTGGGCAAGAATGCCTTTCTGTAAAACTACACCAAAGCACAACATGTAAAACCCTGTAAAACTATGACCACTGCAGCTCATAAAGTCATCCTTTGTGAACACACTTCCACAACATTAAAAGAAGTGAGAAGTTCAGGATCTGAAATATGCTTATCTCAGCTTTCTCACAATGCATTCAGCTTTTCATAAGCAAATTGAGAACTGCTAAGCAGGTTCACACAGTCCAGGGGCATCCTGTAAGGTTGCTGGTAGTGTCACAATAGCACGTCTCACCTGTATCACAAACTTTATGAGCAACATAGCAGGAATTTATTGTTTCTTCAGCTTTACGTTTTTCTTCTACACCGTCACCTCACAAACATAACCAGTAAACACACGAGAAACTAACTTCCACTTAATGATGCTGGAAAGTGGGTAGAATTGAGTCTTAGCTATTCAGACCTTACAAAGATGCACAGAGAATTAATTTGTCTCCTTAACAGGTTTACAGTGGACAGAGAAGTGAAGTCAACAGGTCCAGATCTGATACATGTTAAGGATGTTGGAGATAGAATAGTGTGTCTTGTAAATGTACTTTGTGAGATCTTGGCACATACTTCTTAGTCATGTCAAAATGTCTATTGCATTGTGAATATTTTCTCAACAAGTTTAGCTTGGCTATGGTAACTGAGTTTCATAGCGTTAGGTGTAGACTGTAGAGTTGCTGGAGCTTGCTTTTTGGAGACAGGAAGCTGCTGGGGGTTGGAAGACATCAAACAGGATGTGAAAGCAGCAACACCGTGACATTACTATAAGCACACACACACAAGGTCATATTAATGTTGGGACAAAGTAGAGACACATTACTAAATACTAAGGCCAGTTTGACTCATGGCTTGGAAAGGTTTTGGTGGGATATGTATAGCTCTAGATGATAAATAAAAGCTGAATTGGACAGTTCAGTCAGAAATAATTTACAGTGGTTGGATAATAAACACTTTATATATGCAGATAATTTTTGTTTAAACTTCACTTTTCAGGAACCAGAAAGGAACATGTATTTATTCTTGTCAATGGTTTTGCCATAACTTTATTAATTAACTCAACCTAACACATATGCAACACACTGCCAGGCAGCTTGTCATCTCAGGGTAATGTCCAGAATACGGTGGCTCCAAACCTTCACTGCTGCTTTGCCTCCAAGATCTATTCTGACAAAGTGAGCCAAATAAACAGGAAAAAAGGTCAAAGGTATAAGCCTTCAGTTTCATATCTTTTGGTATTTATAATCATATGAATAAAATAAAATAAAGAATAAAAAAAGGGGCCATTTTTGGAATAGTTCTCACTTTCTGATGACGGCAGATTTAGATTAAATTTAATCCCTTACATGAGGTAACATATGTCTGTCAAAAGGTAGCTTGAATTCGACCCACTCCTGATCTTACACAGTCTTCCTGAGGTGCAAACCACACTGTATCGACTAGTTATAGCAGTAAAGCAGAAACATTTTAGTGATTTTTCAATCACTGAACATAAAAACATACATTAAGAAGTAAAATATGGATGTGGAAACAACTGCAGCAACATCCTTACTTACATTTTAAAAAGGCAGAAAATAAAGTAGAAACTGAAAAAAAAGATCTTTTATGCAACATGGAAACTTCTGCTTTTTACTCTATACATGATGGGAAATGACATTGTGAAACTGAGCAAGTTTGCATTATGCAAATGTGTCAGTGGCCCCCTCTTAAAACATCTGTAAAAAAATGTTTTTTTTAATATAAACACTAATGCTGATGTTATTCCAAAAACTTCTATTGCCAAAACTATAACACCAACATGTTGTCATGTTAGGAGTCAGATAGTTTTAGCAGTTAAACAGTGCAAAACTCCCTGTAAAGATAAAACGGGAAGGTTGTTTCGCTTACGCTGCCTGCGTCTCACTGATAGGGAGCAACTGTAAAAGTACACACATCTAAAATGAACCAGATACACGGCAGATTTGGTGTGAACTGTTACTGAATTTCCATAAGCTGAGCTAAATTAAATAATTTGCTTTCCATTATACCTAATAAATAGCAAATTAAACAAGCTGTGGTTGTTAAAGCAGTTGTTTGATCGGATTAGTTTTTCAAACTTTGTGATAATTTATACACACACACATCATATATACGGTAACTAAAATCTTACAATCCACTGCTTTAAATTGGTCTCCTTTAATGTAATAAATAGATGTCCACTACTTGTAACATACATACATTGTCAAAGGGATCTATGTTAAGGTAATAACCAAATCAGACACCACAAATAAGCCTTTATAAAAAAAATCAAACGGAAAACAAAAAAAAGTGCTTGCTTCCTCATTTTAAAACCAGTCCTCTTTCATGCTAAAGAGTTGCAGCTGGTTTTCAGTGGAAAGTTACAAACGCTTATTAAATGCCGTCATGAACAAAACGCCTAAATTTTTCCATATACAACAGCCATGTTTACACGAGTTTTGATTCCTCTATAATTCTGAATTAAAATTGACCTAATTTCAAATGAAAATGGCAATTTGGAATTAAAATAATTTGTGAAGTAGCTGTTTATTTCTCATTTTAATCAGAACTGATTCCTCTATGTAAACGTCATTTTGCTTCAAGTCCATTTCAGTCATTTTGCGCATGCTTGTTACCTTGTCCCGTTGTAATAACGCACACGCACAGTCTTCTGACTCCTGTCTTCAGTACTCTATAGGGATGCACGATATTTATTGGACCAATAAAATATCTGACGATTTGAGTTATTCTTTTATCTGCTGAAATGCTGAAAACAGGGGTGCCTCAGGGCTCTGTACCCTCTCCTTTTCTCACTCTACACCTCCTTACTTGGTGCAGTTATACACTCTCATGGCTTTTCCTATCACTGCTATGCTGATGACACTCAGCTTTTCCTCTCTTTCCCATCTGATGACACAACCGTCTCCATGGTAAC
>JBAMHV010000022.1:3548272-3567410 GCA_037177535.1 Pseudomugil gertrudae
CTGCTGTTGTGTGATTAACTGTGTGTGAAGCCCTTTGAGGCGACTTTGTTGTGATACTGGGCTATATAAATAACATTGAATTGAATTGAATTGTTTTAAACAAGGTTATTTAATGAATTTTATGTAATATCCACATTGTAAGCAGGAAATGATTACATACATGGTTGCACACACATTTAGATTGTAAAACACAGCAGTGCGATGCAACAAAATGAGATGACATGAGAAGCAAACTTAAATCTTTGCTAGTACGTGAGCACCACTGGTTATTGTCTTATTACCAGGATCTGTGTGTACCTTTGTGGGGTGAATTGTGATCAATAGCTTATCCTTTAGGGGATGTCTGTAAGTTCTCTAAGCAAACATATCCCATCCAGGAGGCTTGCACACCAGCCCCAGAGTATAGTGTTTATTCAGAGACATTGTGAGGTAAAAGAATATGAAAAACACCCTTATTTATCCATCCATCCATCCATTTTCTTCCGCTTATTCCCAGAGCGGGGTCGCGGGGGGGCTGGAGCCAATCCGAGCTCAACGGGCGAGAGGCGGGGTACACCCTGGACAGGTCGCCAGTCCATCCAGGGCCCCTTATTTATCATATTTCTAATAATAATGAAAAGCCACTATTTTGATCTGGAAATTAATTATGAAGCTATTTCCTCTCAATTTTTGTTGTTTAATATGTATTGTTTTCTTTATTTTATTTGTTTCCTTTCTAGAGCATTAATAAAGCTAATTTAATCTTATTTAATTAGTTTTAATTGGCAATAATGTCCAATCACGAGCAGCCAAAGACCAAAAAGTGGCAGAACAGAACAAAAATGCTGCTTTTCTATGAGCCAAGAAGTCATGTTGAAGAGCTTCAATAAGGCTATCAGTAGAGTTTCTGGCCGGACGTATTGCTGTGCTTTTCGTTCATGCCGCATATGTGCACAGGCTACCTGCTCCTCTTTGGTGTAGAGTTGGAAACACTCATCTAAGGTGCAGCTGTACTGCTGGACGTGCTGCTGCTGCAGATTCCTCACGCTCTCTGCATCCTTCACCACTTCCTCCTGAATGTTTCCGAACAGGCTGTGGCCAGAACAGTGAGGGTTTGTTACTGAAAACATGCAAGCTGATGCAGTAAAACAAAGAAAAACAAGCTAACCAGTCTTTGATTCTGTATTCCCACTCGATGATGAGCTTGACATGTGGAGGTCCTCCTGAGCCACAGAGCTTCAGAGCCCTGAAAGGCACACAGAGACAGGATTACAGGGTAGAGAAGAGGGGGAAGGTACAAAAATACATTCACACAAGTTCTATTAGGTTTTACTATTTAAAACCAAAGAGGGTAAACCACAAGCTTTAATATTACCATCTAAATAAGTATGTGTTTAAGCACTTAGATCACTAGGTGTCAGCACTGGAACAAGCCTGAAAACCCACCATCCACTCATCACACTGGAGATATTGCGAAGTGCTCACAGAAGGACATCTGAATTTAACTACTTATGTGACCAAGAGGGAACTTTTAATGCTCATTTAGAGCCAGTGTGCTGATTTGCACCTGACTATTGTCAGATGGGACATTTGTTACACTTTCTATCTTATGAAATGCATTTATTTTTCATATTAGCTTTAATAAACAGAGATGTTCCACATTACCGCTACTGAAAATGTGAATAAAAAAATCTACAGTCCTTGTACGGAAGCCCATCCCTACCAATTAAAAAAACAATTGAAAAAAACCTCAGAATATATATAGAATTATATAAATGTTCTAATTATGAGAAAAGTCATTATTATGGGATTAAAAGGTCATTAATGTGACGAAACTACATATTTATGCAAGACACAGTCAGCTGGATAACTTAAATCTAACTTTTTGAATCTTCTGTGATAGACCAGCCTGTCCAGGTGTACCTGCTTCACTGCTGGGATATACTCCAGCTTTCCCACAATCCCAAACTGGATTAGGCAGCATAGAAATGAATGGGTGAATAACAGACTCTTATCATATAATCATCATTTTGAGATACTTTGCCAATATTTTTATTTAGACGTGGTGGGAAAGGGGTTCCATGTCCCTGGACAGATGTTACAAAGTCAGCTAAAATAACACATTAAAAGTGATTAAATTAATTGTTAAATATTAAATCAATAAAAGTGTAGACTTAATCTAATCTTGATGAAACATAATAAAAAAAAAACCTGATACTAAACATTATTACATGATCATATTTCCTATAAGAATACAATATAAAAAATGAGGACGAATACTGGCCAGAAAATAACAAAGCGGGAATGTAGCAGGTCTCTGCCTTATGTGGATGATGTGGTTCTGTTGGCTTTATCTGGTCCTGATCTCCAGCTGGTCCTGATCTCCAGCTCTCACTTAAGTGACTCGCAGCCGAGTGTGAAGCGGCTGTGATGAGAATCAGTACCTCCAAATCTGAGACCATGGTTCCCAGCTGGATAAGGGCCCCAAGTATCTCTGGGTCTTGTTCACAAGTGGGGGGATAGAGCATGTGATCGATAGGCAGATCGGCACTGATCTGGTGTGGTGAAGAAGGAGCTGAGTTGAAAGGTGAAGCTCTCAGTTTACCGGCCACTGTGTTCCTACCCTCACCTAGCTGTGGGTCGTGACCGAAAGAATAAGATCCCAGGTACAGGCAGCCAAAATAAGCGTCAGAGAGTCGCTGCTTCTCCATATCAAGAAGAGTCCGATGAGTTCTTTATCTTCCTGTCATGTATCTGCATATGTTCATGTTTAACAGGAAATATCCCATTAAAGCTATAAAACTGAACAGTCCTTTACAATCCACTTGATACTCATAAACAAACTATTTGGTTGTCCGGAAGAAATGATATTTTACTTTCTTTCCATTAAACAGTTAATTTGTTCAGAACTGTTTGCTCACAGGGAAAAATACGAGGTTAATAAGTATTTAAATGATGGAAAAGTGTTCAGGTTAATGGGATCACAATGGAGCATCTGAAGATGTTGAATAATGAATAAATGTACTCTTCTCACAGAGTAGAGGCTGCTAAATGATGGGGAAGAAAGTACTGGACATTTGTTCAGAATGAGACAAACAACGTTACCACACCTCTGTGGGAACCCGAAACACTGTGAGCTGATTGGAGGATGATGTTTGAATAAAAGTGTCTGCTAAATCAGCATATTGTAATGTAATAAACACAAAAACTGAGCTTAGTAGAGCATCTCATCTGTCTCTAATAAGTAGGCCTGATGACAAGAGAAAAAACAAACAAACAAACAAACAACAACAAAACCCACCACAATGAAAGAGTAAAAGAAAAAAACAAAAAGTAAAAGAAAAAAACCTGTGGTAACTGTCTTGGTATATGAGGGTAGGTTGGACCTAAGCGAGACAGGTGTGGGAATGAAACTTGTATTTTGTTACACCTGGTAACAAAATACAACAAAAAAATGTACTGAAAACGTAGGATATCGCAGAAAATTATAAATAAGAACGTACAAAACTCAAAGACACATGATGTCCAACTTAAAACAGCAGGAAAACGACTATTTTGGAAAAACAAAAAACAAAAAACAGCAAAAATATTGAAAGAGAAATCCTCAACAACAACGAGGTGTGGCAGGAAGTAAATTATGGAATATCATAAGTTGGTAAATTATCATTTAATGAGCAACCCATTCAATGTCAAAGTGAAAGACTGTTATAAGACACACATAAGTCAGGAAAACTAAGCACCTGTTTTTCTACATGAGAGGCACAATTGTGCTTCTGATCATTCCAGGCTTATTCAGGATGGGCGGGACAGGATGTCCACTCATCATTTAATGCCAGGGTCAGGGGGGGTCTCAGTTCTTATCAACCGTAATAGAGTATTCAACCCTCTCATGTCATATATGACAAACGTGGCTGCTTTATTGTCTCAAGAAAACACCAATGTTAGCCAATTTATACAGCCCCAATATGACAATGTAGCTTTTTTTAAAACTATGTTCCCTCAGCAGCCTGATCTGAGTTCATTACAGCCACGTTTCCATTACTCTTAAAATTGCCCAAAACCAAAATATTGCAGTAAAATTCCTGTAACGGAAACACCCACATTTAGAAAAATATTACTCTATTATCCCTAAAAGGTTTTGACATGTTCATGAGGTGTTTTTTTCAGAAAGTATGGAGCAAACAACAGAGAAACAGAATTTTACAAGGAATTAGGAAGACAAATGAAAGATAAGGGCTTTAAAAAGAAGCAGGTTGACAGTAGGATTACCCAGTTTCTGTCTTTGCTATTGGGACGCTAACATCTAGCCTTTGTTGCACTGGGCTAATGGTAGTCAGACCTGCTCTACGATGGAGGTCCGTTTACCTCAACACACTCCAGTTGCATCATTGTTGGGTGCCTCATACCTTCTCTTCATACCCTACCTACTAATCTGGTGGTACAACAATCCCTCAGAGTTTCGAGCCCATTCAGAAAAGCTTTAGACTTTCAAACGATCATATCTGATCTCTTCCCTCCATCTTTGGATCAGGTCTTTAAGGACCAGCAAGCTATGGGTATAAAGTCTTTTAATATTTGTTTATTAATAACACCTTTGATCAGCATTCAAACAGCATACTTTTTCAGAGATTTACAAGTTCAGCCTTTTCTCAAAAGCCAGTTTACCAGGTTCCTCGAGGCTCCTTGGGGCTCTGTAATAGATGACATTCTTAGTTTGCAGCCTTGTGGAAAAGGTCTGATCTAGAAACAAATCTTCAGTAAGCTGCTAGATCTGAACCAAGCAAGAACTAGGATCAGGGCATCCTGAAAACAACCCTTGAATCAGCATCTGTCTGATGATACCTGGAATTTAATTCTAGAGCTTGTTAATTCTTCATCATTGTATTCTCATCGCTTCCTATTGCCGTCCGAGGTGGTCCACAGGGCCCACATTCATAAGCCGAAGCTCTCATTTTACCCAGGTGTGACACCTCAGTGGGACAAATGCTGCAGAGATGAGGCCACACTGATTCATTCATTCTGGTTCTGCTTCAGTCTTAGAACATTTGGCAGGTCTGTCATACTATATGTGGTCTCTGGTCACCTGACCCCCTTTTTACTATAATTCGGTTTTTACTCGGGGAACCACAACGATGCCTTTATCTGGATATGGTTTTCTCACTTTAGTGGTCTGGGGTCGTCCTTGCTTATATATGCTGTAAAGAATTTGTGTAACGTATAAAGAAATGCTGTGAATGATGATGGGATATATTATCCAAACTTTGCTTTGCGAGATGACGGGTTATTTAAACACAAGGTCGCCAGAGGGCTGGAGCTGTTCCTAGATCCTCAGAACCAACACAGAGAGAGACAAACATCATATCCGACTCAGTACTTTACAGAGACTTAAATCAGTCTAGGACATGTTCGGGTTTGGAGGAAGCTCGGAAAGAACACACACAAGGTGAACACCACACAGAAATCTCTTATTGTTCATATGAATTCTACAGATAAGAAAGGATAATCTACACATTCATAAAGACTGTGGATTTTATGGAGTGTGTGGTGTGCTGGGGGTAGTGGGAGCTGCGCTGGAATCAGGGAGCTGCACGCTTTGTAAGCAGAAGTCTGGTGCTGAAGCAGCACGGTCACGGGTCAGTTTTAATTAGTAAAACCAGGTGTAACATGGCAACCACTTACCGAGCCCATCTTAATCATGTCGTTAGTTCAAGAAAACGAGATGAATTATCTCGTTTACTCCACATAAAAAGAGAAATATTCGAGCACGACTGCTGTCTGCAGCATCCACTGAGTAAACTCTTCTAAACATGAACAGGTCATAAAATGTACAAACATACCAGCAAATATTCAGATTTAGCTGCAGGTGTGTGTGTTAACAAGTGTGTGATGATAAGAGTTCTTCTTTCTCCTGATCAAAGTGTGATTTTCTCTCCGTTTCCCACCATGGAGAATGCATTTTGTCCTCATTACAAGAATTACTGTGAGTTTAATCTGATATTCTCAATCTCCAGTTTCTGCATCAAACCCTACCTTTGTATTTCCAGCCAGGAAAATCCATTTGCAACAGAAAGTCTCCCACTGTGATGTGCCTGTGAACAGCATCACATGGTCAGCGTATGAATTAGCCAAAAAGTTGTGCAAGTCGGCGTGCAGTAAATGGCAGAGGATCATCAAGGTCAACCACATCTAGCGCCTCGGGGGGGTCAAGACAATCCAGCTGATACTAGCTGAGGTTTCTTTAGAGTAATCTTACTTATCCAGCATCCTGGCTGTAGAAAGATGGTCTGGCTGCCTTGTTGTGCTGAACATATTTGCCTCAAACAGATTTTATCAGTGTTTTTTTATTATTTGGTCAACCTGGCTTGTTTTTTAATGTGCTATTCAAATTAACATGACTTGAATTAGATGGTTAATGGTATGAACTCAAACAGTAGCACTTATGAATTCTTCCACATGTTATGATGTGGGATGACTTCAGGACAGAGCATATTTGTGAATTATGAGAGTTCAAACAAGTTTCTAGGATTTTATGTGCTGCACATTTGCATTTCAAAAGATTTAAAAAGCATTTGCTCCCATCAGCACCATTCAGAGGCTAAATGCACTGTGCTTAACAGCTACACAAATGGAAGTCCTTTTGACGGGCTCCCTTTGAAACAGCACAACACTTGTGCAACTGAAACATGCATCTGTGAAGGAAGATAAAATGCCCTCACATTTCAGGTTCTGTAGTAACATCAGGTCATGCTTTGAACAGGTTGATAAACACAAAAAGTAGGAGAAAATGCCAAACTTTGACAATGTGGGCAGCTGTGGAAAGTGGCTATATCAGTCAGACTTTATGTCTCCAGCCTGCTTGCATGAAGTGGAATCTTTCCTTCAAACCCCACCTAAACAGCAAAACCCATTATATTAATGAGAACATTTGGTGTTCAGAATGTTAAAAAGTCATTCTTACATGAAAAGCACATACCTAATCTAAAACCTGTTGCAGATGATGGAAGAAGACCGGAGCATTCCAGGCTGAGTAAACTGAAACAAAATGTCCCGTGTGGTTACAGACCTGGACAAAGAATTTACTGCCCACTAAAACAGTGCACATAAACCAGTCCCAGTATTTAAGATTCCTTTAATGTTTAATGTTAATCTTGTTTTAAATAGCCATTACAGTTTTTAGGCTTTATGGGCAAGTCTGTACTTGCTCTTCATCCCATTGTTTATCACTGATCCTGAAGAGTGAAGCATCTAAACATACCATACACGGTCAATGCAAAGCATCTCATTAATATGCTGGCTTATGAATCAACGAGTGTCTGTGGGAACTAAGAGATCCTGGTCATAGTTGTAGCACAAAAGGAAGGCCCTCCGAGTGGTGGCACGTAAATGGTGTAAACGTGATGAAGAGGTCTGTGCCAGAAATAAAAAAACATCGTCGGATCTCAAGGTGGACGTGGAGATGAATTAAGCTAATGGAAAGATTCTCATGGTAGTTCCAGCGAACATCTACGTGTCACCTTTTCTCAATACCTAAATCATAACAGCAACCCCAAAGAGTTTCAAACAAATCTGCATGTGGGCAGTTAAATGTTATTCTGTCTTTCCTGTCCTCTCCACACCATCAGTCGAGGCAGATGGCTGCCCTCTCTGAGCCGGGTTCTGCTGGAGGTTTTGTCTTCCTCATATAAGAGTTTTCCTTCCCACTGTCGCCTAATGCTTGCTCAGGCTGGGGATTGCATTGAAGTCAAGATTCGATGCAATCTTATAGTTTCCCTTATCGAGGCTATTTGATGAATTAGCTCAAATATAATGTGAAGCACCCTGAGATGACACTGTCATGAAGTGGAACTATATAAATAAAGTTGAATTGAATGCAAGTCTTCTGGCCATCCTCTGCTTTCTTAGCAATGAGTAGCCAGGTGGGACAAACAGCAGTGGAAACTGTTGGGACAGTGTTTCACAGTATATCATATGCAACTAGCAAAAGGAACAAAGTGGAAAAATATGCACATACCAATGCAATGATTGTCTTCTTCTGAGAATGTGCCTTATCAAGATCTCTCCTACAAGCGCTGTTTGCTGCTTTCTCTGCTCTGCCTTCCAGCGTATATACTGCCTAATATCCACGGCAGTGTAAAGGACACATGGGAATAAGTGGGCAGCGGTTTGACAAAGGTGCATCCTGTACAATGGATGTTTTCCCATGAAGATTTTTATGTTGCAGTTAACATTTAAAGCAGGGGTCTCCAACTCTGGCCCCTGAGAGCCACCATCCTGCAGGTTTTAGCATTTCCCTGCTGCCACACATCCACATCAATGGCTCATTAACAAGCAGGTGCAGAAGAGGACGAGTTGTTGTCTAACTTTTATGTTTGAATCAAGCGTATCTTTCCGGGGAAACATTAAAACCTGCAGGTTGGTGGTCCTCGAGGACCGGAGACCCCTGATTTAAAGAGATGTTCTGAGGTTTGGACAACACTGAACAACTGTCCTTTCTTTATAAAAAAAAAACTAATAAATATATGATATTTCTTTCCAAATATCAGAGTTAGATGCTGAAACAGTGCTGTGGAGACATGTGGAAAGACAATATTGAGAAAAAAAATAGGTGGTCTTTTATCTACATGGCAAAAATGACTATTCTCAGCATATTTGCTTCTTTAAAAGATGCTGTGTAGTTCAGGATAGTTTTAAACTAAATATGCAACCTGCATGTTAATCACAGCATGGGAATCAGACTGAATAACGTCTGAAGGGGTAGAAATAGTCACACTGATGTCTTGCAATAAGTTTGTTGTGCTGGTGGACTTAATGGTTCAGTTTTTATCCTGATGTGTAATCAGTGTGTGGCATATGGATGCTGTAGCTCAGTTGGTTTGATTCCAGACTCCTACATACTACATGCCAAAGTGTCCTCGGGCAAGATACTGAACCCCATATCCCAAAGGTAAGTTGCTCTAGAGAAAAGCATCTGCTAAATGTCTTTCTCAAATCACCAGTCACGCGCTAATCTAGGACTATCTAGGACTGCAAGTACTAACATAACTGAAAAGTACATGAATAAAATCTTTAACACAAATCTTATTTATTATTTATTGAGAAATAAAAAGTGAAGGAGTCAGAGAAGTACACAAAGCTGTATATCCACTGCAGAAAACTGTCAACAAGCGTCAGTGGCATACTATTCTTGCATAAGCATGAATATCTTTTCATTTTAATTTAGCAGAGGAGGCTTTGCACCGATGGGTGCTCCTCCAAAGCCGCAGATGATTTACAATTCAACAGGAGATGCAATCAACACCCAAAGCTTAAGAACTGGTAATTATATACTGCTCAGATCAGCTCTGGTCGTGGAATGGAAAATCATTTATCACATGCTGCACATAACAACCGGCCTCGTTTCACCAGTGTGTTCGCAGGCTGCAGGATCAGTGTGTGTGTGGTTTTAGTGCCCCTTGAAATGATCCTATTTGGTGTATTTGGACTCCCTCACCTGTCAACAGCAGGGTGGTAGAGTGGCCGCCCATCCTGAGGCGACAAGTAGCTGTAAAATGCGGATCCTCCCACCACACGGATGTTAAAAAGCACTCTTGTATTCTGAAAGAGAGATACAAACCACATGAGAGGAAGTATTTTGATGTTTTTTTGTATAAATAACAAAAAGTCCTCTAGAACACTTTAAACCTTCATGGCCGAGTCGCCAGTTTAATTGTTACGGCCTCCAGGCCTCTGTCACTTTAAAACATCAAGGCCAGCTGCTGGATTCTACATGCAAGTTGGACTGTACCATCTCACCTCTGGAATTGGGTGGACCCTGCCAACAACCCTGCCATCCCTCGTCAGTGATTGGTTGGAGCTGCCATCCCTCCACTACAAAGTCAGACTGATGACGATCATTCAGAGCAGCTGTGTGTGTGTGCTTTGACCAGCTTGCCACTTTGGGTGTGTGTTGCAGTGACTTGGCTGTGGATCTTGGTGTTAAGCCTTTTGGGCTTTTGAACTTGGACTGTATAGTTTAATTGTGTTTGAGTTTTATTAACCAGGCTTTGTTGTTTTGTCCTGGGATTTGGTGTGAGTTATGACCAATCTTTGTTACACCTGTGTTTGGTTTAACTGGAAACCAGGCTCAGATAATTTTGTCCTGGCTTATGCTGACTATTAAATTCCTTTCTTCATTTAACTTCTTTTTTGTCTTTTTTTCCCCTTTCCCCTAGTTGAGCTGGGGTTGTTGCACTTGCAGGTGAATCTGCTTTGGTTTGCTGAATCTGAAGATGTTGGTACTCGGAGGTTATTTATCCACTTTACTAGGCCGACAACTTCAAATGGCCCATGGTTTTTCCATGTGGACTTAGGGCAGGAACTATTAATCTCCATCAAAGACACAGCTCTGCTTTAGCTATCCACTGCCACATTGGAGCAGGGATAAAAAAATGAACCAGCTTGAAACATACGGTGCCTCTTGGTTCTGTTTGTCCCTTTAAATTTTGCTAAGACACTAAAATGAACGTCTTAGCTTTTGAAAGAAAAAGTACATATAAAATCGAATACTTAAAAGTTTGTTAGAAGCAATGCGTTTGTGCATTTCTGCATTTATCCTGTGTGTCATGGAATTAGTTGGTAAGACTGCGTTTCAGAGACCTTCTGGTCAGCATTTGGTCAAAGTGAAGTATGAGCTTGTGGTGCAAGCCGAGGAATCTTTCTGGGTCTGAGCTCCGACAACTGTACGTGCCTGAGAATAAAACTCTGCTTTTGGTTTCACCATCATCACCATCCACCAAACAAACCAAAAAAAACTTTCTGATTGGCATAAAATATACAGCTTAACAAATGTTTATGTTCCCCAGAGGATGGGCCCATCTGATATGTCCATGAGGTTACCATAGTTTATTTTATGTTACGTAACATCCAAGTCCTATCAGGATCAAGTCTTCATGGGCCCTGACTAGTCTGACTAGTCTAAAACTGGTTAAATGGCCATTTATTAGGATTTTATCACTGCCTACATATTGAAAATAACATTTGACTCAAAACAGTTAAGTAAAAGTACAGAAAGAGCTCTGAAAAAGACCTGTTAAGAACTTGCTAGCACTGGTATTGCATAGCTGTTTGTATTTGTTTTAGCTATCCAAACTGGTTATGCATGCTTTCCTGGACACCAAAGTATAAAATATAGTTGCATGTTATGATTTTTTTCAGTGCTTTCCTTATGGGGTTCTCCACATCGCATGCTGTTGCTGCTCTGAATGCACAGTGATTGTAGCTGCAGGGTAGTCAGGGGGTCCTATATTGTAACCCTATGGTTGTACAGTGGGCCCAGTCTGCCTTGATATGATGGATCCCATGGTATCAACCTCCCTTGTACTCTCTTGCCTTAAAGGCGCTTTTCCACTAGACGCAAAGCGTCTAGAAACTCGCGTTGTGCGGGGGACCCCTCCCACATGAGAGGATCACGACTTGTAATGGAAACGCAGTCGAGTACAATATAGTTCTTCCCGGACCGGTAGAGTAGTGTCGTGTAGGTACTAATGGAAAAGTGCCTTTATTTTACTTAGTTTGTATTAGGGTGGGGTTGGGGGATGGATACATGAAGTGTATCTGTGCTCTGATTTGCTTTGTGATGAGTGTGATTCCTTGTGTTTTTTAAGATAAAAAAATGGTTGTATTTTTTTTTATGTAAAACATGTGTTGCTCTTATGCATGAAAATGGCTTTATAAGTTAAGTTTAATTTGATTCAGTTTGGACACAAACTACAAACATGCTAAGTGAAATGAGTATTATCTGTTTACACTTTTTATGTGACAATATGTGTCAAAAAGCACAATATGCTCCGTATTTGATGTCCAACCTGTTCAGTATCTGTCTTTTTATCACAGGATTAAGCTGAGTGACTTGCTGTATGTACAGACCACAGCATGACGTAAACTGACAATTATCATTAGTTTTACCTGACAACAGGTGAAACTTGCAGCAATTAGACAATTTCTGTAGAAACCTGGACTTACCTTATTTTATTAGAGAACTTAAAGATAGAGGAAAAGATAAACCTTTGTTTTTACAAAAGTTCAGCTTCACTTGACATGTTCCTCGTGGAAAACAGCCATTCAGTTTGTTTTTAACCTTTTAAAAGAGCAGTTTCACATTAAATATATCAATACACCCCATGACAGTTGGATAACCCCAAACCTGTGTTTTAACACTTTTATTTGGTTTGAAAGGTGCAAGTCAAAGAAAAGATAAAAAAGCAAATAAGGGGTTGTTATCATTCCCAACTCTGAGGCACAAGAATATGACTGAGACATACGTAGACCAGAAGACCTTTAGGAAGGACTGCTTTGTGAAAATGAAACCAATTTCCTCTTGTTCTACTGAATTCTGGGATGATTTTAAGATCAAATGCACCTACTGCAAACTATAGAGTTGCAAGTTGAGGCATGCAGATTACAGTGCAGCAGAAATATTGATATTATTTATCAACACAAGACGTCAATGGATGCAACACCTTCAGGGAAAGTTATAGTACAGAATTACTGCCTCACAGACAATATCCATAACTTTTTATAGCATCAAAGCACTCGATTTTTGGGAAGTAATTTCTCATTTTAAGTGTCAACACAGTGTGGTTCATAACCAAGGTCGTATGTTTTCTCCTGTGCCCAGCATGACTGGTTAGTGGTTTCTGAAGGCATCCAGTTTACCTGTTGTGTTGAGATATACTTCAAAAGAATTAATTAGCTTCTTTGTGGTGTATGCTAATGTAGATCTTTGGCCACCCAGGGTAATAGTAACCCGATAACCCTGAATAAAAGGAAACCAAATCCTTTTCGTTGTGTTGGGAGATCTTTCACCATATTGAAGGTTTTGTCAGTTTTGCAACCTCATATCCAAAAAAGCTAAGACATTGTGTAAAATTTAAGTAAAAGCAGATAGCGATGATATTTCCAATCTCATATCCTCTTCTTTTAATGGTCTGTAAACACGTGGAAAGTTTTAGGAGAGGATTGGTGTGATGTAGGATAACCTGCAGCCCAGTTTAGCCATCTGACTCTTGTCCTGTGAAGCCATGCTGTTGTGATTAATGCAGTATGTGATTTAACTTTATCTTGCTGAAGTCAGCCTTGCATGGTGGCAGCATGGTGGAGCAGTGGTTAGCGCTGTGGCCTCACAGCAAAAGGTTGCTGGTTTGAGCCCAGGCTGGGGAGGTTTGTCCAGTGGTCTTTCTGTGTTGAGTTTGCATGTTGTCCTCATGTATGCGTGGGTTCTCTCCGGGTTCTCCGGCTTCCCCCCACCCACAAGACATGCATGTTAGGGTAATAGCTATGGTTAAAATGTCTGCTTATTATACTTACAAAGTCGCTTTGGATAAAGGCCATATAAGAATAGATGGGTGCAGATTAAATGTACTCTTCAGCATTAATGGGATCTTCAGACAAGTGGAAGATGTCCACACATGAGGCTCCAGTGCAACCCTGTAAGATGCTGGTTTTTTAACTGTCCACTGATAACAAGCTGAATGGCCCCTTTCCTCTTCAGTCCACAGACACCATATCCATGGTTTCCAAGAAGAATTTTACATTTAATCTGCCCACAGAAGAGTTTTCCACTTTGTCTCAGATTAATTGAAATTAACTTTAGGCCAGAGAAGCTAGGGTGTTTCTGGGTTGTGTTTACATATGGTTTCTTCTTTGCACGATAAAGCCTGAACCGGCATTTGTGAATTTAATGGTGGATGAGGTTAACAGTATTTCACAAAGTATTTCTTAGGCCATGCAGAGGTGACCTGTAGAGAATCATGTCTGTTTTTAAATACAATGCTTTCTGAGCACCCAGAGATCAGGAGTCTGCAGTTTTGACCCTGGTTCCATGCACACAAAGAAGCCTCCTGGTTCTTTAAACTTACTTTATTTTTACAAGCCAACTGTGGAAGTTGTTCCAACTTTTGATAATTACACAAAGACATTAATGGGTTTAAGTTATTGTGTGTGCCCCTCCCTGAGCTGTATATCGTGGTGGAGGGGTTTGTGTATCCTGAAGATCTTGGAAGCTATGTTGTTGGTATGGTCAACCATGACAAACAGGTGTCTAGGGGAGAGACCAGACCAAGTGCGTCTCTAAGATCCCCTAATGATAAAAACAGCAAAAGGTTCTCGTGCCCTGATGCGAGAGGATGCCGGTCAGGTCTGGCAGGCCCAAACGTGTTGTGAAGATCTGCTGAGAACGTCTGGCGGAGTCCTCTGTCAGAGAAAGCTTTAACTCCCACCTGGCAGAGCTTCAACTGTGTCCCGAGTGAGGTGGGGGATTTTGAGTCCGAGTAAACTGTGTTCCATGTCTCTGATGTTGAGGCAGCCAGCCAAAGCTGTGGCCGTAAGGTATCTTTAAGGTGACTTTCGGTGTCTGTCGGGGCGGTAATCCCAGAACTCGCTGGTGGACATCAGCGGTGAGGGATGCCATCAAGCTGAAGAAGGAGTCCTACCAGTCCTTTATGGTCTGTTAGAGTCTGGAGGCAGCTGATGGGTATTTGAAAGCTAAGCAGAATATGGCTTTGATGTATTGGAGGAGTTAGGTGAGGCCATGGAAAACAACTTGCAGAAGGTTTGGTTAAAGAGTTCTCAATGGCAGCTCATTTCAAAAAGGGGGATCAGAGGGTGTACTCCAACTACCGGAGGATCACACTCCTCAGCCTTCCTGGGAAAGTCTGGAGAGAAGGGTCCAGAGGAAAGTTGAACCCCAGATTGAGGAGGAGCAGTATGGTTATGTCCTTGTCGTAAAACAGTGAACCAGCTCTATACTCTCTTCACAGTCCTGTTGGGGCAGTCTACATAAGTTTTGTGGACTTTGAGTAGACATTCAACCATGTACACTGGGGACTTCTGGGAGTAAGAGGTATTGTACCCTCTTGTATGCGCCATCTGGTTCCTGTATGACTGGTGTCAGAAATTGGTCTTCATTGCCAGCAGTAAATCAGACTTTAGTAGGCCATACATACACAGTCTATACATAGTCTATGCATATTTACATAGTCTAGAACACAAACACACCAAGAAAGCACATTAAAGCTGTGGTTAAATCTGGGTGTTCATCTCATCAGGTAGGAAATCTACAAAAAAACAACTAAAAACAACACAATCAGAGGCTAGACAAACAGGTGCAAGAACCTTTTCATGCCATGTTAGGCAAAAAGATCCTCTCTAAACATGAAATTCTGGTACATTTCAAACAGAACATCCCACTCAGACAGAAGCTGGTCCACCCACAGGACAAAACACCTAAACACAAGCTGAGTGTGTTGTTGCCTTTATTCAAGCTTTAGCTTTGTGTTTTCATTTCAATCTGCTGCTTAGAAAAATGCAATGTGAGACGACAAGTTCAATGCAAAAATTAGCTTTTTTTTTTTTTGTTAGGCTTACAATGAATTCCAGTGAAAGACTGGTTTACATGTGCAGACCACCCAGGGATTTAAAAGGAGCTCTGCTATGCAAAGCTAATATTAGTCTTGTTAAACCATTAAATAACAAATAGCTAACAAAATGTACTGCTTAAAACAGAGTATGGACACATGGCTTACAAGTGAATGCAACAACAAAAGTACACTACATGGTGTGAGAAAGAGCCAGACGTCATTTTGGAGGAAATACGAAGACATGACCATCTGAGATCTGGCCAGGTTACGTAAAACCAACTGAAGCCTCGTGTCAAGAACTCAGGAGCCATGGCACTGCAGTGCTGCATGTCTTCAAACGAGGAGAAAGAATTTATTATTGTATTTTTAATAAGAAGAATGTATTAGCATTTTATTTTGCATTTGGAATTTGTTTTTAGTTTAATTTGTGCATGTTTATGCAATTCATGCAATATGGGTTCCCAAGCTAAAACATGCAAACAGCAGGTACAGGTAGTGTAAAGGATAAGGTGACCAGATGTGAGGTCAGAGGGTCAACTTAAGTAAAAAATTTTCCAAGACAAGACACTGTGTGCTTGGTTTAGGGGCCTTACACATCTACAATGCCACTGCTATATAGTTTCGGTCATAATCTCAAAATTTGTTGTTGCAGTGTTTATCATTATGTTTACACCCAACACAGCATCGAGTGTATTCTCAACCCAAGTATCACCACACAGACAGCAAATGTGGCCCAAATGTGCATTTGTTTGGCTCAAATTTGATCTTGATTTACAAAGTTGACTGAATGTGAGTGTAGATGCCCCTTCTGACCCACCCCATACTTCCCAATGCCATAACTGAGCCTTCAGTGTCAAAAGTAGGCCAGACTTGGCTCAAACAGGTCTGCTATCTGGGATCTCAGCATATGACTTATACAATAAGGCATATTAAGTTACCAATTTCTACAAGCAAGTTAAACAGCTCAGTTTTGTACAGTAAATATATATTTTATAGCATTTTGGATGACAAATATAAGATTTTGGATTCTCTTATTTTCTGCACTGGCTGCAAAATCCAATATTAAACAAGCTTTAACCTGTAGTGGAATCATATCTGACCATGTCTATAACTTTTTTGAATTGTAAATGCGCTACATCTTGTGATGCACGAATGTGAAACGGCTCAAAATGGCTCGGACTGGAGCTAATAAAAAGCCTCAGTTATACACTGCCCTCTCAATAATAAATGCATTAATATTCCTAGAACAGTATTACAGCAAAACTCCATCTGACAAAGTTCCAACTTGCTGAGTATGCAGCCTTCAGACTGCTGTGTGGTGTCGCATTATTAGGTCTGCTTCAGAGAGAATCATTTGAGCCATATTAAGTCATTTGTTAAGCGATGCCATTGGCAGGAAGTAATTTGCAAATGTCACATTTCTAGTTTGGAGCTGCATCTTTGGTGATGCTAAAATTCAGCAAAAGCGGAAAACTCATCTTGCGAGCAATTTGTTGATGAAAGAAAAGTACTGTTGAGATGAAAAGCTCGGAGTTCACATCTGCTCTGAGCTCGTTCTGGTGGAGGAGGGCGCCAGCAAACCGATTTTACTGTACAGGCTTGGTTTTAATTAAATGGCTGACAACGAGGAGCATAAAGCAGACGAGATCTCCACCTGAGTAGGTGAAGACGTTGCACCTGCCTCTTCTCTTCCTGTACACCTTCTCAAAGACCACTAGGTAATTTACATTGAGCTCTGTAATTGTTCAAGCCGTGCCCGTCCCGTGTGCTGTTTATTGCATCCGGGTTGCACCTGGTTCCATGCAGAGAAGGATATCATCATTAAAAAAATCTTGTTTAGCTGCATGATTATCAATATGCTACTGCACACAATCGTGTTTAAACACAAGAACGTGTTCAGTAAGCAACCAAAACAAGCACCAAACAAACAAGAAAACGGCCCTTTTGTCTTCAGGGATTTATTGATTCTATTAGGAGAACGATGAGGTGCATCTAAACAAGCTACTGTATGATGTTTGCATTTGTGTCTTCACCAACACTGGCAACATAAACAAACCAACAATTCTACACTGTGAATGAGAGACTGATGGGTCAACAAGGCCGCCTGATCAGATGTCATTAACATGCATCCCTGCCAGTCGCAGTAATATATATGCAAATATATTATAATGCATATCAGGAGGATGGAATCAGTTTCCAAACGTTGTAAAAGTTATAATCGGGTTTGTAATTGTTTGACCACATCAGTCAAGTTTGAATTTAAATACAAGATGAGAGACCAGAAAAAAGCACACTATGGCCACTCAAGTGATTAAACCTGAGAAGAAGTTGCCATTAAAATAATAGTAGGATGTCAGGACTGCATGGTATATGGATCATTTAAATTATTATAATATCAACAAGTGCAATATTAATATTGCAAAGACCTTTTGATACAAAACCTAATTACTTATGAGGGCTGCAGAAGACTTCCTGCACAAGTCTCCATTTCAGCTCCACACTCAGATGGTAGGGTCAGAATATGGTGGAAACATCATGAAAACATGGATCCATCCTGTCTGGTATGAACTGCTGGTGATTTAGGGGACATTTTCTCAGCTCACTTTAGTCCACTTAAGCCGCTTTTCCATTAGTGTCTACTCGGCTCTACTCTACTGACCCAACAGTCCTCTACTGCTTTTCCTTTGCAAGTCGTAATCCTTTAATGACCTTTTAATAACGCGACTTTTTAGAAGCTTTGCTTCAATACCAGGTACACAGAAGAAGACGGACACAAGGATGGAAGGCCTCACGGTAACTTTTACTTGGACTCAGATTATGGTTATTCGTGGGAAATAGACTCATGGAACAAAACAAGAGACACTGTCGGAGGGTAAGACAAAACAGCCTGGATCACATCAGGCCAATCAGTGGACACCAGCCTGTGTACGTCGTGCTACCCACGCGACTCGACACGCTTGTTGGAGTCGTGTAAGGTCGGGTAGAGTAGGTACTACTGGAAAAGCACCTTTAGTAACAATTGAGCATCATTTAAAGCAGAGAAAGCCCTGGTCCCTGAGGGCCTGAAGGTTTTTCATGCATCCCTGATCCAGAGCTCTGCACAGTGATTCGTGTTGGAGCAGGAAGACATGGAAAACTTTCAGGACAAGGGCCAATGTTCCCCACTTCTTGTTCAAACACTGCAGTCACCTGAGTGTTGTTGCTGACCATGTCCATCCCTGTATGAGCACAGTGCAGCATCTTCTAATTGAAACAGAAGGATGATGAACCACGTCGCAAAGCACACATCATCAACATGACAATGCTTCACTGTACACCAACGTCGTCCACAGTCACCAGATCTCCATCCTACAGAGCAGCTTCGGCATGTGGTGAATTGGGAGATTTTCATCATGGACGTGCAGCCGACAACATCTGCAACAACTGCATGATGCTTCATGTCAATATGAAGCAGAACCTCTGAGAAATATTTCTAACACCTTGCTGAATGTAAGCTACAAAGAACTGAGGCAGTTCTGAAGGGGTTTTAACGTCAGCTCTGATTATGAACTCCCAGTGTTTTTGCTCAGTATCCTCACTAAAGAAGAATGCTGTAGCACTGTGTTTCTCAAACTTTTTCAGTCCAAGGACCATTTAACATTTACAACATGAACTCACGGACCACCTGACTCTAAACATCCCAGGAATAATATGCTAATATAAACCATTCACAAGTCTACAACACCAAATGCAGCTTTTACAATATTTTTATTGTAAAATATCTG
>JBAMHV010000022.1:3621804-3633613 GCA_037177535.1 Pseudomugil gertrudae
AGAATAGAATAGAATAGAATAGAATAGAATAGAATAGAATAGAATAGAATAGAATAGAATAGAATAGAATAGAATTATCTGGTTTGGTCAAAGCATTATATAAGTTACCCTCATGTGTATTTGTGGCAGGTCAGTTTTCCTTCGTTCATTTTGCTCCGTTTAAATTACACGTCTGAGTCGTTATATTTAGTAGACCTCTGGTAAAAGCCAACTAGTTCATTCATTTCTTTGGATTTTTGTGTGCATTTAAGGGTTAGTTAAAGCCCAGTTTGTGAAATTACTTCATGTCTTCATGACTTTACTGCTTGGTCCCTGACAATCCCAGGGAAACACCCAGGATGACTACAATATCTAATTTTTATCATGATTATCAGGGCAAAATTATTCATAATGACATTGCTACAGTGTTAAAATAAGAATCATTATCAACCTGAGGCATCTTTGGATTCAGTCGTTTTTCATTGTTGTTTGCATGTACAGTAGCTACCGCATCATACTTACATCCCTGTGCCATGCCAGTCCATGTCTGCCTACCTGGAAAGATCATTTCTGAAAAATGATACTATCTACTTCTGTACTGCTACTTTAAGGAAGTAAGCTGTAGATACATGTTGTGGAGCAGAAGAAGAGGAGGAATAATGGAGGAATATCGCCTGTAGCACAGCTGGATTTCCTGCTTTCTTACCTTTCCAGGAGCTTTGCTCTTGTTGTTGTTATTGTGAGATGCCAGGATGACATCTTCATGGACACGATCCAGCAGCCACAAGAGGAATTCCAGGGCATCGTGTTGGGAATTACCACGGAACTGTGATCCGTACTTGGACACAACATTCTGAAAGGAAGAAAAAAAGATGATGTGACGATGAAAATAATTATTTTGGTGTAGATCCCGAGTAAGGAAACCGTCAGTGATATTAAGTAACGTTATGGAAAAATGATCTGATGAATTATACAAATTGTCAATTTGTCTGTTTTAAAACTATAGTTTTTTAATAGAGAAAAGTCTAACTTTTCTATAATTGCTGTGATTGAAAATAATTTTCTAGCAGAAATGTGCAACTCAAGCACTGCCCGGGTAGGTTTGTTATTTTAACAACAGTTACTGAATGGGCGGCTTTCCCTGCCCTTTTCACAGAACGCTGATCAGAGGAATCCTAGAATTGCAAATTTCCACTAATACTCTTCACGCTTCTCCAACCAACACACACTTTGACTCCAGCAGAGCCATTTGTGATTCTGGATTAGCCAGCTCTGCCTTTGTTTAAGACTCTGAAAGAAAAAAAGAAAGCATACTCATTAAAAAAAGCAAAGAAATATTACCTCACTCCTCACAAAGACTTAGCCTCATGGACTGCAGCTAGCAGCCTGAGGAAGCAGAGGCAGCAGATTATGGCATGAGGAAAGACCGGCTGTATTAACTAATACGTGATGCACGTCTTACAGCTGCAACACCTCCACCCCGATGGAGCACATCGGTTGATTAAACTACATTTGTAAATGGAGAGCCACAAGTTCACATCACTGAATAAAATCTCAGCTTAGCAAGTACTGAAGTGCACTTACGCAAAGCAATGGACATTAAGCGCCACCATATTAATAACTAAATAGAAGCAAAGCCATTCTGCATGTTATGCATCACTGGACACGGACAAGAGACCAAACAAAACTGAAAGATAAGTTAGTCAGAAAACATAAAAATATGGCTAATAATGGAGATGAGAATCATCTTTATGCAAACTAAGAGCATTAAGACACAAACCAGGCCCACCTGTAGGTATAGAAGTATGAGCTGATCTGGTGTGGGTGTATTTTTACACAGCTTACAGTCCATCCTGCTGCATGTGCTCATTCAACAGTCTGAATGCGACTTTATTGTATTCATCCAACGTAATGCAGCAGCTACTCTTACAAACTGAGGCTTTTGAAACATGCAGCCTTGCATTAATGACAAACCATGACCTGCACTAAGTTAAAGCCCCTGCACAGCCAGTCATTACTGAAAAGCAATAACAGTGATTACCATCTGCCATTTGAAGGTGGCAATTGTCTTAGTGATATAATTATGCTGGTGGAAAGGCCACGGGGATTTTTATTACCATCTCTGGCAGAATGGTCATTCTGCAATGGTAATGCTCGTTACCATCTAACAAAAGATTAAAACAAAAAACTCCACATTGCTAAATGTTAAGCCACTAATTCATTACTGGATAAAGGTTTTAAGTGTTGTTGTTGGCTGTGTATGTCAACAAGTATTAAAATGATCTAACCTATGAGGTAAAGACAAAATCGGATAAACAATGCAGGGCCTTTCACTCAGAACAAAAACTGTCCCATGTCGCAGAAGCAATGTGTGGAAAACAGCATTGCCTTCATAAGGACGAAGAGGTAAGAGCAAACCAGCTGATCAATATGAGCATGAGTTAGTTGGTCTGGAGAATTCAGGTGTGAGAGACATCAGCAATGGTCTGTGTGGAAACAGGTGCTCCCACCATCAGCCTGGACAGGATTATAATGTTGGTTTGAAAATATTTGGGGCTCATTGTTCTACAGTGAGAAGGGTTTATACCTGCTGAAAACAAGGTGCCAGGCTTCAGCACGATAAACAATAATGTTTACTGTTCATTAAAGTATTATTTCTTTGGAAGGATTGGAGGGCAAAGGTCGCTCTTTCTAAAAAGGATAGAAGAGAGCGAGAACCTGGCAGCACAGTTCAGACATGCAAAACTGCATCTGAAGAATCTGCAAGATTTCAGGAAACATTTCATTACCTAATGCGAAGACTCAACAGGTAAAAATGAACAATGACGGTCTCCAATAACAGACACTGGCTGTTCTGTTCCCTGCCTTCCTTTCTGTGCTCATGCTGCATGACACAGTGGCGTGGCTGTGGAGATACTGTTTGAGTTTCTGGCTTCACCCCTGTCCAGGCCTCTCCGTGCAAACACATGACCCTGCTAGGTGGGGGGGCCGGGGGGGATGATCAGAAATAACCAAGTGCACATCTGCTCCCAGGTTGGAGAAACCCAGTCATGTAACAACAACAGAAGAGCTGAAGTCACACTGAACACTTTGCTTCTCACCAGCAGCCGAGCGACCCCTTTATTAAAGCTGCCTCCCTCCTTCCACCTGTATTGTCTGGATGTATTCCACTGGAATGTGGCCTAAAGCAAGATGTCTTTCCTCGGTGGGGCGTTGAATCTGCGTGGTTATGTTTATGAGATTATTTTAAAAGGAAAAGAAGATGAGCTGCAATGTGTTTATCAGCACTAAGAGCAGAAATGTTTCAATCAGATTGAATCTTTGTGTCCTGGAGGTGAAAAGATGGAGTCGTTGGCTCTGTCCACTTTAGCACACCTTCCATGTTTAGAGGTTAAGTTCTTCATAGTTTAATCCAGCTGCTTTGGATGAAAGGATGAAAACGCAGGACTTTCAGAGGTTACTTTTAAAGGTTAGCACCTTACAAAGGCATCAAATTAAAGGCGTCATTTAAACAAAGACCAAACGTTTTTCTGCTGCTCTGCGTTGGTTCAGCCTCCCAGGCAGAAGCCTCATAGCTATCTGATCATTTTATAATCCTTCCTCCAGGCAGCTGTGGTATTACTCAACAGGCAATTTCAGAAGGCTTGGCCTGTGCAAACTCTGGACCTCCTGTGACCAAATCACAGCCAAGAGGAACAGCAGTGCGCGTTAGTGTTTTCACTTTTAATGCAGCAAAACATCTCACCGCACACAAAGAGCTGCGTTCAGCGTTTTCCTTTAAATTTATCCTTTAATCTCTGCAAGATTCTCTGTACTTCTCTGATCGTGGAACTGAAATGTAATATCAGAGTGAAGCGAGATTAGAGCAGGCGTCACTCACTCATGTTGACAGGGGAGCTTTTCCGAGCACAACAAATGAAATAGTACCGATTTAAAGGAGGTGACAAATGAAGGGAATATCTGACAATCCTTCTCAGGTAAACATTTGACTTCCCTCTAAATGCGCATGCACGAGTGGTCAAGACACTCCAGCAGTCATCCTTGCAGAGTAATTAGCATTTCCAAGAATAGATCTATTGTGAGTTTCTTTGTTCGCTGCTCCACATTATCTACTTCTTGCCTTAAGCCACGTCTCACAGAAATCCAGAGCAAAAAGCTGCAGGCAGATGAAACTGCATTTCCCACCCCGGCGTGGGCAGATAGGACAGCCTGAGGGTCCCCTTATAGTGCTCCGTCACAGCCCCTGATCCTCCGAGAGGAAATATTCTATAGTGGAAAGTAAGTCAGCTCCTTTATGTGATACTTTGCATCACAACAACAAACAGTCATCCACTATCTGCTATATAAAGCTTTTTATTCAGCTTTAGGGACACATATTACAGCTCTGCTGGATAAATCCCAGAGCAGCATGGCATGTGAGTTGGGCATCTGCTAAACTTGTGCCCTCAGACTGCTGTGACACCGGTCAGCAACCTCATTATCACCTCACAGGGAGGCACTGAGGTCACAGAGCATGTTTTCCTCTGTGGCTGGCAAAGAGCTGCTGAATCACACGTCTGTTCACAACTTATTGGTGTTTATAAGGTTTTGTTTGGCTTGTTTCTATTTGATGAGCATAATTTAACTCTCTTGCACTGAGTGGTTGGAGATTAGGCTGCACATGCACGTGCACCTGCAGTTTTCTTTCAGTAAAGTTGCATTTTTCTGTACCTTAAAGTCTACGGACAGCTGAGGAGTGTACTCCAGAGTCCACAGAGCCCTGATAAGTGATGCCAACTGCTCCGTGACTTCTCCCCTCACCACCCGGCTCTCATCCCCTCTGACCAGCCCGCTCACAGCGCTCTGACTCAGGTCCATCTTGTACCGCTCCAGGCCCAGATACTCTGCCAGCAGGTCGGTGTTGCTCAAACACTGAACCACTGCGTTCATGAAACAGGTGTTTCCGTGGTTCTTCAGCCCCAGAACACCTGGGATTTTCTCCCCGTATTGGTAAAGTAGTTTCTCCCTTGCGGACGCGCAGGATGGAGTTTTCACCGCTCGGTCCCAGGTCACCTGCGCATCATCTTTCACTGAGCTGGCGCTGAGGGTGCAAGGTGCGCCATTTCTGAACCCCCCGTCGTCATCCTCCGCGTCCTGCGCGTCAGTGTCTCCAAAGTGGGCGAAAGTGCCCAAAGTTTTGATGATTCTGTTCATAAAGCTCCCCACAGACTTCAGTGATTTCTTTCGGAAAAGCTTCCCAGACTTCGCCTTCTTCTCTTTACGCTTCTCCTCCTTCGACGGCGGCATTTCCTCCTTCACTCTGCTTTGTCTCTCCATGACAGTACCAGCTACCTCTCTCTACCGCTTCGCCGGTTTATTGTGACGCTGACAGTGGCGCAAATGTTGACGCTGGCGTCTCACTTCTTTGCCGGTGTCCCTTGTCCCGGACGGAAGACGGGAATGCGCGCAGAGGTGGACGCATCTCGGATCCGGGAGACGCAACGGCAGGCTGTTATTCCGCGCGGCTCTGCGAGCGCGAGAGCCTTCCTCTTCCATCCCAGCACTTACAGAAAGCCTTCATCACAACTGTCATGGCCAGCACAACAGGAGCCACGGCACCATCCAGCGAGGCTCTAACTTCACTTGGAAAATGCCTGCGATTGTGTATGCACCCCCCTCCCCATCCCGCCCACCACCACTACACACACACACACACACACACACACACCCCTTCCCTCCCACTTTCCATAAAGATAAAACACTGGGATTGATGGTGGGGATTTTTAAAGGGGGTCATGGGAAACAGTTTGGTTTAATGTTAATGATGCAGAAATGAAGCTCTTTTTTTTTTTCAACATAACCAGGATCATCTGCACACTGCTTAAAATATTTACTGCACAAGATGAATGACTTCGTGATATAGAGCCAATACAGTCACAACAAGGTTAAAAAGTGTCTAAATGTCTTTGTACATCACATCATATACAGAGGTGTCATAGTGCATTTGCTTGCAATGAGGGGAAATCAGTTTATCTGGAGCAGCATGATGGAAAGTAGCCTAAAAGCCTCAGAGATGAAGATTAAAAGACCTGAAAGTGGACTTTTCAACTCCAAAAGATAAAATGAGCTTATGGAGCAGCAAAGTCAGAAGAAGCAGGTTTGAATCCGGATGAAACGCATGTGAGGAATATGAAATGGGTTGTATGTGTGCAGGTAAAAGTCAGACATCTCAGAAGCTAAAGAAAGTCTCCATAGGAGATAAAACACTGAAGTAGACAAATGCAAATATCACAGAATCATCTACATGAAGTCTGTCGGAGCAAAAAACAACAGCAAACTTTATTACACAACTCAAATTGGACTTTTTCTTTAAAATCGTGTCTCGTTTAGCATCACGATAAGCAGAATGATGGTTTGCCACATTGTGCACAGCAAATGAGTTTTGCAGAGGAGCTTTATGGATATTAAGGAAACAGATTCATCTTCATATGTAGTTTATTTTTCTGGTTATTTCTGAGTTAAACTTAATGCTGAACCTGACAGGAATGAGGAAGAGGTGAGAAAGGACAGGAAAAAGCAGACAAAGGTACTCTGATGCTGCAGAGAAACAGAGAAAACAAAGCAGAGCATCATCACAAGTTCCTAAAAACACAAACTACAAGTTTATGAAAACATAAGTGTAGCTAACGTAAAGGTAGGGAATGTGTGGGTCGGTGCAAAATATAAAGAATGAGTTTTATTTACTGAATCATGCAAACATAAGCTAGCCTCCTCCAAAGATCAGAGGCAAACAAAGAGGGCTTTCAGACCCAAATAAAAACTAGCACCTATGAAACCAAGCAATGGCCCCACAGGGACAACATAACCCACCAAGAATATAGCAGAGGAAGACTCCGGCCAGATCATCAACGGCTCTGGTGTTTATCTGAGCACCTCAGTATCAGTTCAGCATGCTATCTAGCTGAACTCATGTGCGTTCAGGAAGCCCAGACACTGGTTATAACTTCCTAAAGGACATGACAGTGTCTGCTGGTGTCTGCTGGTGCCTTTTTATTCACATCTCTCAAGGCAAAACCAGTAAGTGTTCTTCTGTAGTTACCCTTTTCCCCAGGAAGTAACAGTTATTGACACTTGCGATTTAATGGGACAATTTCTACCAAATCTAATAGACAAATGCTAAAAAAGAGTTATTGTGCATGTGAAGTGTGCGTGAGTGACAGCAGCAGCCTTCAGTAGAAATTCATTAAGTAAGCCTGGGAAGGCATTTATCACAGGTTACAGCATTCTGGATTATTACTCTCATTACTGGGTCATGAATTATAAGAGAGCTTATCTCTGCACTCGCTACATCGATATGTTTAATCACATGGAGTTGTCACATATAATAACATTAAAAACTGCAGATTTATTGCAGTAGTGAGCAAAAGCAATATGACAAGCTAACACATGAGTGAGACAGAGCCAAGTCTTTGCCTCTTCACTATGTTTCCCATCCTTTAGTGCTGATGGGAGCGCAGAGGAACTGCTGCTGTTGTTTGTGGGATGGTGGATCCCAGAGAGAATAAAATCATGAAATCCTTTTAGCTGAGAGTTACAGAGCACCCAAACTTAATTTTCCGAGCGCGCTACAAAACCAAGTAAAGCCAAAGAGCTCCTTTCACAGCAGTGTCTGACTCAAAGAAGAGGAGGCAAATAATAATCTTCTCTCTTACGCACAGAGTGCCAAACATGCCTCGTGGACCGATGCAGCAAACTATAATCAAGTAAATCTAAACTTCCATTAAATGTCTCCTCTGCACCAGTAAGCCATACTAACCCGCTTTAAGCCGATGTGACGTCTATGATCAGCCTCAAAACAAACCCCTTAGAATTACCTAAATACACAGTCTTTGTAACTTTGCAGCCAAAATAACAACCTTAGCTGTAGCTGGACCAGAATGTTGTTTCTTTCCTTATTTTACAGACTAGATCACACCAACATGTGACTTTATTTTACGCTCTGTAACAGTGACCCAGGGGGCTCTTCTGAGCTGCTGCCATCTGCTGTGCAGAAATCTGTGGCAAAGCAATCATCACCCCTGTTTGGCAGCTTTTTCCTAATTTTTTTTGCTCTTTTTTTAGTCATTAAAAGCTATTTATAGTGCAATCTGACATTTTCTCCTTCAGAGTCAGTTCTTTTTTTAATATTTTTATCCTGAAATGAAAAAAAGGAATCTCCCCTGACAAGTGGAAAGCATTGTGGTAGCAGCATCTAGAATACAGCAGAGTGATTTTATTCCCTCTCAGTGTGCTCAGTGTGCAGCCTAAGCACTTTGAGCTGTCCTGTACATGAAAGGTGCTATATAAATAAACTTGTCTTGCCTATATATGTTAGATATTGTAGTAAGTAAACAGTGGCTAACACATAAGATGCAGCAAGGTGTATGGATACACTTTCTAATTAGATTTCATGGAAAACTGTGTGGGCTGCACGGTGGTGCAGTTGGTTAGCACTGTAGCCTCACAGCAAGAAGGTTGCTGGTTCGAGGCTCGGCTGGGGCGGGGATCCAACCAGGAACCTTTCTGTGAGGAGTTTGCATGTTCTCCCCGTGTTAGCGTGGGTTCTCTTTGGGTACTCTGGCTTCCTCCCACAGTCCAAAGACATGCACATTGGGGATAGGCTGATTGGAGACTCTTAATTGCCCATAGGAGTGTGTGTGCATGGTTGTATGTGTGTTGGCCCTGTGATGGACTGACAACCTGTTCAGGCCTCTCGTCCGATGTCAACTAGAATTACCCCCGCAACCCCGTTCAGGGAGAAGCGGTAGAAAAATGGATGGATGGAAAACTGTGTCCAAACTATTGACTGATACACATGTATTACAATGAGCTACATGATTGTGGCTGTATTATGGGATGATAATGAAACAGGAGAGACAATCTGACTTTATGAAGCAGTTCACTACACAAAAAGAAAAGAAAAAAGATGCCATCCTTAAAGTTGAAATAGTCAACTGAGTCATATGCAATATCTGCTTGGAGGGCAAAGTGTGCATTAACGCTGTAGCGCTGCCTGTGCACGGTACACATCCTCACACACGAGAACCCAAGTTCTGTGGCTTCTGAGCACAATAAACTGTTTTGAGTTTGTATTGGATTTATAGCCCTGCAGCTTTCTGTTGCTTTTACAATAAATCCCTCTTTTTCACGAGGGAGATAAAAACAAAAAAAAAAAGGACAGTGCTGATGACTGTTATTCAGGACCACCTGAGTCCTCACAAATGAATGATGAAACAGCACACCCTGGGAGGAAATCGATAGCCTAACCGCTTAATGTGTTGTTGCAGCGCAGACTAAATACAGCGTTCCACAAAAGGCTTTTCAAGGTTTAACAAGATGATCACCTTCATCGCAGCTAAAACTCTTTCTGTGATTCAGCAGAAAGCATAGGTTGTTGAGTGGGCGAGTCCTGGCTTCCACCAGGTCCCAGATTATGCAGGCCCCATCTGAGCTGGCAAAAACACATTCCTTGTCAGTGCCTTTAATCTTAATGCCTTTGGCAGAGGCCTTATGCTTTCTCATGGTTTCCAGGAGCTTGTGAGGCCCGGGCAGGATCTCCTGCATCACACACACAGAAGCACCTGGACGGAGAATAGACAGCCGTCGGCTTAACGGCACACACGAGGCAACTGACACAGCACTACCTCCAGAGACTGTGGAGCCAGGCTACAGAGCTATTTCTATTCATGCCCTATTTCATCCACCACCAGTCCTGATTTCATTGTATCTGATCTGCTACCAGTTACAGGGAGAACCCAGAAAAGCATGCAATGAGCTGAACCAGCTCATATTCACTAGTAGAGCAGAGGCATTTTATTCCCTACATCGGCCACTACGTGCACTGGCTCACATCTTCCTGGCCCCTCCATCCTCATTATTGTGATTCAGAAAGTGGCAGAAAAATCTAAATTTGTGAAAAGCTAGAAAAACATCAGCATCCTTTGTTGCATTTTAGGTGTAAACATGTATGTTTCACACCGTATTGCTAAACAAGAAGAGAACTTTCCCCCATTTCTGTTTTAATATGTGCTAGTTTATCAAACAGCTGAAGTGCAGGAGCTGATACCTGCCGGATGAGATTCAAACATCTTCAATACTCCTGGAAAAGTTTTATTTTTTCTAATTTCTTTATCGCAGGATTTAGTTTTATTTAGGAAAACAAATCCTGCATAAATGATGCCACATCGTGCATGGTGTTCAGATTAATGTGGTTACAGCTCCCTCTGCTGTTAGACCTTAAACCATGCATGCAACTATATTCCTTTTCAATCAGAATGAGATAAAACATTCATATTTACCAGCTGACAACCAGCACAGCACAGTGGCTGAAATGCTACAGGCTCTCTTAGCACACACCTGCAACCAAAAAGATGCAAATCACTTCTTTGTATAGCTCCAGTCTTGCACTATGACGTCTGAACAGCTTAATTTGGCCTCACAAGAGTAGATCTGATGTTGAAGTGTGTTTCTAATAATAAAAAAAAGCTCATACTTTACCCAGAACGTATAGATGAAACTTTGTTTGAGTTTTCTCTGAATAACTTGCAGATGAATCAGTTCTGTATGTTTGCCTGCAGGATTTACAGCTGTTGATAAATTATAAAAGAAGAGCAGAAATCAATGCAACATAAAGCTGCGCATCAGCACATCAGTCTGAAGGCCATAAAAACATCTTCAGTTAGTCCTTTGCACATCACTTAACTTAATCAGCTCCTCACAAGTATTTGCTTCTCAAAGGATCCTAAAGGATGAGTTTAGATTACACTTTATTGTCATTACAAAATATACAAGTACAATGCTGCGAAACATTTAGTCTGATCTCTGATTGGCTCAGTTGTTCTAAAATACAAGGTTACCTTCTATACATTTAGTATAAACTCAGCCAGTTCATTATGCAGTTGCTTTTTAGCTGAACTAGAAAATGAACTGACTGAACAACTCAGTGCAAATAGTATGCATGCTGCTCTGTCTAAAACACTTTGAATGGTGTGCAATAAATTAGGTAAAAAATAAAAACGTCGTCACGTCGACTTGGTCAAGATTGCTTTACTGAATTTCAAACATCAGCATCAGGAGGAAGAAAGAGGGTTTAGGGGACTTTCACTATATCATGGTTACTGTTGGTCTGAGTGTTTCAGAAACTGCTGATTTACTGGGATTTCCACACACAACCATGGCTCACAGAGAATGTCCTGAAAGGGAGAAAATATGCTGTGAGCAGCTGTCTGGACCAAAATGTCCTGTTGATTTCAGAGAAAAACTGCCGGACATAAAAGTCAACAGGAACTCAGATAAGCACTGGTTACAAGCAAGGTATACAGAATAGCATCTCTGAACGTACAGCACGCTAAGAGACAACTAAATCCCCTTTCTTCCCTGTTCTGATGCTCAGTCTGAACCTCAGAATGTCTTGTTCTGAATTTAGCATGAAACAATATATCAACATGTAAATTGTGGCATTAATCATACCGCTTAGCCTCTGGCAGCCTGTTGGCTGTGTTATCTGTTCATGCACTTTGAGCCACGTTCGTAACGTTCACATAAAGCTGCTATTCTAACTGGTCAAATGCAACTCAGGAGCAGACCAAAACCTGAGCCCAGGGGCAGGTCACAGGATGAGACCACCACTGTTTCACCACCTACCATTATATCAGCTTGAAGTAAATCTTTTTTTTTTTTTTTTTAACGTGTCTGTCCAGCATCTCAGCAGACAGAATGAAGGTCTGGCTGCTATCTTGTGCTGAGCAATTTTGCTTTGTCAAGAAGATCTTCATGTATATATGTATATACAGAGATCCTCTTGATAATCAGA
>JBAMHV010000022.1:3661416-3673250 GCA_037177535.1 Pseudomugil gertrudae
CACCTCATCATGATGAGAATCCCCTGTTCCACCTCATCATGATGAGAATCTCCAGTTCCACCTCATCATGATGAGAATCCCCTGTTCCACCTCATCATGATGAGAATCTCCAGTTCCACCTCATCATGATGAGAACCTCCTGTTCCACCTCATCATGATGAGAATCTCCAGTTCCACCTCATCATGATGAGAATCCCCTGTTACACCTCATCGTGATGAGAATCCCCAGTTCCACCTCATCATGATGAGAACCTTCTGTTCCACCTCATCATGATGAGAACCTCCCGTTCCACCTCATCATGATGAGAACCTCCTGTTCCACCGCATCCCAAATCTGCTTGATTGAATTCTAATGACTGTGGAGGCCATTAGAGTGCAGTGATGTCATTGTCATGTTCAAGAACATACATGTAGATGATTGGAGCTTTGTGACCTGCTGGAAGTATCTATCACACGCTACACTGCTCATAAAGGGATGGACATGGTCAGCAACATTTTTGTCCAGTTTTACAGAGTTTGTGTGAACGAAATCCAGTTTCAGATGTATCTGTCATTCAGCAGCACCTTCAGTGTTGAAAAGCAGAATCAGCAGGAACATGGCTCCTAAAAATTACAACATGCATATCATAACAAAATAGACCCGCATAGAAACAAGTCTTTTATTGTTGAAATCTATCTGCTTTAAGTTGTATTGTGTTCATTGAGAGACAGTATTCTGTATATATTCGTTTCTTCCTTTCTTCCTCTTTGGAATTCACTGCCATAAGAGTTAGACTCTTTGGAGGTGTGCACCCAAATGCAGACCAACTGGTCGGATGAACTGGTCAGACTGGCGCGAAGCAGGTGGAAAGAAGTCAAGCTTGTTTTAATTCAACTAAGCTTGCAAGAGGGATAAATACAATAACAAACTGGCAACAGAAACAGAAAACTAAGGAGTGTAAATACACAGAAAACACAACGAGACAGATGAAATGGATAAACTTTGAAAGCGGCTAAACTAACGAACAGGATCCAAACAGGAAACAATCACAAAATGAAACAGGAAACCAACAGTACACACAAAGTCCAAACCATGGCAATAAGATATTTCATAAGCAATTAAACACGTGCACCGTATAACACGACTGATGAGTGTTTAACTTATGCAATCAGTGTAAAAGCAATGAAGTTGAAGGAGCCGGTCAGAGCATTGCCAGAGCACAGCAAAGATAAGAGTTAGTATTCTGGCTCACTGGCAGTGATGCAATGAGTCACTTTGCTCTTTCAGGGTAAATTACGAGGTGGATTTTACATATGCATTGATTTCTATTCAATAGATCTGATCAAATTAGTTATTATTATTTTTGTGAGGCTGAATCCAGACTTATCCACAAATAAAGTCAGCTTTCCTCCTCTTCCTCAGTGTTAGACTGATTAGTACAATATGAGTCGCAGGGTGAGATCAGAGTGAAAACTGGTGAGATTCAGAGGTTTTGGAGTCTCTGGTCCACCTTGCTGAGTTTTTAACTCATTGACAGAAACAACCCCCTGCGATTTGACCCACCACCTAATGATAGCAGTGATGACATGTTCAACTCGTATCCAAACATATCCGCTCTTCACTGTATTACCCAAAATTGTAAAATGTTTTGGTTGAACTCTTCTTCATGGGCTTATCAAAATATGTATTTGCTCAAGTTCCAGAAACTTCCCAAAATAATGATGGTAAACTAAATTTTCCAGATGTAAACAGATAGATGAATTCATGCTGTCGATGAGGTGAACTTTGACCTCACAACCAGCTGAAAAGTGAGGAATGTTATTCGAACGCAGATCAGCGCCCTGCTTCCTAAACATTTCTGTCACACACCCAACCCAGAACTGTCAGGCGGCGTCTCAGAGCTCTATGGATAGGCAAAAGACAAGAGGAGAAAACAGCGATATAGAAAGCGATTGTTAAATGTGGGAGCGAGGAGTGTTTGGCAGCCCCCATCATGTTTGCTCAGCAAACCTCCGAGGCCTGTGTTCTTTCGCAGAGGGAAATGCTGGTATTGTGGGGCCTGGAGACCGTGGTTACGGGCCAGCTCTGGACCAACCAGGCAGGTTGGGACAAACAACAAGATGAAGGTCAGCTAATATAGCAGTTAATTCCACTTCCTGGTCCCCATGACACCCAGGCAGGGTTTGTTTGAAGATCCCAGACCCTGAAGTCACATGAGTTTTTCTCTTTTTTTAGTTTTTGCTCTAAGCCAACACTTTCCAAAATTGATGTATTCTGAAGAGAAGGAAGGAAGGCTGAAAGAGGAGATGCATTCAAGCACTGAAGAGGAAAACCAATGTTGCATATTTCCATATTTTCTTATTTAATATAACATTTGCATCAAAGTCTATTTAAAATTCAAACCACATTGAAATGAATCTGTTAAGTTTAGTTTGGTGTCTTTTAATGACAACTGGGTGCTAGTGGGAGCCAGTTGAAGGACAGCTCACTCCATCCACTCTAGCCTCCACTGGATCAAGCAGTGTGGGTGAATAGACATTTAAAGAAGCCAGTTTATGAGCTGATTGTCTTACTGGTCATTTAATTTGAACCCATGAGAATGCAAAAAGGAGGGGTGGATGGGTGAAAAATATAGCACACACCATCCAAAAGCCAAGTGGCTTAATCCTGTATGGAAATGGTAATGAGAAAAAAGAGAAGGCTAACTCCATCTGTGTGCACCCTCCTGTTCCGGCCTTTCCAGGATGGGATTGAGGCCTCTTTAGTAGTGTTTCTCCGTGATGCATTAGAAAAGCCTTTGTGCTTGAGCGTAGTATGCTAGAAATACAGCTTTTGAACCATGCACATTGAAAGAAAGATAGAAATGGAGAGGCCGTTTTGGCAAAAGTGAATGACTGATGGAGAGGATGGGGGCTGGGGAAGCCAGTGAAGGTGCCAGCATCAAAAACATAGGTGGTCATGCATAGCGTGTGTATGCATATGTGCACACACGTGTACTTTTGCATGTGCGTGTGCACACTGGTCACATAGTGGGCTGATATCAAGCACCTCTTTAAGTCCTCCTTCCATCTCAAAAGGTGCTTCATCCTTTCTTTTGCAGTTGCCTGGCTGAGACTGAAGGCTGAAAAAGCAAAAGAGTGGAAAACGAGAAGAATGCACAATTCAACACACAACCTAGTGGAGTCAAATGAGTGGCAGGCAAAACACATTTAGCTGACAAACATGTTGTTTTTCACTGAACCCACTAGCCTTAAAAATGCCAAAGGTTGATTGTGATTGTAGTCTATGATTATTTATGGTGATCCATCAATCTTCACACTAACATGCTGATTTAAAAGTTCAAATTTGCTTCGCTATCCTTCCTGTCGGGATCGTTTTCACATCTTTGTGAGAAGCAAAACAAACAGAGTTTGGAAATACATTTAGTCAGCTGAGAAAACATGGTGTTGGATTGTTCTCTGTTTAGTCGGGTGCTTAGAAGCAAACAAAACGGCATCTGTGCTGGAGCTCGGGTTTTACAGGAGGTTAAGAAGAAGGAGCGGGAGGCTAAGTGGGCTTCGGCTAAACAAAAGCCTGCGATTACTCATAGTTTTCCAGATCAGAGAGCAGTTGTGGCGATCTCATGCATAAAATCTGGCTTGATTAAATAAAATGAATGGTGGTTGCCTTCTTGGAGTCTTTGATAGAAGCAGAAATGAAGATCTCTGCAGCTTTCTCTGGGGTTTGGTCATCACGTGCCCTCAGCTCATTTTGCTAGATTTCAATGGCAAGTCCCACTTTGAGTGAATGAATAAAATTAAATTAATAAAACTACTTTATTAAATTGCAATTCTGTGTGATTAAACAAAATCCAGTCTTTAAATATAAATAATTTCACTAAAGTGAATACATCTAGCTGATACACTGTAGTAATTACTTTCTAAGTAGATCTTAAATGACAGTATTGATTCCTTATTTTCTCTTTCTCAGGCCTGCTGAGGAAGGTCGGTGAGATTTGCCCAAAGATTTCTTAATTTAAGCATTTGTTGATAACTTGCACACATATATCTGTCATAAGCGGTTTCTAACCTTATTTGTAGTTTTTAGTAATTATGTTTTAATGGTTCACTGATCTGAGACAACTTTGGTTTAAGGACTTTTAAGAAAACAAGTGTCTCCATAGAGTTGTGAAATGTAACTTCATGCATGGAAGTCACAGAATTCCCAGTGCAATGTGGTTGGAGCTTCGCAGACAGCCGCAGAGGCCTCGTAGCAGTTACCTTTAAAGAGGAAAACAAGGGGGCGAGGAATGATAAGGAAAAGGCTATAAATCTGCATCTGACTTTTTTATGGGTGAAATCTGACAAAGAAATCAGGGTCTTTTCCAGCCCGACATATAGAGTCTATGTCAAGGGAGTTTGAAGCATTTTACTCTGCCACTCGCTGTTTCCATTTCCTGGCAGCTGTAAGTGTGGAGCACAACTGAAGGGCAGAGGGCCACCCTGCCATTGCAGCAAGGACAATCTCAGCATGTTGCTGATGTGTTAGAGCCGCCCAGCCTGGCTTTGTTTTCCAAGCAGGACAATGGCAGCTGTATGACTGTCTGTGTGGAAAGTTCCAAGCTGGTGCTACTGGTGGAAACCTGATCACTATCAGGTCCACTTTCAGAAGCAATGATTGTCAAAAAGATGATTGTACCATGTTTATTGTTCCAGATTTATCTTAGTTAATAGTAAAAGGGAAGTTTGCACACATCTCTGATTCATCCAGTCCCATAGTTGTGTTGTTCAGCATTTGGACTTCCTGTTTGAGAAGCTTGAACAATCGTATTGAACATATCTTTATTGGTGAAACCTCAATCATCCATCAACCTCCTCATCCTCAGCATTCTCTCCTTTCAGTTTTAGCTTGAGTGGTTTCTTCAGCTCTTGCTGGTTTATGATAATGGAGAACACAGCTTAAACTTTCAGCACTGACTGCATGACTGGTTGGTCCCTTTGGACTGATTTGGACCGGGCATTGCAGGAGCAGTATATCAATGCCTCACACACAAGCCAAGACAGATGGACTCGTGTTTGTAGCAGGTTCAGAACTGTGTGTGTTTTTTGTGTAAAACTCCCACAGGTATAGGTTAAGGGTTTCCACTGATTCCAAAAACCTCCCAGCTACAACAATAACATCTGTGATTTGGATTTAAACACCCCGGTGATATCACCCTTTCAGCAGTATGCCCAATCTTACGGCTGGTCCTTATTGTCTGTGAAGCTTATGGAGACACAGGATCCAACTCAAATGATGATCTTCGATGCAGGATCTGATAGAAGGTTTATTTTTGCTGGTGGTGATGTTTTAATTAATTTGCTGTGAAGACTTCACTGTTGGCTTTACGTCATATATGTCACTGACAGCTTCAGCTCTGATAAACAAGGCAACAGCCTCTTCATATAAATAATTGTGAACAGGTCATAGGGTAATAGTAAAATAAAAGTAAATATCCTTTATTGTTGCTGCACTTACTGTCTCACTTGATGCTGTTTGAGGCTTCGCTTGCCTTCCAGACCCATGTATCATTCCCAATGGAGCATAAAGTAGGCTTTGTAATTGTCTGCTGATAACATAAATGGTCCCTCACCTTCTTAGTCTGCCAGACTTGGCATTTCCAAAAAGAATTTCAAATTTAAGCACAATAATTTTCCAGTTTACCTCAGACCATTGGATATGAGAAAACAGAGGCCTTTCTGGCTCATGTATACAAATGGTTTCTTTGCCTGATGCAGCTTTAACCTGCATTTGTGGATTTCTTGGTGAACTGCGTTCAAAGATAGTTATTCTCGAGGCCACACAGTGATTTCCAAAAGAGAATGATATCTTCTATTTGACATCAGATCAGCCCCAGCCTGAAGATCCATGCTTCCAGCTTTCACATTTGAACTGGTCCCATGCACACAGAGATGTTGGGATCGGTTATTTCTGATTGTGTTAACATGTTTTCCCTCCTTGTGATTCAGGGATCCTACTGGCCATGGTGGTGGTGTGGCTGCTGATTGACAACTCAACTCTGCTGTGGATAATAGAGGATGCTGTTCACCTGCTGCTGTTGGGCACAGCCTACACAAAGGACTGGTCTGCTATCCACCTTTTCCAGATCGTTGTTTGACTTATGTTCCAGTGATTCCCCCCAAGCATTGTTTACCGCCACCATCTCTGTCTCCTAGAGGGAGTCTTCAAAGGATATTTTATTTTATCAAGAAATAAATTGTAATCTCTCTTGAGCCCGCTGCCTGCTGATTCCTGGCTCCTGCCTGTCAACCTACAACCTCAACAAGAGATCACTCCTGATTCTCTGAATCTTTTATTACGGACATACAATATAGATGGTGGTATCTTCAAAAAATGTACAATTACATTGAGGCACATTTTTCTGAAGTTGCTCCATAATTTTTTGCCGCAGTTGGTAAATTTCTATCCATCCTTACATCTGTCTTTCTAAAATATTCCTTTGGTTGCAGATATTTTACTGACCAGCCATCCATCCATCTTCTTAACCACTTATCCAATTCAGGATCACGAGTAGTTGGAGTATATCCCAGCAGCATTTCAGGCGAAAGGCAGGGTACACCCAGGACAGGTCCCCAGTCCATTGCACGGCCCACTCACATTCATTCCTATGGAATGCATGTCTTTGAATAGTGGGAGGAAGCCAGTAAGGACTCATGCTAACACAGGGAGAACATGCAAACTCAACATAAAAAGGTCACTGTTCAGGCCACAGTGCTAACCAACTGCACCACCATGCAGCCTGTTACTGACTGTTATTGGCCCAAATGGTCTCCAGTTGTTTTTGATTTGTGTCAAATTCATTTCCAATTTGTTTTTGTCTCTTTTCCAGTTTTTTTAGGTGTTGCAGCCAGCAGATTGAAAAGGATTTGATTTTTTCCATGACATGGTGAAATATCTCAGTTTCATCGCCCGATATGTTGCTAATGTTCTAGCGGAATAAAATTGTAGACTTTTAAGATTAGTAAATTATTGCATTGTGTTTTATTTACATTTTACACTGGGTCCTACACTGTTTTGGAATTTGGGTAGTACATGTAATCCATGTGTAAAATCTGTAACGACTTCTTTTGTTTGCATTTCAATGATTCATCCTGATATCTGTAATATCTGATTCATCCATCCATCCATTATTTACACTAATACTACCACTACTAATAACAATAACAATACTGGTTTTGTTTATCACCTCACTGCCATTTAAGTAGTGCATGTGATTAGCCTGCATATTTTTTGTTTTATTTTATTCTTTAGGATTTTCTGTGCAAAATACTTTTTTTTTTATTCTGCTGCGAGCTGCATGTTGTAGGAATTTCCTACAAATTCAGCATATGCTGTATTAAAGCTGTTTTTTTAGGATCACACAATGTCTTTGCCTGGTGTGATACAACATGTTTCCCCTTTTTTATGGTTGTAAATAACTAAAGATTCTGCTTAAACTGTCCGCACACACTGTGTATTTCACAGTGTCCAATAGCCAACCACTTGTCAGTATTCCTTTATTATTACAGCCATCTACAATCAAATGCAAAAGTAAAAAAAAGATCAACAATAAACATCACAAAAAGCCACATTATTTCATGTGTCATTAAATATATTCATTTGTGATAAACATAATATATTAGTATTACAAGACATTACACAACCTTTGCAGTGGACACACTCCTAAACAACATTTACAAGCCAATGTATAAACATGAGCAGAGAATTATTTATGTTTATTCTGGGATATTTGTACGGAGATATTTGTGAAGAGCAAATGTTCTGGTAGGGAGTACCTTTCTGTAAACACCTGCAAAACAACGTTTCAGGTGCAGTCGTGATCACAGAACCTTTAAAAGTACTTTTGTACAAATACATAAAGTATGATACACACAGTACTAGGGTGTACGCATGTGTTTATTGTGTCTGTGTACACGAATGTGTCTGAAAGTGGCCCAATGTGTTCATTTTATTTGAATATTCACTCATTAAGCTTCTAGTATTTAAACTGAGGTTAACTTCACATGTATATAAATCTGGTTAATGTTTAAACAAAGAAAAACAAGTAATACTATACAGCTATATAATATACAAACAATCAGACATGCTTTTTTGTTGAGTACCAAGTATTGATAATAGATTCTCAGTCCTCAAATAGTCTCTTTGAGGCGAAGGATTTTTGACACATTGTGCTGAATCCTCTGCACAATAAGCATTTGTGATATTTTATCACTCCACAGGTTGTTTTTCCCCACAACACTGAATACTGTATACAAATTAAATGTGCATATTTCACAATCATCATTAGCCAGTCAGCTACAGTAAAAAGGGAGCATGCTGCGAGTGAGTGGTTTGAGGTTTGCTTCATATTCAGCTTTTTTTTCTCTCAGTTATGAAACAAAATGCTTCACTTCATCAGTTCTATCACTTGCAAACATATCAAGTCATTTATCTGAGCCAAATGTGTGCGCTTGTTCACTCGTTATTGATGCAAACAGGGTTTGCACCAGCTTTATTTCTTTCTTTTCCTTTTTTTTTACATCAAATACTAAATGTTTTTTTTTTTGGACGCCACTCTAAATATGTGAACATATCTCATATGTTCTAAAATGTCGGACTAGTTAAAAATAAGTGCATGGTTGCCAAGTCTACTCTACATCTAGCTGATCATCACCTACGGCAAAAAATGCTTACGTATGCACACATAGTTACTTTACATTGCAGAGGTCACAACCACAACATCGTGAAGATATTGATAAGAAATTAACATTAATGTGATGGCATTTTGTTGAACATAATAAGGTGAGTCACAAACGATCAGGAGACCCCAAAGAAAAATGGCACTACTGAGTCCAATGTTGAAAACAAGTTCCCAGTTTCGGATTCACTTGTATGAGTTTTGGCATATTTCAAAGAACATCTAACACATGTAGGCACAGTCTCTTGACACCTTTGCGTGAGAGACAAAGGCTGATACGGACAACACATCACAGCTGAGACTTTATAATGGCATCATGGGTAAAATGATCGGGATGAGACGTTTCTGGAAAATTAGGTGCAAACTCTGCAATTACACAACAAAACAAAATCACCTTGAAACACGAAATAAAACAACTGTAGCATGAGCTCCTTCACAAAACGTTCCTAAAACGACACTAATCTCTTCGTTCCAGCTCAGGGCAGCAGCATTCAGTCATTCCATTTCTCTTCCTCCTCACCTCCGTCCCACTATTTTTAATTCTTCTGGTTCATTTTTTTCCTCCATCCTTTCCTCTTCCTTCCTTGAATCCAGGATGGTGGCGAAATAATGCCTCCACCTTTCCATCAAATTCTTCCTTTCCTCTCCAAGCTGCTTTTAGCATTTTCCTCTCTTGTCACGTTGTTGAAACTTCCTAAGCCGGCGGCCCCACAGGTCCTTCCAAGGGATGAGCAGGCTTCCCTTGTCGGCAACGACGCCGCTCTGTCCGGGAGAGTCATCGTCTGTGCCCAGGAGCAGGTATTTCCTTCCAGGCTTGATCTTGGGGCATTTGCAGGCCACGTCCTTGGCACGTACCCACAGCAGCTGGTCTCCTCGCCGAATGCGGTGCTCGCCTTGCTTGTAAACAGAAATTATGTTGACAGTGAACTTCCACCACTCGCCTGCCTTGTCTCCCTTCAGAACGTGCACCTGGACAGCTGGTAGAAAAAGAAGAGCAGAGATGGGAACCAATGAAACTAGGCACCACTGACATCAAGTGAATATTTGAACTTTTATGAAGTTTCAGAGTTCAAAGCATAGAAACAGCACTGGTGAAAGTTACCAAGTATGTCCTAACGGACTCAGTTCTACATTTGATACCACCATTGACAAAGAATAATTGGAATTAAAGAAACCATTTTAAGCTGGTTTTAACCATGTCTATATGAACGATTCCAATTTGTACCCCTTACACACCAGAGTAAGTCATGGGGTTCCTCAGGGTTTTGTTGTTGGACCAGTACTTTTTACTTTGTCTAGGCTTCCACTGATGATACTCAGCTATACTTAGCCAAGAAGGCTGGTGAAAACAGTTTGTTTGAAACACTTTGTCAGCTTAGTAACATATCTGAAAGACACATGACAGTGCTGATGTCATTAACAGGTGTTCCTACTTTTGTGAAAGTGCTTTTTCACCCCTCTTTCCTGACCTATCCAACCCTGAACAGACGAGGCAAATGGAAACTGTTTCCATATCTGGTTCTAAGGCTTTTCTTCCTGTTAAAAGGGATTTTTTCCCTCTCCACTAAAACCTAGTGGATTGTCAGGATGAGATATCAGATTACAATGAACACTGTTAAAATTAAATACTGTATGTCTCGTCCAACCCTAACTATATGCAATATTGAGAAACATCACTGGTACAACTCACTTAAGTCATTTTACTGATATTTATCTATCTTATGCTGCGCTGCATGCATCTTATACATAGTGATAGTACACACATTGCTGTATATAACAATCACTTTACTCAGATTTATGTATACTGTTCATATGCTGCACACATTCAAATTAACAAAATAGTTTTTGCAATCTTATCTTTTTTATTTTTTCTGCTCTACCTGAATTGTGTGTTAGATTTGTCCATTTTAAGTCTATTATCTTGTATATTGTATGTTTCTATTCTCCTGCTGTTCTTTTAGTTTTGTGTCACAACACTGGAGTTTCCCCACTTTGGGACTAATAAAGAGTTATCTTATCTTATCTTATCTTATCTCATCTCATCTCATCTCATCTCATCTCATCTCATTTCATCTCATCTCATCTTATCTCATTGTCTTTTAAACTGAATTAAAGGGAAGATGCAATACAACCTACTTGTTTACTTAGACATGTTTTGGTACGCTGGTTTTATATGAACTCAATTATTATAAATTGGACCAAAGTCCGCAATATAAGCAGTTTGGTTTGATTAGAATTTAAATAAAATATATCTTTAAAAGTGCTTTAACTGGAGCAATGTAAACTAATCTGAATTTAATGTACTTTAATGGAAATAAAAACAAGCTAAACATATGAAAGATGTATACATTTAAAGTTACAAAAAAATACAAAAAAAATGTTTCGTGTTGGAAAAAGGCTGGAAATGTCTACCAACACCTGTCTTCTTCTAAAAACATTCATGCAACAGCAATTAAAAGCTGGTGTGCCTCTGTTCCAGAGACCTGCATGTCACCACCTTCTCTTTTCATCTCTGACCACATGTCTTTGTTGTGAGCATGCTCTCCATTACAGCAACGGTTTCCATAACACACCCAGTGAGCCCAAGTGATCGTAACAGTTTCCGATACAGACGTGCAAATTGCTGTGAAAGTGGCAAGGCTGGGTTGAATGTGCACAGGCAAATTTTCTTAATTTATCTACATATTTAGCTAAATTCAACAGCTAAAAGTCAAATTTTTGTAGATAATTTGCATCTGCTACTATTATTCATTTCCTATTGGTCTATCCAGAGTGATATGGGAGTCTTAATGTCTGAGCACTGTTGGCTTGAGGCTAAATTACCCTGAACCTGATAACTATTGGAGCACCACTTGTGGTAGACATTTTCATACCAGGAAATGAAAGGAAATTCTCTTAGCAGAAGCTCCCCTGCACAGATTCTCCATCCAGCAAAACAGCTTTTACTGTATCACTGTGATTGCAAAAAGAAGCAAACAATTCAACTGTGCTGCAGGTAAGGAGCCTAAAGTGCAGGTGACGTTTAAGGTGCTTTTCCATTAGTACCTGCGCGACGCGACTGTACTGGCCCGGGCAGTACGATATTGTACTGGATTGCTTTTCCATTACAAGTCGCGATCCTCTAATGTGGGAGGGGTC
>JBAMHV010000022.1:3676276-3699660 GCA_037177535.1 Pseudomugil gertrudae
ATATGTGTCTTCCTTCAACATTCACCCAGAAAAATCCTAATTGTCACATTTTGTCAGGAGTTTCTATTGCTGAACAGATCCCAGATCCCATCCTACTAGATCGTTTATGAACTACATATGATTTGTCAGTGCATGCTGTGAGTTTCGGGCACACGTTGCAGCCATCAATCAGACAGAGTTTTGGCTATAGTCTAAAGACTTTGAGGCTTTGAGGCCTCAGGTGGCAGCAGACAATATTTCTGCTACAGGAAGCAGATATCCAGATAACACATGTCCAAGCTTGGACTTTCTCCGTTTGCAAGTCGTGATTTGAACTTAGATCCACTTCAGATGTAAAGTTAAGTTCATGAATTGATGCTGGTTCCTTAAACTGAACTGAACTGACAAAGATTTAATCAAATTTTTAAAATAGGTCTGTTTAGATGGGTCTCTGGCATTTACTCGGGGTAAGTCAAACCGAGTGATATGTCATTACAAACAGCCGTGAGATTACAGCGCAGCTTTTTCCTGTCCACGCCTGAAAATGATCCAGACAACAGAGCATTTTATTATAACTCTTTTTGTGCTCATGGAAACTCACATCAGACAGAACAAAGATGTTATTTGATTAATCTGTGTTAGACAACACGGCCCCGAGCTGTTGAAGTAAGCCATCACTGGAACAAGATGACTGCTACAGGGTGTGGATTGGCTGGGATATAGGAGCTGATTAATTGAGACATTTGACCTCATGACTGCTGGTTTGGATCACGTAACGCACATTCCCGCATGCTGGACTCACTCACCGTAATCTTTTTTACAGTACTTCTTCATGGTGATCTTCATTCTTCCTTTGGAAGCTTTGCAGTAAGATTCGCAATCTGATGGGAGGAGAAGAAAAAAGTATTTAAATATGAATTGCTGCTTTTAAGACAGAAATGTGTTGCAATATTATCCAGTCGGATGGACTTTATACGTGGAACCCTGTGCTCTGCTATTTGTGCCCCCAGAGTCTTAAAGATGCCCTTAAAGTGCTACTGTGAAACAGATTAAAGCTAACACAGATCCTCCTGTGTCTGTCTGCACACTCCTACGATACGCCTCCCATGTTTTCCCTTCCAGCCTGCTCCCTCGTCAGTGTCCTGGCATGCATTGTGTGAGCTCTGAGAGCTACTGAGGTCACCCCCTTCATAAAAGAGGTCATATGTGTGTATGTGTGTGTAGAGGGAAGGGGTGGGCAGGGGGCACCCTATAAGCCACATGAAGTGACAAAGTGAACGCCTTGACGCAGGCCGACTGAATGATCTGTGGTTCTTCTGTGAAGAGCGGCTGGATAGGAGCTCACTGAACTCTACATAATGTCTAAGCAGATTCCCTCTGGATGGTGGTGTGGTGGTGTGGCGGCGTGGCGGCGTGGTGGTGTGGTGGTGTGGTGGTGTGGTGGCGTGGTGGAGTGGCGGTGTGGTGGTGTGGAGACTTGTCTGTGTGCGGAAGCACTTTTTTATCAGTGACTTCTGCACCGGGTACCTGTTGCAATCAGAGAATCTGCCGGTAAGACCCGGGGCCAAACTGAAAATTGAAATAATTCGTTCCCTCCACGTTCCACTGACTGACACAAATTGGAAGCAGACCATCTCCAAGTGCACCCCCCGCTCCATACCCTCCCTCCCCCCGCCGCTCCCAGAGCAATAAGCCTTGTGGCTTTTTTTTTCTTTTTTCGGAAGAAGGGGGGGTGGGAAACCAGGGCTGGGCAGTCTGAAGAGAAAAGAGGGGGTAGTTGGGAGAGAGGGGGGGAACCTTTCAGCTTGCCTGAATATGGACAAACTTCATTATTTCTTCCAGCTCTCTGTCCAGTCTTCCCCTTTCTTCTCCATTATACCCTGTGTGAATGAGGTTGCCTAGGTAATGATGGAGAAAGAAAAAAACGCCTCTCTCCTCCCTCTCAAAAAAAAAGGTAGAATGGAGGAGGGGGGGAAAGTGGTTTAGGACGTGAGATGAGGATCGAATTCATGTATGTAGCAAAGCATGTCTGCAGGAATGCCTGCTGCTTTCTGAGGTGGCGGGGAAATAAGAAAAGAGGAAATCCCAAAGTAAATGAATCTGACGAGTCCATATCGAGCACACCGGATTTCCATGTAAATGAAGTGGTGAGGGCATTGGGGGGGGGGGTTATCCCCCACTGGCCCCTCAGTGCCTTCATCATACTTTGCTTTGATAGCTGACGTTGCCTATTAGCCCCTTAACGCAATCTTTACAGTGGCCCGTTACACCCACGGCTCTCATTAAGGTCCGATCTCCCGCTGTGAAGACAAACGCCCCCTTTGTGTGCCATGCTCATTCTACGGGGTCTCTCGGGACCACACTGCTCTTAATTTGGAGGGTGGTGTCTATTTGGAGTTTCTGACAGGAATCCAAACTCCATACACAACCTCAGAAGTCGCTTTTGCAGGAAGTAGGACTTCCAACAAAGCACAGTGAAGTCATCGGCGCCACTCTGGTCCGACTGATCAATGACCAGAGTTCATTCAACCCATTCAAGCAAACCCAGGTCATAGCAACAAATCATTTAAAAGACGGTTACAGACTGTATCTGTAAATTATAGGTAGAAATAAACACTTTTTATCTAAGCATCTAATGTCAGCAGTTAGACATGGAGATTCTTGTCAGAGCACATGAACAATAGGGTCCGACAGGGCTTCTCTGCTGGCACAGTCAGCCTTGATTGAAATACAAACTGGTGCAAATGAAGCATGTAATCAGATTAGGGCTGAAGCCCTTGGGAGGCTGCTGGGCAGGCTGGGAATACAGGGGACGAGGCCACAGGGAGCACTGGCAAAATATCTGGAGTTTACATCAGCAGCAGTCTGATCTCACTGACGTGTGTTGAGGTGAAGAATGTGGGAAAACATGCCAACGCTCATTTTTACATGCAGGGAAAAACAGTTAGCTGAGCTGCACGATGACTGGGACAAAGGTTGTGTTGCATTGTTTAAAGATGCTTCCCTGCAGGTTACTCACCTGATGGCTCCTCATAGCTGCTGTAACTTGATGTTGGAGATGCAACTGGAATCTCTGCGTCAAAGATACATGATATAGTGGTTATTACTAATGATAAGTGGATATTATGTTATGTTGATAATATTAATCTGTAGTAAATAATATATGTGCGTTTTTGCTAATTTTACTCTAATAATTATACTGTAAAACTGTTTAATGTTGATTATGAATACTGACAATATGATGGTACCTAACAAAAAAGATCTGACTGTTATATAGTCATACATATATATAAAACTCTATGATAAAACTAATGACTGCAGCCATATGGCTTAATATAAATTAATAGATTAGGGATAGGAATCAATACGTTTATATTCTTCCCACTCCATTTTGAGCAGAAATTATATGTATATTGTATGAATGATATAATTGTATATTTGTGTGTATATATGGGTATTTGTATACATCAGTGTACAATATGTTGTTTCTTTTGGATTTAAATTTCTCTCCCTCTAAATCAATCAATCAATCAAAGACATGAGTAGATATTCATTTCACTGGCATTACTGCACAGAATACTGAATCAAAGTGAGTTTTTTGTATTTAAGAAGAAATATAACAGATCCATTTTCTCTTCAGAATCAGAATTTCACCCATAAGCTTCAGAAAAAAAGGCCTCAAACAAAACAAAAAAACTTTGTGCCTTTAAGTTTCACATTATTATTCATTTTCCAATTGATTGTGGTATGTTGAAGGTAACAAATTTCTTAGCTGGGATGACGTTAGAGATGAAAAAAAAATAATATGGTACCATTAAAACATAATCTTAAAAGAATCCACTTCTGTAAAAGTCACACTTTCACACCACATTTGTTACTTTCCCACTAAAACGAAAGCAATCCCACTCCAGCAGTTTCAAAGGATTAAATGTAACTCCACCATGTTAGTGACTTTATCAGAAATGTCACCCCCAGTGACATAGTGGACAATCACTAGGATGTGCACGTCGGTTATCTTATCTGTTCATGCCAGGCAGCTACTTGATGCTCCTCGCTAAAGCAGCTACTAGTGACCTGTCGGCTTCTGTGAGGAGTTAGCGTTTATTACTGAGGGCCTGGAATCTGCAGGCAGGAGATACAGCCAATAAACATATCAGCCATCGTTCCCTTGGACTCGTTCGGGGGGATTTATTGTATGACGGGTCATTAACAGCATTGAAGGCAAACAAGGCCATGTTAGTCAAGCTGTAACAGTCTGTTTATCCAGACTAGGGTTAAAACAGTAAAATATCTATAGAACAGGGATATAATAATAATAACAACCAAAAACAAATGTAAGCCAGGGCTTTATGCTTAACAAGCATGTCCTGTCAACCAGATATTTCCCAGCTATTGTTTCATTTTATATAAAGTCATGGATGTGTGAATCATTGGGAGAAATCTGCTTGGTACAATTTGTAATGAAATCCATTCATTGCAGTGTAATCAACTAAATTAGTTTCAAAGACACAAGTGTGCAGGCTCTCTGATTTGTGATAGTCCTTACTGATGCAGGGGGCAATGGGGGAGCGACTCTGCTGGTAGCCCTTAGCACAGCGGTTGCAGGTGATCCCTGTCACTCCATCCTTGCAAGGGCATTGACCTGTTGTCTGGTTGCACGTCTTTCCTGCTGCCCCGACCGGATGGCAGTCACACGCTGCAAAGGGAGACAGAAACAAGCGTGTCACATAAGTACTCAACTAAATGGAAACATGAATGCTTAACAGAACCAGAACAAAATGACTCCTGTGTGTGTCAAATTCCACACAATATAAAACTAGTTATAGCACTAAAGCCTTGTAAGAAACCCTTCACTCTAGAGTGAGTTATGCTTTCCTTCCAGACCATCACAGATGGGGAACTGGGCCCTGCACCAGCATAAAACCTCAATCAAATTGCACTGCCTTCCTCCAGCCATCACGATTCTTCTTTAGGTCTGCTCTGGAAGGCACGCAGAACAGTAAATAACTTGATAAACTGCAGCATTTTGCTCTCAACACAGACGAATCTGAGAGCAGCTTCTTAAGAGTTTTGCATCTTGTGCTTGGTAGTGAACAGACAGGCCGTCTGCTCTTCAGATCGAGTTTCCAACGTAAAGCTTTTTGGCAAAGCGCTCCTCACAAATACTGCCTGAATAATGTTTCCCATTAATAGGATGAGTGGAACGCACTTCAAAGTCTGTTTAGGCTGTTAGTTGGGAGGATCACACGTTAAATGTGAGAAATTTGTTTTGAGTGTGTGTGCTCTGCCAAACTTTTACCATAAAGCCTGTGTTTGAAGTGGAAGCCCAGCCTCACTATTAGTCCTGCATGTGGTAGAAGTACGAGCAGAGTCATTCGAAATGGGCTTGAAGTGGTCCAGTAGACGTTGGAGGTGCTTTTAGTTGGAAGGTATAAAGCTTTATGAACATAATGAGATGCTTATTAAATCTCTCTGTGAGGATGTCAAACTTCTTTGTGTTAAATATGAATTATAGTAACTTCTGCCAAATGTATTTGTAGAAATCAAATCTAATGGTGGCTTTTTCATTTTAGCTGAACGTGTATGTTCATTTCATAAATGTGAGGAAAAGTTATTAAACAGCATTTAAACGTGAGGAAAAAAGCCTGTTACTATTAATGCATTACCTGACTGTGTTTTACTCATTTTTACAAGCAGGAAGTCTTTTTCATGAAAGCATGATGATATAAATCATAAATGTGTTCTCGTTTATGACAGAAACAGGTGACAGAAGGGGAAATGTTTTGGGTCTGTGGTACATTGGCTCTGACAGGTTTGAAACATGCATTTCCAACACTTATGCAATGTTTCCATGAGTGTGTGTGGCTTATGTGTCATGATCTGTGGGTTTTGGTCATTTTGAGTTCTGGCTTTCCTGCTTGATTTTGAAGCTCTTCCTCTTGTTGTGTTCTGTGTTGCCTTGTTCTCGTTAGCTCGCCTGATTAATTAGCTAACTCACATCACCTGTTTCTTGTTCCTTTTTTTAACCACATTCTTTGTAAGTCCAGTTCTCTCTGGTGAAAACGTTATTCCTGTACTCTTCTGTCTGACAGGTCGGATTCCACATCCTGGCACTTTTGGCCTGTTCAAACTAAAAGACCGGTTCCTGTCCCCCCCGACCTGAACCAGACACCTTGGTGGAAATGGAGCTTTACCGATTCCATCCAGAGGAGCTTAAAACCAAGCTAAACATTACAGAACATGCATCTGCAGCAGCTTTGTGATTGAAACTCAGCCATTGGTGGCATGCTATAGAGACCGTGCAGTCACGTGTTTCTGGTTGTTTATGTCGCCATTTTGGACAGCAAGCGTGCAGTGATAACCATTGAGTGCCTAGCATATACACACAGGATAAAGCATGGATCAAGCTTAAACACACTCACACAGCAAGTATCTGTGGATGGTACCCAACAGAAACCTCTATCTCATTATGTCTCAGGTAAGTTTACATCAATCTATCACTAAGCGCTCCGTATCCGTCTCTATCATCAGTCAGAATGTGTCGTATTTACGTGAAATCTATGACCAGAAATAAACAGACAGTTAGATTATATTTTATTTCATAGTATTTGTGAAACCACAACACAAAAGAAACAGAAACTCAGAACATACGTTAACAGATGCTGCAGACCGAGCTGCAGCTCGGTGGCCACAGCCGGTTACCATGGCAACACGTCACAATGACAGATAGTAAATGATCCATTCAGCCGCTTCCTGTGGGAAAACTAAAGATTTTAATGGTTTAAAAAAACATTAACATAATAATATATATCTATTATTATTTCTTTTGTGGTAGAAGCAGCATAATGTCCTTCCATGTGCCCATTTGTAGTAATTAATAGACTTCACAGAAGCAACAACACCTCTGTGTTTTCCATTCATTTCTGATTATGCATACCTCATTGGACATTATTCCTTACATAAGTAGTTTGATATAAAGTGTTGACTGCTGGTAGCGCTGGTTCCCAGTCCTCTTGTCTCACAGCTGCAATCCATTTGTCTCGCTGTACGACACTGAGAATCTGTAGAACGACGGGCCGTTCTTTTAGCCCTGCCTATTAGGCTCCTACACCTGAATGCGGAGCATGAAATCACCATTTTGACCAGGAAGAATACTCCACACACTACAATCTGTCCTATTTTAACTGGTCAAGCCTGGACTCACTGACGTAGTAGTATCCTACTGTTGGGTCTGTGGAAGCAAAGTAAAAATATTACAGCTTTGTGTGATGGCTGAAAGATCCCATACTGCATTTTGCTTTTTTATTATCAAAAATCCCTTTTTAAATGTTTTCTAACAGCCATATGTCCCTGCAGTGTGTGCATGAGGCTCAAAATGAGGAAGTCCTGCCACAACTCTCGCTTGCTTGCTCTACTCTTTAGCGAATGTTCGTCCAAAAAGATGAGTTTAGATCGTCTCTGCTGTGAGCTCAGGAAGGGACAGAAGCACTCCTACCATTGACATATCCCCATTGTCCTGAAATTTTTGATTTGCTCTACACCCAGCAAGGTTTCTGTGTTTTTTCTGTGCTCATAGTTTACAATCCACGTACAGTTCAGTCTAGTCACCCTCACAAAATGTTTTATAGTGTGGAGACATTAATTAATTTCAAGCTGCAGAACTGAATGGTTGCTGAGGGGTTTAGAGACGGCGGTGCAGTGAACCATACGCTGGCTTCTTCTCTGTGGTCTCACCAAACCTTTAGACTGTTAAACGTATGCAGGAAGCGAGGGGGGTGGGGGGGTTGGGAGGCGTGTACTTTGGTTCTCCATGAGCCATGTTTACACTGTGCTTGATGAGGGGTGAAGTTGTTAATCTGGGAAATAAAACATGAAGCATTCCACTTTGCCACTGGAGATATGTGCACTCTATGGTTTTTTTTCAGGAAACCTCCAACTATTAAGCAAAGTTGCTGAGCGGACACTTGATGAGATGTGTGGTGCTGAGAGAGGTGTAGAGGGTTGAGGAATGGAGAATGAAAGCAGACTTCCTTCTGGCTGTGTTGGCGCTGGACTGTATTTCCTGTCCAACAACAGCAGACTGGGATGATTGGTTGATTTGAACAATAAATACAGTGGTTTTTAACTGATGCCATATTAGCCCGTTTTTGTCACCTGAGGAGAAAAGCAGCAATCAGGTTGTTTGGATTTATTCCCAGAGCAATGAGCTGGATGTGTAGTGTTCAGGTTACTGGTCCAGCTGTTTGGAACCACTTTGCACAGATATATTCTTCTGTGAAACTAACCTGCTTTTAGCTGAAAGCTTCCTAGCATAACTACTCTTAAATATAGTCTATATAAATGTTTAGGCTGGCCGGGATGCTACGTCAAACCGTTAGACATCTTTTAAGTTAAGTGCAAATGAAATATCAAGCTCGTGTTCACCACAGCACGACTGCACGTAGAAAATGGATCCCTGATAGTTTCTGATATAACTCACCAGTGTAAAGCATTTCTAGCCTCTGTTTCACGTGCCTTTACTTTACTTTAAGTAAAGTAAAAGTAACTGAAAAAGTAAAGATTAAAAGTGGAGAACTGTTGTGGTGTACAGCAGGAAATATCATGTTTTTGTTTCTGTGTTTTAAAAGGCTGGTGGTAAGACCAAGGATGGAAACAGCAGGGGATAGGCATCCCGAGACCCTGTCGTCAGCCAATCACAGCTCAGCGGTGCATGTGGTTAAAGAGCAAACTATGTGCATCTGTCTGAAGTGTCTTGTATTGTGGTTAAATAAATTGGAAAGTAAATGAACAATGACGATGTTCTTGTTCTTTGCTATAAATTTCTCCTCCAACGAAGCACGTGAATCCACCTTCTTCTCATAATCCACATTAAGGCATTGCTAGGCCTGGTTATGGACAACCACTGTGTGCATCAATGGGATTTTTTGCTAGTGAGTGTACAGCCTGAGTGACAGCAGTTTGTTTGCTCAGGGGCTCTGAGCATATCTTTACTCTTAGGGAAGCTGTGACACAGAGGGAGCTCAGCTTTTGTCTCCTCATACATTAATCCCTGGCAGCTCAGCCTGAAACCCGACGTATGTGCTCACACCTGCGTGTGTGTTTTGCTTTCTCTGCTTTTATACATGCACATGCCGCTGTGGCTATGAATGGTAGAGAAGGGTGATTAGTGGGTTGTTTCCACTGCTCTGCTTAGCGGATCAGCTCACACCTCTGCACGGTTTGTTATGTTTGTCTTGTAATGGGTTCACTCAAGATCTCAAATAGCACGACACCAAAGCAGGTGAGTGCTTGTCTGTAAACAGAATTCTTTGTGTATAACATACTATCACCGAGGGTTGTTGGAGAAGTTGGAGTCACTTTTCACATCCAACCCTCAGTGAGTTGTGCACAATATAAAGTGGCGATGACAATTCAATCCATTGCAGACTAGCGAGTGGGTGGCAAACGTGTGCTGAGAAATGATATACGTTGGGTTTGTTTTGGCCTCATCCAGTTAGTAAAATCTTAAAATGTCAATGATAACATGTTTTATTGCATTATTATATGCGGCACAGAAGTATTTACTTGACTCAGTAGAATTTATTATAAACCTGAACATAAATTTTTATAAAAACTAAACATGTGATAAAGAACAATGAAAATCTGGGAATTTTTTGTTCTTGTCAGTACAGAAGGAAGGTCGAAACAGGGAATTTTCAGTCATCAGGTGTAATTTCCTGCAGTAACAAACCAAATAAAACATTTTTATGTCGTTTGTTTTCAGAAATTAAACCTCAGAACATGAGAGAAGGTACTGGGCCCATCTAAAGCCTCATTTCCACCAGTGGGTGCAGGACGAGACGATTAATTGTAATGTTGTGTTTCTACAATACACAACAGAAACTCTATAAAGTTGCAAAGCCATTGAATGAACTTTTACGGGGGTCAGCAAGGAATAGAGATAACTACTCTGTCTATTCACTGCCAGTGAACAGACTGTTATGGAGGAACTTGTGTACGGAGTTGTGTGTAGGAGAGTAAAAGATTCCTTGACTTTTGACACTTTGCTACAGTTGGTAGCCCCAGGGTCTAAAATCCAATCCTTGTTTGAGTTTTGTCACAAGCATACTGAGCATTTAGGTGCAGGTTGCATGCTTTTCTTTCTACAAAGGAATTTCTCTTGGCTCCAGATGAAAATCAAGCCTTTATTACGAATTGTCCTCGTTGTGTTACATAAAAGTAAAGCTAATGTTAGAACCCTAACCCATTTAACTCATGCACATTGCAGCTATGGATTTTTTGACACAGCTGCCCCACAAACATACCAGAATATTATTGCGATAACAGACCTGTTCACAATGTGCTATCCCTCTTACAACTCAGACCGCAGCGTTTACAGCACGTGCTTTGTGGGACCATGTGATATCACCTTTTGATTGTTATTTATTCTGATCAAAGTACAAACTTTGAGTCTAAACTGATAAAAGAGTTGTGTCAGATGTATAGTTGTCACAAGACATAATCCTCATGTAAACCGGGCATGGGAGAGATTTAACCATATTTGAATTTGCTGGGTAATTTAGTGTTATAATTATACTGTCCACAGCTCTACAAAGTATGCACTCTCTCTTCTGGCTGCCAACTCCTGTTGACTTCTGTGTTGACTGGAATAGCGAGCTCCCAATCTGGTACTCCCACTATAGAGTCGATGGATAATCATCACCAGCACTCAGCGCCTGTATCAAAAAGCCAAGGAAAATTGGAGGATCTATAACAAGCTTGCTAACACTACCCCTGGTCTTCCAGGAGAATGGTGTTGGTCTTAGATCACAGGAGGCAGGAGAAAGCAACTCAATGATAGGTGAGAAGGCCAATTTTACGTGATGTTAACCCAGCTATACCCAGACTGCCCTGTATACAAAATTGGACCAGAGGGAAAAGTTCGCCCAGAACCCATTAATTGTCGCAGCTTTTACACCCTTGTCCTCACTGCCTTGTTCTACAAGCAGCTCAGGACACAGCGGCAGAAGCAATTGGAACAACTAAAGGTTTGGTGTAGTGCAGACCACTGAGTAGATGCTCATTTCAAGCACCAGATACACTACCTGAATTCAACTAAGCAAATAGGCACAAGCCTTCTATTGGATAATTATTGCATGAGCAACTTTCTTACAGCTGGCAACAAGTTATTTAACCCCAACTGGTGCAAAGAGTTGCTTTTCTTTTCTAAAAAACCATAAGACCCCTTCCATGTCTGTGGACAAATTTTGGTCTGAGTGTGGAATCCTAGGCATGCATCAAGCAGAGAAAACATCTAAGGGAGATGATGGGTTGATTGTGTTGGGGGCTCCTATGATGGGTGTATCAGGGTAAGAAGAGAGGCTGATGAAGTGATGCAGCCATCATACCCAGTGTCTACTGTACCAGCCTGTGGGGGTGGTGTTATGATGTGAGGTTGCTGCTGTTGATCTGGTCTCAGTTCAGCAACAACATGAGCTCAAAGAATGACGTCAGCTGATACCTGAACATCCTGAATGAGCAGCTTATTCCATCAATGGTTTTTTCTTCCCTGATGACACGGGCAGACTCCAACATGACAATGGCAGAATTCATCAGGCTCTTGTTGTGAAAGACTGGTTCAGGGAGCATGAGACATTATTCTCACACATGGATAGGCCTCCACAGAGTCCAGACCTGAACCCCACTGAAAACCTTTGGGATGTGCTGGAGAAGGTTGTGCACAGCGGTCAGACCATCAGTGCAAGATGTTGGTGACAAATTAATGCAACGCTGGATGGAAATAAATCTGTGACATTGCAGAAGTTTATTTAAACAGTGCAACTGAGAATTAAATATTAAAGTGTGTGACTTTTATTTTGGTGACAACATTTTTTTAACCAAGCAGAGTATTTTAAGATGTTGAAGCTTAATTCTTTATGATATAATTTGTAAGAATTTGTACCTTCAAACATTGGCCACCTTTACATGAGTTTTTATTCTTTTTAAATTACGAATAAAAGTTAAATCCACTTAAGTGAGATGAAAAATGACAATTCTGAACTAAATTTAATTTTAAACTAAGTAAGTAATTTTTATTTTAAAGTCTAATTATTTAATCCTCTTTCACGTAAACGTTCATGTCGCTGTTTTTTTCTGGTCATTCTGAGCATGCTCGTTACCTTTCCCCACTGCGATGCACAGTTTTCTGCCAGTCTTCAACATTTTATTATTCTTATCCTCCTCAGCTGCCCAAAAATTGAAGTACTATGCTCGTGCTAGCTGGTCCTTCAAAATATTATTGAAATTGAAGTGAAAACTGTTCTTATGTGTTTTTTCATGTTGTAACAAAGCAACAATAAGCAGGAAGTGGTGTGTTTATTTACGGTACACATATGTGCGTCACATCCACTGTCCGTATTAAGAGAAGACAAATAAACGTGTTTCCATGTAAACCTCAATTCAGAATTAATATTTTCATGTAAACTCGAAGAAGAATCCTTTAATTTCGGAGTTAATTATTTCCAAATGCTTAATTCTGAATTAAAAACATCTTGTATCCATACTGAACCTTTTAAGGTATTTACTGTGTGAACTTTCATATAGACTGAGAATATTAGGGGTCATTGAAACTTATATATTTTTAAATTCACTTTTGGTTCAGTGACAATGACTTTGTCTTAGTTTTAGGAACAGAGATTAGTTAAATGTGTGTTTTATACAACCAGGTGTTTATTTATACTATAAAGTCATTTGGCAGACAATTTTATCCAAAGCTACTTACATATGACAAATAGTCATTTTAAAGCTATTAAGCTAACATACATGTCTTGTTGTCTTGTCTTGTTTACATTGGACATACTACAAAAGTTAAATTACTTTTATTTTATTATTTATTGCAACAAAACCATTCTTTACGATACCCTCAAACTTTCTGTTTTGCTTCTAGAGAGGAATGATTGTGCTTTCGTGAAGCTTTTGTTACCTTTGCATGCTCTGCGGTGAGAAATGGACTTGGTCATGTCCCTGAAGTAACCCTCCTTGCAGTAGTGGCAGTGACGTCCTGCTGTGTTGTGCCGACAGTTGAGACAGACCCCACCGCTCCTGCGGCCCGACAGCTTGTACAGCTCCATGTTGAAGCGGCAGCGGCGCGCGTGGAGGTTACAGTGGCAAGCTGGGAAAAGAGGAATGAGAAAAAAAAACCTGTGAAACACAACAAGTGTGACATTTTCTAACACAGCTGATTTTCTGTGACTTGTTTTATAGTCATCTGCGATTTGACAATCTGCAAACCTTTTATTTCATGATGTACGTGCTCTGTGGTGCATGAATGAAAAGTCTCTGATATTACCACTGCAGATACAGCAGCATGTGTTCTTGTAACAAATCTGTTCCAGGGATCAGAGTTATTTTAATAGCAAACAGCTCACCAAACAGTTTAAGTATCAGTGTACAATAATAAAAGATACGAACACGTGGTGGCTTCAGATTGTGTCTCTGACACTAACTTAGTCTTATAAACACTTTGAACATTTAAACAAGCTCCTATTACCCAATATAATGCTCCAAATTGCATCCATACAGCTTTGCAGCCTAACATTACACCACGTTTTGGTTAGGTCATGTGTTATGGAGTGTATTGGAGCAGATGGCATGGCATGGCCAGCTTGGGTCTGGTTTGAGAACAATAAATTCTGGAAACGAAACATCCAGGTTCAAGCGCTGTGCTGGGCCACCTGCTTGTGAATTTAACCTCTGAACCTTGCTGGTGTTCAGCAGGAAACCTTTCTTCCGCTCACCCACACATCTGAGAGCCTCGCGGGTTAATTCTGTTTGGACTTGTTAATAACTGCGTTACTCACATGGCATGAAGTACTCTTCTGTTAGAGAACTCAGTGGGCTGCTAAATGTTAGCCGCTGACAGGGTTTTATCAGTTTGTGCCGCTGAAAACATGTCTGTTGTACACAATCCCAGTGATTTAGACATTTTATTTTTATTAGCTGGATAACACACATGCCATTCATACAAGCAGCTCCCTTCCTTACCCTTCCTCACATTTAGGTAATCTCTCCATCAGTGCGCCCGTCTTAATGTTATTACAGAGAGATGAAGGCGATAAGACTGTCACATATGCACCGTATTCATCAGCACTCTGAATTACGTACAAACTGACTCACACCTGCCATGAGAGACCAGGGCTGGCAGGTGGCTGGGATTCAGAAACACTCCTTCTGAATGGGGGGCCCACACACACACACACACACACACACACACACACACATGTACAACAGAGAGGTGTTTGGCAGCTGTCATGGGCTTATCTCCCACACATCCCTCCCCAAAGCTGACCCAACACGGAGCTTTGAAGAACTCTCTCATACACACACACACACACCCATGTTAACTCCCCCCTTTCACCCCCTGTGTTTGCTGCTTTCTTATCCCAGATGTTATCTGCACTTGAGGGAAGTGTGAGGAAAAATGCAACAGGGCTTTTTTGGCTAATAGGTAATGGAATGCTCTTAGTTTCCTTTACTCAATAAAGCTAATGCTGGTACTCTCATCTTCTTGACCCAATAACACCAAATATGTCATATGTGAAATATGATACTGGAAACGAGAGGCCCTGGTCTGGTATTTGTTGTGATATAAATAATTAGGAAGGAATGTTTTTGACACATTTCCATTGTTTACTGTGTGAGATGATTTTTGTTGGGACTGTTACTTACTGAACGGCTGTAGCTCAGGTGGAAGAGCAGCTGTCTTTCAACTGGAAGGTTGGGTGTTCGATTCTAGGCTTCCCCTGACTACATGCTGAAGTGTCCTTGGCGAAAACACTGAACCCGCTGATGTGTGTGTGTGTGAATGTGCTAAATAGTGTAAAGTGGTCGCCAAGACTGGAAAAGTGCTGTATAAGTCCGTTTACATGTAACAAGCATCAATTAAAACACACACACAGAGAAAACTACAGGTCTGCTGAGACTTTTAGCTGGTTTATAATTCAATTCCTTTTATTTTTGACACCATTTATTAAAACAACGGTTCGTTATTTCCTGCATTTTAGTCTTACTTTTTCTGTCTTTATTTAATAAAAAATGTCTTTTATAGGTTTTCCGGGTACTTTATGCTGTTTACCACATTTATTTAAAGTAACTTTATGTACATGTGCTGTGTTATACCATGGCTACCGCAGCTCTTTATGCTTTCAGCCATTCCCTGCTCCAGACTGAAATTAAATGGACTCAACAGCAACGAAATTCAGCACAATGACACAGTAATTTGTGTCAGGTGTTTCGGAGCAGGGATACATTGAAACCTGCAGGGCTGCAGCCCTGGTGGGACTGAATCAAGTAGACCTGTGCTTTATCTGTATTCCAACAAAGTCATTCTAATGTGCTTTATAGGGACAATCTATTCAAGCCAGTATATTTAGATTCAGCAAATTTACATTAGTCAAACTTCTAACTGTGTTCATACAAGCATCCATAAAAAATGGTGGCTTGGCTAAGGAAAACCTTGACTTGATCCAGTCCTGCATCCTGAGCATGCAGAGTGCAGTGAGGTTCAACATCATGTCTGCATGTTAACATTTTCATGAAGATGCAGTCGTTATAAATATCACAAGAAATGTCACAGTGGTCTGTAATGGAACGTAATGGAAGAGATGAATGATCTTTGTTTGTGGTTTGTTGTGAGGCATGGCTGTTGCTCAGACAGAAACCATTTGAAATACATTAAAATAAATGAAAACATTTTATATATCCAGACCTTTATCCTGTTATGGCCAATGAAAAAAGAAAATACAGGTTTTATGGCTCTCTGTTGGATTAAAATGCTCCTTTTTAACTGCAGCATTTCAGCCACTAAGGTGCCAGTTGAAAATATATTTTTAAGTTCAACCATACAGGATAAAAGAGCTTCTTTCAAACACGTCAGAACTATTTTGGAGCCGTGTTGTTATAATGTAGTTATAACTGACATCTGTGGTACAAATCTAATTAACAGCCCCAATGTTGTATTACAAACAAATACATAAAATTAACATAAAGGTTTGAAAAGCTGCTGTTCACAAGTCAGACCCAAATCTTTCCTCATCTCTGAGATTTATGTCTCATCTCTCCGCCACTCCAAAGTATTCATAGCATCATAAAAACAAACAAAAATGGAAACTACACTGTAACTTTTTGTGTGTGTTTAAAGGTGACAGAGAGAACGGGGGAAAGGTTAGAGGCATGCATTTAGCTCTGCAGACTGTTTCTACGTGTATGAAAGCATCGTGAGATTAGTAAATGCTATCTTCACTGCTTTCCTCACGCTTCTCTATGAGCATCATGCTATCTCATCCACACATTCCCACTCGGCTCACACGGTCAACACGGTCATTGTCCTGCAGGTTAAACACCCCTGAGCTCTGATAAGCTACATGTGATGCATTAAATACATTATCACTGATTTTATAAATGCCGTATGCTACACACTGTCTGCCTTCATTTAAACCATCACTAATGCGATTATACGTTGTGGTTAGAGAAAGATAATTAGGCGCCATGCTCTGCTGTGATCTTTGAACGCATATCAGTAGAATACCATGAAGACTGCAGCACTGAACTTGCACTTATACATTTGTAAAGGAATGAAATGTAGAGTAATACTGTGATTGGACATCCAAAGAGGCAAAGGTGTCCTCTGTGGGTATGCTTTCATTCGCTTTCAAGGGCCCACTTAGAGCTATGCCTTCCCAATCTATTTATGTTCAAGTGTCATCTATGAGGCATTGTATAGGAAGAGCTCTTGATGGGGGTGCATAGGACATGAAAATCATGCATACCACAGCTTTGTGGAGGAGGGTTTTTACCCCCTTCTCGAGTTGTGACTGTTCTTCAGGAGCAATCAAACATCGGGATGATCTCTGAAGATACATGGCTTTGGATGCTTACAGGATCGGCCGAAACCCTGGGTGTCGACAACCCGTGTGTGATGATGTGTGATTTGAGACGATGCTTTTGTGATTGGAAAGAAGGAGAAGGGTGGAATTTCGGCTCAGTTGTTGTTTGTTCAGGATCAATTACGCTCTCAGTGTGAATAATCCTGTGCAGTCACTCATATCCTGGGTCGTGATGGGGTACTAATAAAACAGAGTCTCATCACAGCCTGTGATGTGATGAAAAGGTAGCATTATGTCCATGACAGCCATTGGTTCAGTGAGCTGAGCACACAACAATGCAAACTTTACATTCCAGCGTTATATATCGTACTATATGGAGCTTATACAGTGCTTTGCATAACAGGTGTGCTATAAATGTGTGTTAAAGAGCTTATCCATGAAGAACTTTTTGTACTTGGCTGTATTATTAAAAGGTTTCATATTCTCCACTGCACCCTGTGCAGTAAATAGCAGAGTGAGTATCTCGCACTACCAAACTTCCACTATGAGCGCGCTTATTTCTTTCCTGGCTATTCCTGCAGCTATTTATTATACAGTAAATCTTTTTTTATTATTATCTCCCAGATTTGCTTCCAGAGAAATATGTTTCTGAGCATTTTGTCATGATTTCTGAAACATGTGCTCAGCCTCTCCGCTCAGAGTTACACCCTTCTTTACAGGCTTTACTTAATATTGTCTTCCCCAGTGACTATAAAAAATTATTGTAAAATATTCCATAGTAATAAAGATGGTATTTTTTATGTTTTCCATTGTAACTTCTTTAAAGATATATTTTACAGATTGTAGATGCACACCACTAAGCCCTCTTTTACTATTTTTAAGTATAGATACACGCCATTGCATCATTTTTATAACATGCTCTTGTAGGTTTTACCAAAAGGAAACTTATAAAAGAGCTTTGAAAGACAAGGTCAGGGTTTAATCTTTGTAATAGAATTTGGTTGTTTTTAGAGTCTGGAAATATTAACTCTTTATGGTTTATTAAGACACCAGTTTCTGTTAATGATCAGAACAAGTTGCAGAAAGAAAAGTGGCGGAAACATATCGTGATGTTGGCTGGGAATGGAGAACTAGGAAGGCTGATATTAAATTGTCATATATTCAGTTTGGAAGTGGTTTTATTGTGCTGGAATGAATCTGTACTGAAGCCAGTGCTTTAACAAAACAGCAGTCATAGGCTTTCTTTGATAAAGCATGCTGGAGTCAGTTATGCAAAAGCATAAAAAAGCAAACACCATGATCCATCACCCCCCCAAGCTGCCCGAGGGCCCGCTTCCACAGAGGCACGTTCGCCCCACAATAAACATTTCAATCACACATCACTGCGGCAGCTGCGATTTTCACGGGGAAAAGACAACAACAAAGGCTTTCGGTCACAAGCTTTCCAGATGATGACTCGTTTTACAAGTTTCCGAACTGCTTTTGATGATTTTTTTTTTAGCAAGCTGAAGAGAAGCAAGTGTAGCTGAACAGAGAGATTTTTATCTCTGACTGAGCGGATGAGGCTTGAGCCACGACCTCTGCACCTGCATAGGTGTGACATAAACAAGCATAAACAAACTTAAAACAGTCTGACAGATGAGAATGAGTCACAGATTAGCTTTCCCTTTGATCAAATTAAATAGAGGAGGCATGAAGCAGGTAAACAACTGAATTAAAAAAGTTATTGATCTGGTTTTAATGAGACAACAGAGGAAGGCTAAACGGGTAAACTGTTTTCTTTGAAGCACTTTCCTACATGCAGACTGAAGGGTTGATTCCACCTCAGCCAATTATTAAAGATGTCTAGGGTTTAACCATAACATGCAAACAATCTCCAGTTATTTGCAGGTTTTTACTCCCACTAAAAGCAATTTCAAAACATATTAGTTCTATGAAGGTCATCCTAAAACCTTATGACAATTAAACACATTTTTCCTGATTTATGACTTATTATTCTCCTTTTGTGTTGGTCCAAAACACCCCGAGGGTGGGTAAGAATAACCGTAAATATATATATATATCAGATAAAATATGACCTCTAGTGGCTACAATACCAATTTCATGTTAAATATAAAGGTCTCCCACATTACAGTGGCACTTTCTGACCTTAAAAATGTGGGCTCTTCTATTGATGGCACAGTGACATCCTGGAATCCTGGAAAAAGTCTTGATTTTTCCAGGATGTTGTGTCACTTTCTAGCATTTTCTCTCTTTCCTACTAAACATATGTGAACAACTGTCTTCTTTTTCAGGCAGGAGAGGATGATGGTGCTGCAGCAATATGAATTAGTGCAATAGGGCTCTGTGCAATACATGTGCAATATAGTTAAATAGGGTTCTTTTTATGTGTCTATTTAACAAATATGTCATTGTCATGTCTGGACTGATCGCTGTTCCTTGTGCCCTTTGTCCTCTTCTGTATAGTTTTTGTAAATACTTGTTTTATGTTATGACATCAACCTGTCAGGAAGTCTGCAGATGGATATTAGCCTAAGGCTATAATCTGGCATATTTACATTTGTATAAAATGTTCATTAATATGCATTGTTCCCCCCTTTTTTTTTACAAATAAATAAATAAAAATAAATAATTCATTACTGTGATTGACTACAATTCATCCATGTTATTTCCAGCCGTTTATTTATTGTGTATTGTTGTTGATAAGGTTTTCTTTCAGTTTGTGCTTGTTTACGTTTAGGCAACTAAAACTTGGTTAAGTTTAGGAAAAAATTCATCACCATGGTGATCAAGAAAGTGTAGGATACAAAGATTAAACAGACCTGGTATAGTTATTTCATATACTAGTTGTACAAAACAGTCTGTGTGGTATTTGATATATTTTTTTATATATTTTGTTCTTTTTAGCAAAGCAATATTCTAATTTAACTTTAACATGTAAATCTAAACCAAACTAAATGATTTCACGTTGCAGTCTGCCGACCCAGGGAGCCAGTCCACTCCGGCTGTCGGGATATTAGTGCTTTCAGCTGTACCGAACGTAAAAAACCTTTAACTACAGTTGCCAGATCTGAATGGAAATGGGAAATGTAGATATCTGCTAAGCGTAGAAGCAGTTCACCAAATGAAACCACTGGCCGCTTGAAACTTTCAGGCTCTATAACAGTAAAAACCTTAAAACCTTAAACCTTCCGGTCGGTCCAGCTAAATACATAAATCATATGGAACACATAATAGTCCAAAATAAATAATAAATAAAGAATTCTGATTACCAAGAGGATCTCTATATATACATATATATGTATGATGATCCTCTTGGAAGAGCAAATTTGTTCAGCACAATACAGCAGCCAGACCATCATTCTGACTGCTTGGATGCCGGACAAGACACATTAAAAAAAACAAAAAAAACTTAAATGATCTTTTCTAATATATTTTACTGTGGAAGCAGACCATCATTCCTTTTTATACTTATACTACTGCATCTGCCTGGTTGCATGCGGACGGATGCCCTCAGTCTAATGATGCCACCCAGGCTAATTTGGCAGCAACGCCTCAGTTCCCGGCAGCACACCAAGAAACATAATGACCCTTCATTCAGCTCACCTTTCACCTCCGAGGAGTCATCAGACCCCACATGAGAGCACTTTGTGCCCTGAGACCAGATAAGAGATGAAAAGGTATAAGATGAGCTAATCAATTGAATTATCCTCGTGATGAAAGGCTAACTAGCTAAAGCTATCATGCACTTCAAATACATGCAGGCCTGAGCACGTTTGCAAAAGCTATATGTGTCACCAGAAGCCACTAGAAACATAAAGGAGACTGCATGACACAAAGGGCTTAAAGCTTTCTGCAGCATTTTTGCAAGTCAGCCTACAGCTTGTAAGACATCATGGTGGATATATCCAGGAGTTCTCAAAGGCTGGGGTCTAAGATAAGTTCAACGAACAAGGCAGAATGTGTTCCTTTACTGTTTATCCTTTCATATGTCTGTAAACACAGCAAGCCGAGGTAACAGACATGATCTACACATTCCTCATGGATATTCAGCATCACCATAGCTTTGGTTGGAGATGCAAATTTAAAAGGGCATCACCACCACAGCACCACAGAGTTTCCTGTGTATAATTAATTTCCACTCGGGTTAAATAAAGTTGCCTTTATATCAGGTAGAGGACTCCCTTACTGTTTAATAGTTGCAACAGGTCTTCATGTGCATGCTTTCCACCTGACAGCTTGCCTCTGCTCTCTCTGCAAACAGCATCACTCAGTGTGGGAACAAGTCTCTCCCAGGTCTTGCAGGCTCTGTCTCGCCGAGCAGCATGCACTGATGTCATGGGAGGCGTTCTCTTTTCTTTACGAGCGCAGCTCTGTGATCTCTGGTGGGGATCAATTAGTTGAGCAATCAGCCCGCCCTGTGCTTTTGTGTGAGTAACTGCTCGTAAACAGTTTGGTTGCCGGGCGAACGGGGAATGCACTGGCTCAACATAAACAGCCACCCAAGTCAGTCTGGCTAAAGTAGCACTCCAGGCTCCCTCTCAGCACCTTATATGTCATTAGGTAATGCAATGTGACATCAGCCCATGCGATGCACCATTAGCCAGTGCAATTTAAGATTAGCTGGTAATAATTTGTGTGGGTCATGTAATGACCTGTTAGCAGTGATTCTAATAAGAACAGTAGTTCTCTCTGACAGTGTGTGCTACGTATATACATCAGATCCTGGTGTTTTACTTTATTCTATGTTTTGGTAACTGCCTTGCACATATTTTGCATGTATAATAAAGCAGTTCTCATCATCTACACTGTATGCAAGTGATGTTTGATCTGAGCCATGACTCTTTCTATTTACAGGAAGACAAAAGAAAAAAAGACCTAATATATTGTTACCGCTACATTTTGTAATCGTGCAATCAAGTAATGAGCAGCTATTCACTCCCCTCTCCTAGTAGCCGCTGCGGTGTGTTGCCAATGATAACAGACCCTCTCCTATGAATAATAATAGCCAGCATATCTCAGCCTATTTATCCTCTTGTTGCAGGGTTGGGAGAGGTCCAAGGGAGGCGATAGTGGGTGTACCGCTGCTTCAGTTTGTTGGAACATATGCTGTGTGATTGCAGCAACCTCACATGGGATCTTTGTTGCGTATCACCTGTTTTCAATCACACTTTTGTGTTCTTTTTATACAGTAAACTTGCTTGTTAAAGCTGCACTCTCATTGGACAGAGACTTATAGGTGAATTTTAGTTAGAAGTCCAGGCCATCTCCTCTCTTCATCCGTTTAAGGTTTTGCTTCCTGACTGACCACGAGAGCAAACCAGGCTACACTTAAAGCACATGGATGATGGATTGGTGGGAAACATCCCTCTGTCACCGGTTTGGGGAATAAGCCCTCTTCACGCTATGTGCTTGTGCATAAACGCGCATGCAACTGAGACAGTAATTTAATAAATAAACTAATTTAATTAAACTTCTCTTGATGCTTTTTAGCTTCTGATACAGTTGTGTTGTTTTGGTTTGATGCCTTGTATATTTTCTCTCAGGAACTGACTGTTCTCATTTGGTAGGTGTGGAGCCAGACTGTCATGAGTGCTTGTTCCTTCCTCTTTCAGCTTTATTTCCTCAAGTTAATAAGAGAGTTGATGAAAAGGTGTTGAGTCATTAAGCCTGGAAAACCAAATGAAAAGAAAAGGGAATTCTGGTTGTTTTGTGGTTCCTAAAGAAAGATTTTATTATATGTGGATTCCATCATCACAAATCTGCTTTAAAGGAAGAAGTCAGTTTTAACATATGTGCTTTTTTTATATTTCAGAAATTAAATAAAATAAAATAACATGAAATGAAAAATTTAATTATGAAAACAAAGTTATTTCACAAAAGTAACATAAGCATAGTTTGATAAATGCTGAGGATCTCTAATTTATCAATGAAAGAAAATGCATTTGATAGTTTACTAAACTTTGTTCCTAAAAAAAAAAAGATGAGAGGGAATTTAAATATTTCTCTCTCTACTGTGCAGGATGTCATTAAAAGATTTAAGGAATCAGAAACTGGACACGAGTGATCTCTGATCCGTCTGCATCAAAAGCCATCCTCCATACATCGGATATCATGGCCAATAGATTATTATGGGGAACATTTTCTAGACATAAAACACATTCGGGATGGATCATTTCCAACATTTATTGTGATCACATTAATGAATGTTTCAGAGCTAATTATGAAAACAATAGATATTATGTATCATGCAAACTGTTACCAGTAAGAAAACCAATCGCCTGGCTCTGAGACGGGATGAGCTTGTTTTTTTTTTACTTCTATTATGACATTAATGGAGAAAAAGTCTGAGATTGTATACTATGATCAAAACCACACCTTTACCAGGAATGTCAACATTTTAATGCAGCGCTGATCTGTTCAGCAGGGAATGGAAAATGTAGGAAAAAACAATCCTGCAGCAGTGACAGGAAGCACATAAAAACTATTACGACATATTCATGGAATGTCAGGGAATATATATATATATATATATATATATAT